>CM040787.1:1510000-2082743 GCA_022829085.1 Abramis brama | reverse complement strand
AATGACATATACAAAGTTTGGTGTCAATATTTCAAGGGATTTCAGAGATAAAGCCTGAATAGTGCTTTTGGCATCATGCCTCAACTTTGCTGCTGCGCTATACGAAAACGGTTTCGTCTATCGACACGAAATCCATAACTTTTAGTCGGCACAGTCTGGAGATGATACGATTCGATTTTGGTGAAAATCGGACAAACGGTCTAGGAGGAGTTCGAAAAAGTAGGTTTTGAATGAAAATCAAGATGGCGGACAGGAAGTTTGGCCAAATAAGGAAAACTTGGTATCTATGTTCTCGGCTTGACCCAGGGAATCTATTAAGACCAGTGGCATTTCAATAGCCAGATTTATTCAAAAGTTATTAGCCTTTTTGAAAATTTTGTTATAACTTTTGACCACTAGGTGGCGCTGTCTCGAAATATTTTGGGTACCTTCAGGGGATGGAGCTGATGGCACATTCTGAGTTTCGTAATATTACACCAATGCATTTGTTTAGTATAGCATTTTATTTCACAAAACTGTATTGAAGTCAATGGGAATTTCATGTTTTGTTCTGTTATAGCGCCACCAAGAGGCTCAGTCCCACAATTTTTTTTACGTGTCCTCAGAGTGAGCCCATACATATTTGTGTCAATTTTGGTGAAAATATCTCAATTCGCTTCGGAGTTATAGACATTTATATGGAAAAACACGAAAAAAATGACTGACACATGACTTTGATTGGAAATTAGTACCCCTAAACATCAATATTTTCGCATTTGGGCATTGGCGTGTACCTATCGACCTATGTTTCCAAACTTCTGACGGTGGTTTCGTCTCGATCGGACTAGCGGTTTCAAAGATATAGCCAAATGTTTTTTAAGCGCTAAATCACAACGCTACACAAACCGTAATGCAAAACCTAGCATGTTTGGTATCGTAGGACTCGGCAACGATTCAGGAGTCTAAAAAGATGAGTTTCGTGAAAATAAGTCGACCACACCCAAAGTTATAAGCATTTGAAAAAAAAAATTCACCACTAGGTGGCGCTGTTTCGAAACTTCTCAGGCTCATTCAGGGCATCGTGCTGATGACCCATACCACGTTTCGTAACAATCCGTTCATGCGTTCATAAAATACAGAATTTTAGCACAAAATTCAAAATGGCCGACAGCCAAAATGACCGATATGGCAAAATTGGATATCAGTCGACTCGGCATGTTGCCCTGAATCTAACGAGACCAATTGTATGATTTTTGGACAAACTGTTCAGAAGTTATAAGCAAAAATAGCCATTTTTCATATCTCCGGACCAGTAGGTGGCGCTGCGCCGAAACACAGCATGTAGCCTCAGGTCATGCTTGTGAGTACAAGTACCAAGTTTGGTCTGAATACGATAAACCGTTGCGGAGATACGGCCTTACGACTGTTTTTGCTAGCGCTACGTAAAATGTATTCGTGCGTTTATCGAAAACGGTTTGACGAATCCATTTGAATTCCATAACTTTTTGTCAGCACTACCTGAAGATGATCTGGTTCAATTTTCGTGCAAATCGGACAAACCGTCTAGGACGAGTTCGAAAAAGTAGCTTTTTTTGAAAATTCAAGATGGCGGCCATATTTTTATGACGGCAAATGACGTCATAGGGTGCAATCGAATCGCCATGAGCTCAGGAATCAGAGGAAAAAAGAATTTCGCTGATTGGCCTTACGGTTCAAAAGTTATTAGCAAAATAAAAGTGAAACTTTGGACAGGTGGTGGCGCTAGAGGGAATGACTTAGAAACACCAAAATTGGTGTATTTAATGTTGAGACGGTCCTCTATCAGAATGTCAAACCAAAACAACTTTCCCGCAATCGGTTCTATGGGCTGCCATAGACTCCCATGGCGGAAGAAGAAGAAGAAGAAGAAGAAGAATAAATATAGCTGCAAGCAGCAATTACCGGGGCCAAGCAGAATAAGACGACAAGACATGCCGACATGTCTGAAAGTGTCAGACCAACTGCAACAATGAGCAATTAAAGACATTTAAAGAGGATTTTAGGCGAAATGGCTGAAAAATCATGTAAAAAGTGATTCAAAATATGATTTAATGGATTGTCACTTTTGACCAAAAGGTGGCGCTGTTACGAAATTGATGTGGTGTGGTCAGAGTAAGGAGACAGTGACACATACAAAGTTTTGTGTCAATATGTCGAGGCATTGCAGATATAAAGCCTGAATAGTCATTTTGGCATCATGCCTCAACTTTGCTGCTGTGCTATACGAAAACGGTTTCATCAATCGACACGAAATCCATAACTTTTTGTCGGCACAGTCTGGAGATGATACGATTCGATTTTGGTGAAAATCGGACAAACGGTCTAGGAGGAGTTCGAAAAAGTAGGTTTTGAATGAAAATCAAGATGGCGGACAGGAAGTTTGGCCAAATAAGGAAAACTTGGTATCTATGTTCTCGGCTTGACCCAAGGAATCTATTAAGAACCGTGGAATTTCAATAGCCAGATTTATTCAAAAGTTATTAGCCTTTTTGGAAATTTTGTTATAACTTTTGACCACTAGGTGGCGCTGTCTTGAAATATTTTGGTTGCCTTCAGGGGATGGTGCTGATGACACAATCTGAGTTTCGTAATATTACACCAATGCATTTGTTTAGTATAGCATTTTATTTCACAAAACTGTATTGAAGTCAATGGGAATTTCATATTTTGTTCAATTATAGCGCCACCAAGAGGCTCAGTCCCACAATTTTTTTTACGTGTCCTCAGAGTGAGCCCATTCATATGTGTGTCAATTTTGGTGAAAATATCTCAATTCGCTTCGGAGTTATAGACATTTATATGAAAAAACACGAAAAAAATGACTGACACATGACTTTGATTGGAAATTAGTACCCCTAAACATCAATATTTTCGCATTTGGGCATTGGCGTATAGCTATCGACCTATGTTTCCAAACTTCTGACGGTGGTTTCGTCTCGATCGGACTAGCGGTTTCAAAGATATAGCCAAATGTTTTTTAAGCGCTAAATCACAACGCTACACAAACCGTAAGGCGAAACCTAGCATGTTTGGTATCGTAGGACTCGGCAACGATTCAGGAGTCTAAAAAGATGAGTTTCGTGAAAATAAGTCGACCACACCCAAAGTTATAAGCATTTGAAAAAAAAAATTCACCACTAGGTGGCGCTGTTTCGAAACTTCTCAGGCTCATTCAGGGCATTGTGCTGATGACCCATACCACGTTTCGTAACAATCCGTTCATGCGTTCATAAAATACAGAATTTTAGCACAAAATTCAAAATGGCCGACAGCCAAAATGACCGATATGGTCAAATTGGATATCAGTCGACTCGGCATGTTGCCCTGAATCTAACGAGACCAATTTTATGATTTTTGGACAAACTGTTCAGAAGTTATAAGCAAAAATAGCCATTTTTCATATCTCCGGACCAGTAGGTGGCGCTGCGCCGAAACACAGCATGTAGCCTCAGGTCATGCTTGTGAGTACAAGTACCAAGTTTGGTCTGAATACGATAAACCGTTGCGGAGATACGGCCTTACGACTGTTTTTGCTAGCGCTACGTAAAATGTATTTGTGCGTTTATCGAAAACGGTTTGACGAATCCATTTGAATTCCATAACTTTTTGTCAGCACTACCTGAAGATGATCTGGTTCAATTTTCGTGCAAATCGGACAAACCGTCTAGGACGAGTTCGAAAAAGTAGCTTTTTTTGAAAATTCAAGATGGCGGCCATATTTTTATGACGGAAAATGACGTCATAGGGTGCAATCGAATCGCCATGAGCTCAGGAATCAGAGGAAAAAATAATTTTGTTGATTGGCCTTACGGTTCAAAAGTTATTAGCAAAGTAAAAGTGAAACTTTGGACAGGTGGTGGCGCTAGAGGGAATGACTTAGAAACACCAAAATTGGTGTATTTAATGTTGGGACTGTCCTCTATCAGAATGTCAAACCAAAACAACTTTCCCGCAATCGGTTCTATGGGCTGCCATAGACTCCCAGAGCGGAAGAATAATAATAATAATAAATATAGCTGCAAGCAGCAATTACCGGGGCCAAGCACAATCAGATGACAAGACATGCCAACATTGCTGAAAGTGTCAGACCAATGAGCAATTAAAGACATTAAAGAGGATTTTAGGCAAAATGCCTGAAAAATCATAGAAACAGTGAAGAAAAATATGATTTAATGGACTATCACTTTCGACCAATAGGTGGCGCAGTTACAAAACTGATGTGATGTGGTCAGAGTGAAGTGACAATGACACATACAAAGTTTGGTGTTAATATGTCAAGGCATTGCAGAGATAAAGCCTGAATAGTGCTATTAGCATCATGCCTCAACTTTGCTGCTGCGCTATACGAAAACGGTTTCGTCTATCGACACGAAATCCGTAACTTTTAGTCGGCACGGTCTGGAGATGATACGATTCGATTTTGGTGAAAATCGGACAAACGGTCTAGGAGGAGTTCGAAAAAGTAGGTTTTGACTGAAAATCAAGATGGCGGACAGGAAGTTCGGCCAAATAAGGAAAACTTGGTATCTATGTTCTCGGCTTGACCCAAGGACTCTATTAAGACCAGTGGCATTTCAATAGCCAGATTTATTCAAAAGTTATTAGCCTTTTTGGAAAATTTGTTATAACTTTTGACCACTAGGTGGCGCTGTTTCGAAATATTTTGAGTACCTTCAGGGGATGGTGCTGAAGGCACATTCTGAGTTTCGTAATATTACACCAATGCATTTGTTTAGTATAGCATTTTATTTCACAAAACTCTATTGAAATCAATGGGAATTTCATGTTTTGTTCTATTATAGCGCCACCAAGAGGCTCAGTCCCACCATTTTTTTTATGTGTCATCAGAGTGAGCCCATACATATATGTGTCGATTTTGGTGCAAAAATCTCAATTTGCTTCGGAGTTATAGACATTTATATGAAAAAACACGTAAAAAATGACTGACACATGACTTTGATTGAATATTACTACCCCTAAACATCAATATTTTCACATTTGGGCATTAGCATATAGTTAACAAGCTATGATTCCAAACTTCTGACGGTGGTTTCGTCTCAATCGGACAAACGGTTTCGAAGATATAGCCTAATGTTTTTTAAGCGCTAAATCACAATGCTACACAAACCGTTAGGCGAAACCTAACATGTTTGGTATCGTTGGACTCGGCAACGATTCAGGAGTCCAATGAGATGAGTTTCGTGAAAATAAGTCGATCACACCCAAAGTTATAAGCATTTGAAAAAAAAAATTCACCACTAGGTGGCGCTGTTTCGAAACTTCTCACACTCCTTCAGGACATCGTGCTGATGACCCATACCAAGTTTCGTAACAATCCGTTCATGCGTTCTTAAAATACAGCATTTTAGCACAAAATTCAAAATGGCCGACAGTCAAAATGGCCGATATGGTAAAATTGGATATCAGTCGACTCGGAATGTTGCCCTGAATCTAACGAGACCAATTTTATGATTTTTGGACAAACTGTTCAGAAGTTATAAGCAAAAATAGCCATTTTTCATATCTCCGGACCTGTAAGTGGCGCTGTGCCGAAACGCAGCATGTAGCCTCAGGTCATGCTTGTGAGTACATGTACCAAGTTTGGTCTGAATACGATAAACCGTTGCGGAGATACAGCCTTACGACTGTTTTTGCAAGCGCTACGTAAAATTTGTTCGAGCGTTTATCGAAAACGGTTTGACGAATCAACAAGATTTTAATAACTTTTTGTCACCCCTGCCTGAAGATGATCCGATTCAATTTTCGTGCAAATCGGACAAACCGTCTAGGACGAGTTCGAAAAAGTACCTTTTTAGGAAAATTCAAAATGGCGGCCATGTTTTTATGACGGAAAATGACGATATAGGGTGCAATCGAATCGTCATGAGCTCAGGAATCAGAGGAAAAAAGGATTTCGCTGATTGGCCTTACGGTTCAAAAGTTATTAGCAAAGTAAAAGTGAAACTTTGGACAGGTGGTGGCGCTAGAGGGAATGACTTAGACACACCAAAATTGGTGTACTTAATGTTGGGACTGTCCTCTATCAGAATGTCAAACCAAAACAACTTTCCCGCAATCGGTTCTATGGGCTGCCATAGACTCCCATGGCGGAAGAAGAAGAATAATAATAATAAGAACGGGAACAGATACAATAGGTGCCTCCGCACCTTCGGTGCTTGGCCCCTAATTATTTTTGGTACGCCAACAGATACAATAGGTGCCTACGCACATTCTGTGCTTGGCCCCTAATAATAAGGGAACCTTTTTGCCATTTATAGCGCCACCTATGGTCCGATCTGCATGAAACTCGGCACGCTTGTTCACCATGTCATGACACATATGCTCAGCGATTTTCGTGATGTTCTGAGTTTTTGTTTAGGATTTATAGGCTTTCGACTGTATTTTGCCCCGCCCATTTTCCAAATGACCCTGTTATAGCCAACCAAATGCAAAAATTCTACTTTTTTTTCGAAAACTATTGATCGAGAGAGTCCAGAGAAATGTCCTAGACTGGTTTGGTTCCGATCGGGCGAAAAACCAGGGACTAGTTCGCAAAAGTAGGTTTTGGACAAAATTCGACATAGCAGAAAATTGTCCCTGCCTAAATCAAAATCGGAGATAGCCATTTTGTACGCCTTGAGCCAAGGATTCCAACGATATGGGGCACTTGATCCTGGGACAAACGGTCTAAGAGTTATGAGCAATTTTGAACTTTTGGTTGCTGTAGCGCCACCTATGGGCCATTCGGGGTCATACTCTGATAGGTTGTCCCCAAATTGAGGCCTACCATCTGGCCAGGTTTCACGTCTCTAGGCCTTACGGTTTGGCCTGCACGATGCGTTTTACGAATCCTTACAATTACAATAGGGTTTCAGCATTTCATGCTTGAACCCCTAATAAGAATGAAGGCTTTTTGCCAGTTATAGCGCCACCTATGGTCCGATCTCCATGAAACTCTGCATGCTTCCTCACCATGTTCTGACACATATGCTCATCAATTTTGGTGAAGTTCTGAGTTTTCATTTGGGATTTATAGGCTTTTTAGTGTATTTTGCCACGCCCCTTTTCTAAATGACCCTGTTACAGCCACCCAAATGCAAAAGTTCAACTTTTTTTCGATAATTATTGATCTAGAGAGTCCAGAGAAATGTCCTAGACTGGTTTGGTTCCGATCTGGCGAAAAACCTAGGACTAGTTGGCAAAAGTAGGTTTCGGACAAAATTCGACATAGCAGAACATTTTTCTGGCCTAAATTGAAATTGGAGATAGCCATTTTGTCCGGCTTGAGCCAGGGATCACAGTGTTGTAAGACACTCGAGTCTAGGACAAACGGTCTAGGAGTTATGGGCGATTTAGTACTTTTGCACTAAATCTGTAGCTGTAGCACAACGTAAAATTTGTTTGCGCGGTATTCGAGAACGGTTTGACGAATCAACACGAATTCCATAACTTTTTGTCGGTACAGTGTGGAGATGATACGATTCGATTTTGGTGAAAATCGGACAAACGGTCTAGGAGGAGTTCGAAAAAGTAGGTTTTGACTGAAAATCAAGATGGCGGACAGGAAGTTCGGCCAAATTTGGCAAACTTGGTATCTATGTTCTCAGCGTGACCCAGGGAATCTATTAAGACCAGTGGCATTTCAATAGGCAGATTTATTCAACGGTTATTAGCCTTTTTGGAAATGTTGTTATAACTTTTGACCACAAGGTGGCGCTGTTTCGAAACTTCTCACGCTCCTTCAGGGCATCGTGCTGATGACCCATACCATGTTTCGTAACAATCCATTCATGCGTTCTTAAAATACAGCATTTTAGCACAAAATTCAAAATGGTCGACAGCCAAAATGGCCGATATGGTAAAATTGGATATCAGTCGACTCAGCATGTTGGCCTGAATCTAACGAGACCAATTTGATGATTTTTGGGCAAACTGTTCAGAAGTTATAAGCAAAAATAGCCATTTTTCATATCTCCGGACCAGTAGGTGGCGCTGCGCCGAAACGCAGCATGTAGCCTCAGGTCATGCTTGTGATGACATGTGCCAAGTTTGGTCTGAATCCAATAAAGCGTTGCGGAGATACAGCCTTACGTCTGTTTTCGCAAGCGCTACGTAAAATTTGTTTGTGGGTTTTTTTCGAAAATTGCTAAGCGAATCAACTTGAATTCCATAACTTTTTGTCGGCATGGTCTGTAGATGATCTGATTCAATTTTCATGGAAATTGGAGCAACGGCCTAGGAGGAGTTCGAAAAAGTAGCTTTTCCGGAAAATTCAAAATGGCGGAAAACTTTTCATGACGGAAAATGACGTCATAGGGTGCAATCGAATCGTCATGGGGTCAGGAATCAGAGGGAAAAAGAATTTTGTTTCTAGCCCTTGTGGTTCAAAAGTTATTAGAATAAACATGAGTGAAACTTTGGACAGTTGGTGGCGCTAGAGGGAATGACTTAGACACACCAAAATTGGTGTATTTAATGTTGGGACTGTCCTCTATCAGAATGTCAAACCATTACAACTTTCCCGCGATCGGTTCTATGGGCTGCCATAGACTCCCAGAGCGGAAGAAGAAGAAGAATTATTTTTGGTACGCCAACAGATACAATAGGTGCCTACGCACATTCTGTGCTTGGCCCCTAAATATAGCTGCAAGCAGCCATTACCGGGGCCAAGCAGAATAAGACGACAAGACATGCCGACATGTCTGAAAGTGTCAGACCAACTGCAACAATGAGCAATTAAAGACATTTAAAGAGGATTTTAGGCAAAATGCCTGAAAAATCATAGAAACAATAATTAAAAATATGATTTGATGGATTATCACTTTCGACCAATAGGTGGCGCAGTTACAAAACTGATGTGATGTGGTCAGAGTGAAGTTACAATGACACATACAAAGTTTGGTGTCAATATGTCAAGGCATTGCAGAGATAAAGCCTTAATTAATGCTATTAGCATCATGCCTCAACTTTGCTGCTGCGCTATACGAAAACGGTTTCGTCTATCGACACGAAATCCATAACTTTTAGTCGGCACGGTCTGGAGATGATACGATTCGATTTTGGTGAAAATCGGACAAACGGTCTAGGAGGAGTTCGAAAAAGTAGGTTTTGAATGAAAATCAAGATGGCGGACAAGAAGTTTGACCAAATAAGGAAAATTTGGTATCTATGTTCTCGGCTTGACCCAAGGAATCTATTAAGACCAGTGACATTTACATAGGCCGATGTATTCAAAAGTTATTAGCAGTTTTGGAAATGTTGTTATAACTTTTGACCACTAGGTGGCGCTGTCTCTAAATATTTTGGGTACCTTCAGGGGATGGTGCTGATGGCACATTCTGAGTTTCGTAATATTACACCAATGCATTTGTTTAGTATAGCATTTTATTTCACAAAACTGCATTGAAGTCAATGGGAATTTCATGTTTTGTTCTATTATAGCGCCACCAAGAGGCTCAGTCCCACCATTTTTTTTATGTGTCCTCAGAGTGAGCCCATACATATATGTGTCGATTTTGGTGCAAAAATCTCAATTTGCTTCGGAGTTATAGACATTTATATGAAAAAACACGAAAAAAATGACTGACACATGACTTTGATTGAATATTACTACCCCTAAACATCAATATTGTCGCATTTGGGCATTGGCGTATAGCTATCGACCTATGTTTCCAAACTTCTGACGGTGGTTTCGTCTCGATCGGACTAGCGGTTTCAAAGATATAGCCAAATGTTTTTTAAGCGCTAAATCACAACGCTACACAAACCGTAAGGCGAAACCTAGCATGTTTGGTATCGTAGGACTCGGCAACGATTCAGGAGTCTAAAAAGATGAGTTTCGTGAAAATAAGTCGACCACACCCAAAGTTATAAGCATTTGAAAAAAAAAATTCACCACTAGGTGGCGCTGTTTCGAAACTTCTCAGGCTCATTCAGGGCATTGTGCTGATGACCCATACCACATTTCGTAACAATCCGTTCATGCGTTCATAAAATACAGAATTTTAGCACAAAATTCAAAATGGCCGACAGCCAAAATGACCGATATGGTCAAATTGGATATCAGTCGACTCGGCATGTTGCCCTGAATCTAACGAGACCAATTGTATGATTTTTGGACAAACTGTTCAGAAGTTATAAGCAAAAATAGCCATTTTTCATATCTCCGGACCAGTAGGTGGCGCTGTGCCGAAACACAGCATGTAGCCTCAGGTCATGCTTGTGAGTACAAGTACCAAGTTTGGTCTGAATACGATAAACCGTTGCGGAGATACGGCCTTACGACTGTTTTTGCTAGCGCTACGTAAAATGTATTTGTGCGTTTATTGAAAACGGTTTGACGAATCCATTTGAATTCCATAACTTTTTGTCAGCACTACCTGAAGATGATCTGGTTCAATTTTCGTGCAAATCGGACAAACCGTCTAGGACGAGTTCGAAAAAGTAGCTTTTTTTGAAAATTCAAGATGGCGGCCATATTTTTATGACGGCAAATGACGTCATAGGGTGCAATCGAATCGCCATGAGCTCAGGAATCAGAGGAAAAAAGAATTTCGCTGATTGGCCTTACGGTTCAAAAGTTATTAGCAAAATAAAAGTGAAACTTTGGACAGGTGGTGGCGCTAGAGGGAATGACTTAGAAACACCAAAATTGGTGTATTTAATGTTGAGACGGTCCTCTATCAGAATGTCAAACCAAAACAACTTTCCCGCAATCGGTTCTATGGGCTGCCATAGACTCCCATGGCGGAAGAATAATAATAATAATAATAATAAATATAGCTGCAAGCAGCAATTACCGGGGCCAAGCAGAATAAGACGACAAGACATGCCAACATGTCTGAAAGTGTCAGACCAACTGCAACAATGAGCAATTAAAGACATTTAAAGAGGATTTTAGGCGAAATGGCTGAAAAATCATGTAAAAAGTGATTCAAAATATGATTTAATGGATTGTCACTTTTGACCAAAAGGTGGCGCTGTTACGAAATTGATGTGGTGTGGTCAGAGTAAGGAGACAGTGACACATACAAAGTTTTGTGTCAATATGTCGAGGCATTGCAGATATAAAGCCTGAATAGTCATTTTGGCATCATGCCTCAACTTTGCTGCTGTGCTATACGAAAACGGTTTCATCAATCGACACGAAATCCATAACTTTTTGTCGGCACAGTCTGGAGATGATACGATTCGATTTTGGTGAAAATCGGACAAACGGTCTAGGAGGAGTTCGAAAAAGTAGGTTTTGAATGAAAATCAAGATGGCGGACAGGAAGTTTGGCCAAATAAGGAAAACTTGGTATCTATGTTCTCGGCTTGACCCAAGGAATCTATTAAGACCAGTGGCATTTCAATAGCCAGATGTATTCAAAAGTTATTAGCCTTTTTGGAAATTTTATTATAACTTTTGACCACTAGGTGGCGCTGTCTTGAAATATTTTGGTTGCCTTCAGGGGATGGTGCTGATGACACAATCTGAGTTTCGTAATATTACACCAATGCATTTGTTTAGTATAGCATTTTATTTCACAAAACTGTATTGAAGTCAATGGGAATTTCATATTTTGTTCAATTATAGCGCCACCAAGAGGCTCAGTCCCACAATTTTTTTTACGTGTCCTCAGAGTGAGCCCATACATATGTGTGTCAATTTTGGTGAAAATATCTCAATTCGCTTCGGAGTTATAGACATTTATATGAAAAAACACGAAAAAAATGACTGACACATGACTTTGATTGGAAATTAGTACCCCTAAACATCAATATTTTCGCATTTGGGCATTGGCGTATAGCTATCGACCTATGTTTCCAAACTTCTGACGGTGGTTTCGTCTCGATCGGACTAGCGGTTTCAAAGATATAGCCAAATGTTTTTTAAGCGCTAAATCACAACGCTACACAAACCGTAAGGCGAAACCTAGCATGTTTGGTATCGTAGGACTCGGCAACGATTCAGGAGTCTACAAAGATGAGTTTCGTGAAAATAAGTCGACCACACCCAAAGTTATAAGCATTTGAAAAAAAAAATTCACCACTAGGTGGCGCTGTTTCGAAACTTCTCAGGCTCATTCAGGGCATCGTGCTGATGACCCATACCACGTTTCGTAACAATCCGTTCATGCGTTCATAAAATACAGAATTTTAGCACAAAATTCAAAATGGCCGACAGCCAAAATGACCGATATGGCAAAATTGGATATCAGTCGACTCGGCATGTTGCTCTGAATCTAACGAGACCAATTGTATGATTTTTGGACAAACTGTTCAGAAGTTATAAGCAAAAATAGCCATTTTTCATATCTCCGGACCAGTAGGTGGCGCTGCGCCGAAACACAGCATGTAGCCTCAGGTCATGCTTGTGAGTACAAGTACCAAGTTTGGTCTGAATACGATAAACCGTTGCGGAGATACGGCCTTACGACTGTTTTTGCTAGCGCTACGTAAAATGTATTCGTGCGTTTATCGAAAACGGTTTGACGAATCCATTTGAATTCCATAACTTTTTGTCAGCACTACCTGAAGATGATCTGGTTCAATTTTCGTGCAAATCGGACAAACCGTCTAGGACGAGTTCGAAAAAGTAGCTTTTTTTGAAAATTCAAGATGGTGGCCATATTTGTATGACGGCAAATGACGTCATAGGGTGCAATCGAATCGCCATGAGCTCAGGAATCAGAGGAAAAAAGAATTTCGCTGATTGGCCTTACGGTTCAAAAGTTATTAGCAAAATAAAAGTGAAACTTTGGACAGGTGGTGGCGCTAGAGGGAATGACTTAGAAACACCAAAATTGGTGTATTTAATGTTGAGACGGTCCTCTATCAGAATGTCAAACCAAAACAACTTTCCCGCAATCGGTTCTATGGGCTGCCATAGACTCCCATGGCGGAAGAAGAAGAAGAAGAAGAAGAAGAAGAAGAATAATAATAAGAACGGGAACAGATACAATAGGTGCCTCCGCACCTTCGGTGCTTGGCCCCTAATAAATATAGCTGCAAGCAGCAATTACCGGGGCCAAGCAGAATAAGACGACAAGACATTTCGACATGTTTGAAAGTGTCAGACCAACTGCAACAATGAGCAATTAAAGACATTTAAAGAGGATTTTAGGCAAAATGGCTGAAAAATCATAGAAACAATAATTAAAAATATGATGTAATGGATTATCACTTTCGACCAATAGGTGGTGCAGTTACAAAACTGATGTGATGTGGTCAGAGTGAAGTGACAATGACACATGCAAAGTTTGGTGTCAATATGTCAAGGCATTGCAGACATAAAGCCTGAATAATGCTTTTAGCATCATGCCTCAAATTTGCTGCTGCGCTATACGAAAACGGTTTCGTCAATCGACACGAAATCCATAACTTTCAGTCGGCACGGTCTGGAGATGATATGATTCGATTTTGGTGAAAATCGGACAAACGGTGTAGGAGGAGTTGGAAAAAGTAGGTTTTTAATGAAAATAGCATTTTATTTCACAAAACTGTATTGAAGTCAATGGGAATTTTATGTTTTGTTCTATTATAGCGCCACCAAGAGGCTCAGTCTCACAATTTTTTTTACGTGTCCTCAGAGTGAGCCCATACATATGTGTGTCAGTTTTGGTGAAAAAATCTCAATTTGCTTCAGAGTTATAGGCATTTATATGAAAAAACACGTAAAAAATGACTGACACATGACTTTGTTTGGAATTTACTACCCCTAAACATCAATATTTTCGCATTTGGGCATTGGCGTATAGCTATCGACCTATGTTTCCAAACTTCTGACGGTGGTTTCGTCTCGATCGGACTAGCGGTTTCGAAGATATAGCCAAATGTTTTTTAAGCGCTAAATCACAACGCTACACAAACCGTAAGGCAAAACCTAGCATGTTTGGTATCGTAGGACTCGGCAAGGTTTCAGGAGTCTAATTAGATGAGTCTCGTGAAAATAAGTTGACCACACCCAAAGTTATAAGCATTTGAAAAAAAAAATTCACCACTAGGTGGCGCTGTTTCGAAACTTCTCACGCTCCTTCAGGACAACGTGCTGATGACCCATACCAAGTTTCGTAACAATTCGTTCATGCGTTCTTAAAATACAGTATTTTAGCACAAAATTCAAAATGGCCGACAGTCAAAAGGGCCGATATGGTAAAACTGGATATCATACGAATCGGCATATTGCCCTGAATCTAACGAGACCAATTTTATGATTTTTGGACAAACTGTTCAGAAGTTATAAGCAAAAATAGCCATTTTTCATATCTCCGGACCAGTAGGTGGCGCTGCGCCGAAACGCAGCATGTAGCCTCAGGTCATGCTTGTGAGTACATGTACCAAGTTTGGTCTGAATACGATAAACCTTTGCGGAGATACAGCCTTACGACTGTTTTTGCTAGCGCTACGTAAAATGTATTCGTGCGTTTATCGAAAACGGTTTGACGAATCAATTTGAATTCCATAACTTTTGGTCAACACTGCCTGAAGATGATCTGGTTCAATTTTCGTGCAAATCGGACAAACCGTCTAGGACGAGTTCGAAAAAGTAGCTTTTTCAGAAAATTCAAAATGGCGGCCATATTTATATGACGGAAAATGACGTCATAGGGTGCAATCGAATCGGCATGAGCTCAGAAATAAGAGGAAAAAAGAATTTTGTTGATTGGCCTTACGGTTCAAAAGTTATTAGCAAAATAAAAGTGAAACTTTGGACAGGTGGTGGCGCTAGAGGGAATGACTTAGAAACACAAAAATTGGTGCATTTAATGTTGGGACTGTCCTCTATCAGAATGTCAAACCAAAACAACTTTCCCGCAATCGGTTCTATGGGCTGCCATAGACGCCCAGTCGGAAGAAGAATAATAATAATAAGAACCGGAACAAACACAATAGGTGCCTCCGCACCTTCGGTGCTTGGCCCCTAATAAATATAGCTGCAAGCAGCAATTACCGGGGCCAAGCAGAATAAGACGACAAGACATGCCAACATGTCTGAAAGTGTCAGACCAACTGCGGCAATGAGCAATTAAAGACATTAAAGAGGATTTTAGGCAAAATGCCTGAAAAATCATAGAAACAGTAAATAAAAATATGATTTAATGGATTATCACTTTTGACCAATAGGTGGCGCAGTTACAAAACTGATGTGATGTGGTCAGAGTGAAGTGACAATGACACATACAAAGTTTGGTGTCAATATGACAAGGCATTGCAGAGATAAAGCCTGAATAATGCTTTTAGCATCATGCCTCAACTTTGCTGCTGCGCTATACGAAAACGGTTTCGTCAATCGACACGAAATCCATAGCTTTTAGTCGGCACAGTCTGGAGATGATATGATTCGATTTTGGTGAAAATCGGACAAACGGTGTGGGAGGAGTTCGAAAAAGTAGATTGTGAATGAAAATAGCATTTTATTTCACAAAACTGTATTGAAGTCAATGGGAATTTAATGTTTTGTTCTGTTATAGCGCCACCAAGAGGCTAAGTCCCACAATTTTTTTTACGTGTCCTCAGAGTGAGCCCATGCATATGTGTGTCAGTTTTGGTGAAAATATCTCAATTCGCTTTAGAGTTATAGACATTTATATGAAAAAACATGTAAAAAATGACTGACACATGACTTTGTTTGAATTTTACTACCCCTAAACATCAATATTTTCACATTTGGGCATTGGCGTATAGCTATCGACCTATGTTTCCAAACTTCTGACGGAGGTTTCGTCTCGATCGGACAATCGGTTTCGAAGATATAGCCAAATGTTTTTTAAGCGCTAAATCACAACGCTACACAAACCGTAAGGCAAAACCTAGCATGTTTGGTATCGTAGGACTCGGCAAGGTTTCAGGAGACTAATTAGACTAGTCTCGTGAAAATAAGTCGACCACACCCAAAGTTATAAGCGTTTGAAAAAAAAAATTCACAACTAGGTGGCGCTGTTTCGAAACTTCTCAGGCTCATTCAGGGCATTGTGCTGATGACCCATACCACGTTTCGTAACAATCCGTTCATGCGTTCATAAAATACAGAATTTTAGCACAAAATTCAAAATGGCCGACAGCCAAAATGACCGATATGGTAAAATTGGATATCAGTCAACTCGGCATGTTGCCCTGAATCTAACGAGACCAATTTTATGATTTTTGGACAAACTGTTCAGAAGTTATAAGCAAAAATAGCCATTTTTCATATCTCCGGACCAGTAGGTGGCGCTGCGCCGAAACACAGCATGTAGCCTCAGGTCATGCTTGTGAGTACAAGTACCAAGTTTGGTCTGAATACGATAAACCGTTGCGGAGATACGGCCTTACGACTGATTTTGCTAGCGCTATGTAAAATGTATTCGTGCGTTTATCGAAAACGGTTTGACGAATCAATTTGAATTCCATAACTTTTTGTCAGCACTACCTGAAGATGATCTGGTTCAATTTTCGTGCAAATCGGACAAACCGTCTAGGACGAGTTCGAAAAAGTAGCTTTTTTTGAACATTCAAGATGGCGGCCATATTTTTATGACGGAAAATGACGTCATAGGGTGCAATCGAATCGCCATGAGCTCAGGAATCAGAGGGAAAAAGAATTTTGTTGATTGGCCTTACGGTTCAAAAGTTATTAGCAAAGTAAAAGTGAAACTTTGGACAGGTGGTGGCGCTACAGGGAATGACTTAGAAACACCAAAATTGGTGTATTTAATGTTGGGACTGTCCTCTATCAGAATGTCAAACCAAAACAACTTTCCCGCAATCGGTTCTATGGGCTGCCATAGACTCCAAGAGCGGAAGAAGAAGAAGAAGAATAATAATAAGAACGGGAACAGATACAATAGGTGCCTCCGCACCTTCGGTGCTTGGCCCCTAAATATAGCTGCAAGCAGCAATTACCGGGGCCAAGCAGAATAAGACGACAAGACATGCCGACATGTCTGAAAGTGTCAGACCAACTGCAACAATGAGCAATTAAAGACATTTAAAGAGGATTTTAGGCGAAATGGCTGAAAAATCATGTAAAAAGTGATTCAAAATATGATTTAATGGATTGTCACTTTTGACCAAAAGGTGGCGCTGTTACGAAATTGATGTGGTGTGGTCAGAGTAAGGAGACAGTGACACATACAAAGTTTTGTGTCAATATGTCGAGGCATTGCAGATATAAAGCCTGAATAGTCATTTTGGCATCATGCCTCAACTTTGCTGCTGTGCTATACGAAAACGGTTTCATCAATCGACACGAAATCCATAACTTTTTGTCGGCACAGTCTGGAGATGATACGATTCGATTTTGGTGAAAATCGGACAAACGGTCTAGGAGGAGTTCGAAAAAGTAGGTTTTGAATGAAAATCAAGATGGCGGACAGGAAGTTTGGCCAAATAAGGAAAACTTGGTATCTATGTTCTCGGCTTGACCCAAGGAATCTATTAAGACCCGTGCCATTTCAATAGCCAGATTTATTCAAAAGTTATTAGCCTTTTTGGAAATTTTGTTATAACTTTTGACCACTAGGTGGCGCTGTCTTGAAATATTTTGGTTGCCTTCAGGGGATGGTGCTGATGACACAATCTGAGTTTCGTAATATTACACCAATGCATTTGTTTAGTATAGCATTTTATTTCACAAAACTGTATTGAAGTCAATGGGAATTTCATATTTTGTTCAATTATAGCGCCACCAAGAGGCTCAGTCCCACAATTTTTTTTACGTGTCCTCAGAGTGAGCCCATACATATGTGTGTCAATTTTGGTGAAAATATCTCAATTCGCTTCGGAGTTATAGACATTTATATGAATAAACATGAAAAAAATGACTGACACATGACTTTGATTGGAAATTAGTACCCCTAAACATCAATATTTTCGCATTTGGGCATTGGCGTATAGCTATCGACCTATGTTTCCAAACTTCTGACGGTGGTTTCGTCTCGATCGGACTAGCGGTTTCAAAGATATAGCCAAATGTTTTTTAAGCGCTAAATCACAACGCTACACAAACCGTAAGGCAAAACCTAGCATGTTTGGTATCGTAGGACTCGGCAACGATTCAGGAGTCTAAAAAGATGAGTTTCGTGAAAATAAGTCGATCACACCCAAAGTTATAAGCATTTAAAAAAAAAAAATTACCACTAGGTGGCGCTGTTTCGAAACTTCTCACACTCCTTCAGGACATCGTGTTGATGACCCATACCAAGTTTCGTAACAATCCGTTTGTGCGTTCTTAAAATATAGCATTTTAGCACAAAATTCAAAATGGCCGACAGTCAAAATGGCCGATATGGCAAAATTGGATATCAGTCGACTCGGCATGTTGCCCTGAATCTATCGAGACCAATTTTATGATTTTTGGACAAACTGTTCAGAAGTTATAAGCAAAAATAGCCATTTTTCATATCTCCGGACCAGTAGGTGGCGCTGCGCCGAAACGCAGCATGTAGCCTCAGGTCATGCTTGTGAGTACATGTACCAAGTTTGGTCTGAATACGATAAACCGTTGCGGAGATACGGCCTTACGACTCTTTTTGCTAGGGCTACTTAAAATGTATTCGTGCGTTTATCGAAAACGGTTTGACGAATCAATTTGAATTCCATAACTTTTGGTCAGCACTGCCTGAAGATGATCTGGTTCAATTTTCGTGCAAATCGGACAAACCGTCTAGGACGAGTTCGAAAAAGTAGCTTTTTCAGAAAATTCAAAATGGCGGCCATATTTATATGACGGAAAATGACGTCATAGGGTGCAATCGAATCTGCATGAGCTCAGGAATCAGAGGAAAAAAGAATTTTGTTGATTGGCCTTACGGTTCAAAAGTTATTAGCAAAATAAAAGTGAAACTTTGGACAGGTGGTGGCGCTAGAGGGAATGACTTAGACACACAAAAATTGGTGTATTTAATGTTGGGACTGTCCTCTATCAGAATGTCAAACCAAAACAACTTTCCCGCAATCGGTTCTATGGGCTGCCATAGACTCCCATGGCGGAAGAAGAAGAAGAAGAAGAATAATAATAAGAACGGGAACAGATACAATAGGTGCCTCCGCACCTTCGGTGCTTGGCCCCTAATAATAATAATAAGAAACGGAACAGATACAATAGGTGCCTCCGCACCTTCGGTGCTTGGCCCCTAAATATAGCTGCAAGCAGCAATTATCGGGGCCAAGCGCAAGCAGATGACAGGATATGCCAACATGGCTGAAGGTGTCAGACCAACTGCAACAATGAGCAATTAAAGACATTTAAAGAGGATTTTAGGCGAAATGGCTGTAAAATCACATAAACAGTAATACAAAATATGATTTAATTGATTATCACTTTCGACCACAGTTACGAAACTGATGTGATGTGGTCAGAGAGAAGTGACAATGACACATACAAAGTTTGGTGTCAATATGTCAAGGCATTGCAGAGATAAAGCCTGAATAGTCCTTTTGGCATCATGCCTCAACTTTGCTGTTGCGCTATACGAAAACGGTTTCGTCTATCGACACGAAATCCATAACTTTTAGTCAGCACGGTCTGGAGATGATACGATTCGATTTTGGTGAAAATCGGACAAACGGTCTAGGAGGAGTTCGAAAAAGTAGGTTTTGAATGAAAATCAAGATGACGGACAGGAAGTTCGGCCAAATAAGGTAAACTTGGTATCTATGTTCTCGGCTTGACCCAAGGAATCTATTAAGACCAGTGGCATTTCAATAGCCAGATTTATTCAAAAGTTATTAGCTTTTATGTAAATTTTGTTATAACTTTTGACCACTAGGAGGCGCTGTCTCGAAACTTCTCACGCTACTTCAAGGCATTGTGCTGATGACCCATACCAATTTTCGTAACAATCCGTTAATGCGTTCTTAAAATACAGCATTTTAGCACAAAATTCAAAATGGCCGACAGCCAAAATGGCTGATCTGGGAAAATTAGATATAAATCGACTCAGCATGACGCCCTGAATCTAACAAGACCAAATTTATGATTTTTGGACAAACTGTTCAGAAGTTATAAGAAAAAAAATCTATTTTTCATATCTCCGGACCAGTAGGTGGTGCTGTGCCGAAACGCAGCATGTTGCCTCAGGTCATGCTTGTGATGACATGTACCAAGTGTGGTCTGAATCCAATAAAGCGTTGCGGAGATACAGCCTTATGTCTGTTTTCGCAAGCGCTACGTAAAATTTGTTCAAGGGTTTATCGAAAACGGTTTGGAGAATCAACTTGAATTCCATAACTTTTTGTCGGCATGGTCTGGAGATGATCTGGTTCAATTTTCGTGAAAATCGGAGTAACGGCTTAGGAGGAGTTCGAAAAAGTAGGTTTTTCGGAAAATTCAAAATGGCGGAAAAATTTTCATGACGGAAAATGACGTCATATGGTGCAATCGAATCGTACTGAGCCAAGGAATAAGAGGAAAAAAGAATTTTGTTTCTAGCCCTTGTGGTTCAAAAGTTATTAGCATAAACATGAGTGCAACTTTGGACAGCTGGTGGCGCTAGAGGGAATGAATTGCAGACTCCAAATTTGCTATGCTGATAGTTCAGACTCTCCTCTATCAGTGTGCCAAATTTTATAACTTTCCCGCAAGCGGTTCTATGGGCTGCCATAGACTCCCAGTCGGAAAAATGAAGAATAATAATAATAATAGGAACGGGAACAGATACAATAGGTGCCTACGCACCTTCGGTGCTTGGCCCCTAATAATATGTACCTGTCACGAACTGCTCCGAGACACAAGGGTAAGATCCAAATGCAGCTTTATTTGAGGGCAATCCAGAGGCGTAATCCAGTGTACAGGCAAAAGGTCAAAACACAGGTAGGCAGTCCAAACAAACCAACAAAGAAACAAACAAAACAGGCAGGGACCAGAGGCAAAAGAGTAATCCAGGGAACGGGGCAAGAAATCCAAATAAACCAAAAGACAAGAAACCAGGGAAAATGCTCGGAAATGCAGACTAACAGTACAACATACAAAACTTCGCACTGAGTGATGGGGTGAACCAGGCTATATGGGGTGAACTAAACAAGAAGATGAGATACAGGTGAATGTGATAATGAGTGCTGATGAGTCCAGGCAGAGAATGATGAGAGATGTAGTCTGTGAGTGAACATGAGAGTCAGGTGTGGAGTGCCCTCTGGTGGCTCTCAAGGGCACTCCAGCTGGTTATCGTTACATAGCCCCTCCCCAAAGAGCGGCTTCCAGACGCTCCAAAACTGTCCAGGTGGGAGGTGGCCCGGAGGCGAATCCGGGGGCGGGATGGAGGGCCAGGTCCGTGGAGCGGAAGAGGACCTTGAGACTGTGGTAATACGGGAGGCCAGGACGGAGCAGGCAGTGCAGGCGACCAGGGCGGAGCAGGCGGCCAGGGCGGAGCAGGCTGTGCAGGCGGCCAGGGCGGAGCAGGCTGTGCAGGCGACCAGGGAGGAGACAACCCTTCAGGCGGCCAGGGAGGAGACGACCCATCAGGCGGCCAGGGAGGCGACCATGGCACAGGAACAGACACCGGCTCAGGAACAGGAACAGACACCGGCTCAGGAACAGGAACCGGCTCAGGAACAGACAACGGCTCAGGAACAGACACCGGCTCAGCGGCGGCCATCTTGTCCGAAGACACTGGCTCAGAGGAGACCATCTTGTCCTGAGACACTGGCTCGGCGGAGACGATCTTGTCCTGAGACACTGGCTCGGCGGTGGTCATCTTGTCCGAAGACACAGGCGTGGTTTCAGCCATCTTGTCCGAAGACACAGGCGTGGAGTCGGCCATCTTGTCCGAAGACACAGGCGTGGAGTCGGCCATCTTGTCCGAAGACACAGGCGTGGAGTCGGCCATCTTGTCCGAAGACACAGGCGTGGAGTCGGCCATCTTGTCTGAAGACACAGGCGTGAAGTCGGCCATCTTGTCCGAAGACACAGGCGTGGAGTCGGCCATCTTGTCCGAAGACACAGGCGCAGAAAGAGGAAGAGGAACAGATTCAGTCTCAGTATCAGGATCAGATTCAGGCTCAGGAACAGATTCAGTCTCGGCGGGACGAGACTCTTGACGGGCGGACGTGACGTGAAGCTCAGTCTCTGGATCGGCTGACGTGACGTGAAGCTCAGTCTCTGGATCGGCTGACGTGACGTGAAGCTCAGTCTCTGGATCGGCTGACGTGACGTGAAGCTCAGTCTCTGGATCGGCAGAAGTGACGTGTACAGTCTCTGGCTCGGCAGAAGTGACGTGAACAGTCTTTGGATCAGGATCAGCGCGCTCTGAGCTTGACGGGACCAGCGGCGAGGGCTTTGAGCTGGACAGGACCAGCGATGAAGAGGGCTCTGAACTGGACGGAACCAGCGGCGAAGAGGGTTCTGAGCTGGGCAGGACCAGCGGCGAAGAGGGCTCTGAGCTGGACGGAACCAGCGATGAAGAGGGCTCTGTGCTGGGCAGGACCAGCGGTGAAGAGGGCTCTGAGCTGGATGGAACCAGCAATGAAGAGGGCTCTGTGCTGGATGGGACCAGCAGTGAAGGCTCTGTGCTGGACGGGACCAGCGGTGAAGAAGGCTCTGTGCTGGACGGGACCAGCGGTGAAGAGGGCTCTGTGCTGGATGGGACCAGCAGTGAAGGCTCTGTGCTGGACGGGACCAGCGGTGAAGAAGGCTCTGTGCTGGACGGGACCAGCGGTGAAGAGGGCTCTGTGCTAGACGGGACCAGCAGTGAAGACTCTAGCTTGGCGGGCATGTCGCTTGCTGTCTCAGGCGTGGCGGACATGATGCTCTCAGTCTCAGGGGCGGCGGGCATGACGCATACTGCCTTGGCTTCGGCAGATCTGGCGTGAAGTGTAGGCTCGGCTGGACTGGCATGAAGTGCAGGCTCGGCAGGGCTGACGTGGAGCGCAGGCTCGGCAGGGCTGACGAGGAGAAGCTCAGGCTGAGGGGATACTGCGGGCTCACGGAGCTCCTCCTCTACCCCGCCCACAGTAAACAAAGATCCGCTTAACAAAAGGGCCAGATCAATATAGTGCTCCAAAGTCTTGTGAGGATCATGCAAGGGCATGAATGAACTGAGCGGTTCAGATAGCCCTGCCCGAAAAAAGATCTGAAGGCATTCTGTGTTCATTGAGGTGAGATTTGCCAGTTCAATAAACTCCTCGACATACCTCTCAATCGGCCGATTCCCCTGACGGAGACGCAGGATTTGTACTGCTGTATCTGATGGCATCGCTGCTGGATCTAGGTATGGCGAAGTCTTCTGTCACGAACTGCTCCGAGACACAAGGGTAAGATCCAAATGCAGCTTTATTTGAGGGCAATCCAGAGGAGTAATCCAGTGTACAGGCAAAAGGTCAAAAAGTGCTCTCAAGGGCACTCCAGCTGGTTATCGTTACAGTACCGTATAGTTATTAGGTAGTCATTGCTTTTCTTTAGGTCTTACTTAAAATGGTCAAAGGGGCCTCCAACCAAATTTTGCATAGGGCCCCCAAAGGTCTAGGGCCGGCTCTGGGCACTAGTATCTAATAAATAAGAACTAATATCTAATGAATAAGTACTAGTATCTTTAAAAAGGTACTAGTACCTAAAGAATAAGCACTAGTAACTAATGAATAAGTACTAGTACTTAATGGAATAGATACTAGTATCTAAAAAATAAGTACTAGTAGCATGAAAATAGAGACTAGTCGGTTTAAATGATTAAATGTTATACTGGAAGAGGTTTCAATCATTCATCAGTTTTGGCTGTGCTAATTTCTGTTATGATCTACAATGTGCACTTCAAGAAAGATGTACTCGTTCTGTTTAAAGTTAAAGCGCAACACAAAGCTAAGCTCATTATTATTATTGTAGTTATTTTTCTGAACACGAATGACACATTTTCGGCTTTTAATGTGTGTGAGGCTTTTAAAGTCTGTTAATTTCTAGAAATGAAGTTCACCCGCAGAGGAACCGCCTAACTCATCTGCAAACCCGACCGGAAGAAACAAGCGTCTTTTAGAGGAAATGTTCTCTTTTATAGAGATATTATCTTGCTAGAGAATATTCTCCTTTGGAAATAAAGGAAGTGTTGAAGTGCCCAGAGAAACTCTCTTGCTGACAGATAGGGAACTCAGTAATATTAGAGATCTGTCCTCTAGTGGTGAAGGATGGAAGTGCAATTAAAGTGATTGACTTTCCTACAGTTCGATTACATTGTAGTGGCAAGTTTTACAGGAACAAGCACCACTCACATTTTCTCCACATTTGTGTCCAGTTTAGTAAGGGATATAAGATTGTGTTACATGTTTACTTACATCATAATACATGAATAAAGTCTGTGAAAGGTTTGATATTGTGTAGTTTGTGATCCTCCATCAGCAGCTGCAGTTTCTCTCAGCTGTATCAGTGCAGTCACTGTGACGTCTGAATGACAGAGGTTTTTGTACGACTCTTTATCACTGTGTGAACACACCACCACTGCTGTGATAACTCTGACAGTAATAATCTCCTGTATCTTCAGTCTGGACTCCACTGATGGTCAGAGTAAAATCACTGCCAGATCCACTGCCACTGAATCTAGATGGAGTTCCAGTATAACGGCTGTTTATCCAGTAAATCAGGAGTTTAGGAGCTTCTCCAGGTTTCTGCTGATACCAGGCTAAGTAGCTGCTGTATATTCCTACATCTATATTACACTCTATTGTTGCTGTTTGACTCTGTTGGACAGTTTTAACTTCAGGTTGAGTCAGAGTCACTCCTCTGGATTCTGAAGAAGAGAAAAGATAAACTATTAGTGTTTTAAACTATTATCATCATATACTTTTACAAAAACACGAAAACCAGAGTCAGTTTTTACATCTTACCTTGAATAAACAGTGCAATGGTCCAGATGAAGATGTTGATTGTGTTCATTGCTGTAGTTTAGTCTTGTGTGATGATGAAGAGTGTGTTCTGTTCTGCTCTCAGTCATGAAGTGTTAAACTCACAGCACTATAAACACTCTCAGAGCACTGAAGCATGTGCTGACAATGCAAAGTGACTCTCGCTATTTAAATCATTATCCTGAAGACTGTAGATCAGTCACAAACACATTATCAAACAATTTCCTCATGTTGAGAAATGCTAAGCTATTATACACAACTTTCTGAAGTGTATGTTTTCACAGGCACAACTCCCTGCCTGTGAAAACCCAGCTAAAGTCATTTTTTTGTGATTCAATGTTTTCTACATAAAACCATCCTACACAATGTAAAGAACATTCTGTGAAAATATAACCTTGATATCTTTAATATTGACTGAGTAAGGCCATGTCAAAGATTTGCTAAAATTCGGGCTCAGAAAATCATATTTTTGAGAAATTCCAATTTAAAAATAAGTTATTTGTTAAAACTGCAACACATTTGATCCATAGTTATCCTGCATATGTGCCATATAACACATTAACCCTCTGGGGTCTGGGGTGTTTTTGGGGTCCTTGAGATGTTCTGACATGTCCTGACATTTGTGCTTTTTTCAGTTGCTTATAAACAAATCAATGGCAAAAAAAAAATACACTCTATTTAGCACAAACAGGACTACCATAATATGTGAGCAACATGTATGTACATGTTTTCATTTTTGAGAGAATAATGTTTATGCATGGTTATTGAAAAAACTAAAAATGAAAGTTTCTGAAATAAAGCCACAAAACACATACTAAATATGTGGCAATAAGACTTTTGACTAATGGATGTCCTTCCCTAGAGTTTTTTCTTCAAAATTATGTGAAAATCATCCTGCCTTATCATTCACTTAAAACGATAAATTGATTTTAGTTTTGTGAAACACTATTAGTTTGGAAAGCCAATATGCGGATGGGGCGTAAACGATCATGCATATTTAGTAGTTCACACCTGGTGAGACAATGCCCCTGCATACTTAATGAGCTATTCATTCAGGTGTGTCACCTACAGCTAACTTAAATATACGAGCTTGATAAAAATGATCATTCTAGAAGAAAATTTCAGATGGCATTTAGAGGCTTTTGCATCTGAACTCTTCATACACACACACACACACACACACACACATATATATATATATATATATATATATATATGCATATACACACACACATATATATATATATATATATATATATATATATATATATATATATATATATACATACACTACCAAATTGGTTCACAGTTGGAAGCATCGCAATTTTTTTTTATTTTTCCACAAATTGTGCTTGCAAATTGTATAATATCCAAGGTAAACATGTCTAGTAATTGTGCAGTTAATTCTCATATTTTCAGTTTTGGAATATTTATCCTCTCCCCAAATTTGTCACTAATAAAACACAATAAAAATTATTTACAGAAAAAAATTATATTTACCTTTTAATAGTTTACCTTTTAAATATATTTTTTTATTAAAAAGGTTACAATTACAACAACAATTCAAGTGTAATCTTACAGTATATTTGTATCAGTATATATATGTCTTTCATATTTCGCCTGACTGTAACGTTGTTTTTATGAAATATTAGGGCATATAAATGTTAATTTGCAGTTTAATACGTTACTTATACAAATAGCCTACATTTTATTTCAACATATTTCAGTCGATTTTTACTCATCTCAGTATAGCAATACAGTTTGCTAAAACATCATCATTCGTTCACACACGCGATTTAAATTTAAACTGTCTTTTTGCCAGCTGTGGTAAACACCGTGCATCTCGCCATTCATTCATTCATAAAGAAACCCGATTCACGTGAACTTACATTTCTCAGCTCGCTCCTCAATATACCCGCACTTCTGAGATACATTCCATTATTCCTCACAGCGCTGCGAAACAGTGTAAACATGTAATGATCTGATAAACTTGTATGTTTTCTCGAGCTGATGGGGGCGTTCACAGAATTGCGCGGATTGCCTCAGCCATTTGCGTTTGAATAGCGCACGCTCTCCGTGGGCGGAGTCACATTACATTTGAATCAGCTGTAATGAGCTCGACTGGAATCGCTCTCAATATATGCCTGAGTCTGAGAGCTCAATAAAACCAGTTAAATCATAATTTGGGGCAATTCCACCGAGATTAATATCAAGCAAGCTGTTTAAGCAAGCAGCTATTTTCCGTTCCTGCTCATACTTCAGTGTCGCCGACGAAGCCATGGCCATGCCAGATGTCAAAACAACGCATTAACGTACCATCCAGCAAATAACACGTAACAGGCCAAAAATGTCCTTAAAATAAGTTTAATATTATTGGCAGAATACTAAGCTACAAAACAAATAAGCAGTTCTTAAAATATTGGCTATGACAAGAAAAAAATCACCACAGACATCTAAACCCGGCTTAAATCTCTCTCTCTTTTTTTTTTATTGTGTTGACCTGATTACCGCTGGCGGATTGATATTGAAGTCTGTTTTTACTCTTTCTAATAGAAAAGACACAGAAAAGAAGTTCCTGAACCGAATGATATACGAATCAGCAGTGTTGTTGCGCGAAATAAACCCAGAGACGATTGAAATCAATGTTTAGGAAGCCCACGTCCGTTTTTTTTTTTTGCGCAAAAGTATAACGTAGTGTCAATAAAATCATTAATTTCAGTATTTATCATGTTATAAATGAAAATGTAAGTATTGCATCTCAAAACCATTGGTATAATCTATCATTTACAGCAATAAACACACATGGACTATTTTTGTCATTTTTATGGCTATGACTACTTTGACGCTCGTTAACTCATAATTCGATTTTGCGACTTTAGCCGGGGTTTCACAGGCGGGGTCACATATTGACAGAATCATACATATTATTGATTCAGTCATTATTAATATTTAAATTGCACTTATTTAACAACTGACGAGGAAACTATTGATTTGAAGACATTAATATTAAATATTGATATATTAATAATATAAAGTTGCTGTAAAACGTTTAATTTTCATATAGCTACCAGTCGTGCTTCATTAAGCACACATACTTCTCAAGATTTGTTAAACATCGTTTTCTCGACAGCATTGCTTTAACTGTGTACAAACATGTGATAAACGTTTGTTTTAAAAAAAGGGCAGATTCATTCTTAACCAAATGCAACATAGACGTTTCCTAAATGTGTGTTTAATATTTGACAGGGGACATTTGACAGACGTACAGTATGGCAGATGAAATTCTTAAAAACACATCTTCCAGATGAAAACACATCAGATAGCCGTGTGTGTGTTGAATGTGTGCTATAATGTCATCCATTTGGCCTAAGCTTTTGTCAACACTTTACATTACACACATAAAGGCTTATTTTACTAATTTACATAAAGATTTACATAACTGAAGATCATTTTTTGATTTTATTTGTCTATGATGTAGTAGCCTTTTGATCACATAAATGACAGATCTAACATTAAATCTTGTTTGGATGTTACAGGGACCGATGAACACACGCAGCCTTAGATGCAGCAATTAAAGGTTTTGAGTAAGTATACTATAGAAAACAATTATTAAAAAAAAAAACCCTTAAACCGAAATATAAAGTATAATAATTTTGTTACTACTAATGCAACAGTTAATGACTATGTAAATCGAGTAATTAAAATGAGTGATGTATTGTGAGCACTGAGGATGTAGCCTGGTTAAAACCAGACCATTCTCAGTAGTAACTGAGTTATGATCTGGCAAAGCTTCATTAATAACTCATTTCCAAAGGGGCGTCACCAACGGACGTCGCTCAAATGCCTCTGGGCGCAATTGGATAGACCTAAAACCAATCAGAGTGATTGTCATCGTGTAAAGCCATATGCTGCGTCCCAATTCGTCTAAGTTACACTACGCCATAAAAGTATGTACTCTTTTTGTGAAGAAAAGGTATTTACTTTTGAATGTGTAGCAAAAAAGTAGGCACGCTTTGGGACATACTACTTCGTCATCTTTATCGGACGGATCTGTCGCGTGCATCCTGTCACGTAAACTGCCCTGTCAATCATCTTGTCACAGTTAAAATCCTCTATTAAATCTAATTTAATGTCCTACCGTTTCGGAGAGAAATGTAGTAGCACGTTCATCTGCCAGTGGGTCTTTCATGGTGAAATAAACATCAAAGATGCTTTGCCACAAGCTGCTTCTGCCACTGTAGGAACTACACTAACTATGGTGATGCAGATCTTCTTCCAAGATGGTATTCCTTGGAGCATCCACATTGTTGGAACCCTTCCGCATCATCAGCAGGGATCTCAGGGTCTCAGGTGTTTCGCCCCTTAACCTGAACACCTCGCCTGAGTGGGGCCATGAAGACTGCCTAGCCTTCACCTGCAGAAGGATTCCAACTGTGGGCTCTCTTCAGCCACAGTCATCTTGAGCTGGACTTGGCTGCAGCAGCTATGTCCCTGGTAGCTTTCTTCAGCTGTTTCGGCTCCAGGCCCATCTTCTGGAGGAAGTAGCGGACCAATTTTGCTGGGAACCCGCGGCACCCGACTTCAATGGGGAAGCTGGTTGAATGCCACCCCTTTAAAGTGGCTTCGTCGACCAGGTCTTGATACTTGGCTTTTTTCAATTGGTGTGACGTGGCTAGCCTCTCTTCCCAGGGCACCGTGAGTTCAGCAATTATGATGGATTTCGTGCTCCTGGATAGCATGACCATGTCTGGTCGGAGGGATGTCGCTGCCACGTCCTGAGGGAAGACAAGCTTCTTCTTCAGGTCCACTCTCAACTCCCAATCAAAGGCTCGCTGCAAAGTAGAGGGTGGGTTCTTGGCCCCCATGCCGGTCTTATGAGCCTTGTCTCCTTCCCTCACAAAGGTTGTGGACTGGGGCGGGTAGGCCTGCTTGTTGTTGGCTTTGACTCGCTGCTGTTCCACCCATTTGGTAATTTCCATGAGGACCTTGTCGTGCCTCCATCTGTAGCGGCCTTCTGCCAATGCCCTTGGACAACCAGCCAGAATGTGGTTTAGTGTACAGAATGCTGCTCCACATTGGTTGCAACATGGGTCTTCCTCTCCGCCCCAGATCTTTATATTTCTTGGTGTTGGCAGCAGGTCAGTCACTGAGCGCAGGAGAAAGCTTAGCTTCCCCTGGTCGGTCTGCCACAGTTCCTTCCAAGACAATGGTCGCTCCTGTGCCTGGTCCCACTGCGTCCATCGACCCTGAGAAGCAAGTCACATCCTTTCACCTGACGTTCCTCCTCTGCTGTCTCGCGGACTCTTTGCACCACAAGGCCTCGTCTAGCTCTGGTATCAGCCCTGATCCACCTCTTGTCACTATAGTGTCCGAGGCCCAGGCGTCCCTGGCATACCACGCCTATGATTTCTTGGTGTTTCCAGTAGGATTCTGCTTCCATTACGGCTTGCTGGGGTTTCCACTTTCTGCCGCATTTGATGGTCTTGCTTGCATGTCTTACTTTCCCATCTTTAGACGAGAGCAGTGTACTGACTGCCCTTGCTTTGGTGGCCTTAACCACCGATGAGACTGGCAAGGGAATCTTGGAGGTCTTGCTGTACAGGTTGACTGCGCTGAATGATGGGGGGACTCCCAACCATTTCCGCAAGTACTTGCAGCACAGTCTTTCCATTCCTTCCACCTGGGACATGGGAAAGTCGTAGAGTAGGAAGGGCCATTTTAGCCAGGGGAAAGATGCCATACTGGAAGCACCAGACTTTAAACCTCCTGAGCAGCTGGCTGTGCTCGACTGGCTTGAAGACTGGAGACTGTCCTCATGTGTTTGCAATTTGAATATAATAATGCATTTAAACATTGGTGCGCTTCACCAACGAACGTCGCTCAAATGCCTCTGGGCGCAATTGGATAGACCTAAGGCCAGTGACACACTGGCTGCATGGCGTGAGCGTGGCGTTTCTGTTGCGTGTCAGCTGCGTGGCGTTTTCCATGTCTTTGCACACCAGAAGCGTGTCTGACGCGGCGCTGTTGCTGCTAGGTGACATATGATAAGCCTCATTGGTGATATATTTGACATATGGGGAGAGAGTTGTGGAAGGCCTATACTTCATTTTAAACATAAATATATAGCAGCAAAGACAACGTCGGCAGTGTTGACGGCAAAATAGGCAACATAATATTTCGTTCTGTATTGACAGGTGCAGTATTTGAAAATCGATAATATTTAGTAAAATTACATTTATATTTGCATTTATGTCAAAACCTAGACACTTTTAAACATCAAAATGACATTTATTAATATGTATTCGTGTCAAAATGACATATAAACAGATTTTCCTATTCAATTTTGCATGGAAACGCTTCCAAGACGCTTGCGTGTCGCGTGAAAAATAGGCGTCGGTTCTATTTCTAGCATGCACGCGTTTTCCGTGCGGCTCGAGTGTCCGTGTGTCACGCAGGCAGTGTACAAACTCTAACCTGTTAACATGGGAGCCGAAATAAAAACAGACACGCCACGCAGCTGAGACGCTTACGCCACGCATCCAGTGTGTCACCGGCCTAAAACCAATCAGAGCGATCGTCATTGTGTAAAGCCCACCCCAACGTTTCTGATTGGTGCCCCGATTTCGACGGATTAGAAATGGGCTTGAATGAGCTCTTTGCCAGACTACTTGCAGAGCAAATCTAAATTTGCCGGAAGTTGTCTGGGTTTTCCCAGGCTATTGAGGATGAGGAGCCACAGCAGAGTCTTGGAAGTGGACGAGACCCTCCATCACTTCACCGGCCCTTATTGCCTCATCCGGCCCGATGTTGCTGTGGGCTCTTCATCCTCAGTGAGACCAGAGCCAGTGAGAGAAAAAAGACACAAGTTTGAGGACCTGATCCGGGAGAGAGCGAGAAGCAACAGAGAGGGAGGAGAGACGATGGCGGGAAATGGAGGAGGAGGAACGTAGAGAAAGAGAAAGACCAGAGCGAGAGGACAGATGGGAACGAGAAGCCCGAAAGATAGAAGAAAGAAGACATCAAGAAGCAATTGAGAGAGAGGAAAGGAGAGAGAGGGAGACCAAGGAAAGGGATGAATGATTTCTTTCAGTGATGTGCGGGTTGATCCAAAATGAGTGGGTGCCTGCGGTCACCCACGGTTACCCGCGGTTACGAGTCATCCAAAAATATTTTTAATGATATTCGGGTCACGGTCGTTCGGGTAGTTTGAAATAAAGATGCCAATTAAACCTTTGTAATTTATACAGTACTAGACACAATTTTCTATGAAATATATAGGCCTACACTTTATTGGCCGAATAACTGGCGCGAAGATGACGCACAAGCTCAGTCTGCAGGTAGAGATGTAGGCGGCAAGAGAAAAGGTTAAGACTGGGGAGTGGAAGCTCCTCAAATACACAAATAGAAAGAGCAAAGTGTGGGAGACATTTGCCGAAATAATGAAAGATGATGACCAAAGTACTGGCTTTGTCATGTGTACTTCTTGCAATGCTATTTACACATTTGATAGCCACAAAACTGGCACGACCAACATGGCGCATCACAAGTGCGGCCCCGGGAAGCCATCACAGCCGAATAGAGCAGCGTCAGGCCAACCCAGGACACAAACTATAGATGCCTTTATGCACCCTGACCACACAAAAATTCCTCTTCAAGTGAAGAGTAAATTTGTGGATTATTGCATGGACTTTTGTTGCACAGACCTGCGCCCCTTTGATATTGTTTCGGGGGAAGGTTTTACGAAAGTGGCCCAGGGTCTCATCAACATTGGAGCACGTTATGGCTCAGTCGACGCAAATGGAGTGCTTCCTCATAGGCAGACAGTCTGTGATCGAGCTAAAAAACAGGCCATGGTCGAGAAAGAAGCCTTATCCGAGGTTCTGAAGTCAGCAGTGCATGACAATGGAGGGGTTGCAATAACGACTGATATGTGGACCGATGATTTTAACAGAAGGTCCTACACTGTCTTGACGTGACATTATATCACAGAGGATTCGAAGCTGGCAAGCCGTGTTATGTGCACAGTGGAATTCGATTGCACATTGCCCAAAACAGCAATCAACATCCACGAACAGATTAATGAGCAGCTGTGTTCTTACGGGATCTCATTTGATCAAGTGGTGCTCATGAGTGACCAGGGCTCTAACATTAACCCCCAGAGGTCGACGGTATCGCCGGCGATACCAGCTCGCTTTTTTTTATCAGTGTAAAAGAAACTCATAAATTCTTTCTTGACTTTGATTTTCCATTGGAGTTTCATACATCAATCGATTCTGTTAAATGTGTATTATTTTTGTGTATATTCACAATAAAAACAAAGTGTGGTGCTTTTTGCCAAATAAAGAAAAATAAACACGAAGCGAGTTCTGCCTTCTCTCTGTCCGTGTAGTCCATTCTGAAACACGTCCGAAAATGAATCATAACTCAGCGAATACTTCTCACACAGACACGTGAGTTATGTCTTTATGAAGCTTGAAATCTCTTCTTTTAAATGAAGTAATTTATATAAAAAACAAATGTTTTCAACTCATGTAATCCGTTTGAAAGCAAGGAGAGGTACCATTTTTACTTCTGCCTCATTATCTCTATAATCAGCTGCGGCCGCCCCGCCCTCAGCGCGATTCACATGTAAATAGTTTAGGTGATCTAGTATGCAACGCATACGCCCCCCGATCAATGCCATAAAAACACAGTTTCTATCAGACTTACTGATAGTTCATCGCGTTTTGAGTATGGCACGTTTCTCCGATAATGAAGACGCCATTCAGATGATTCTGGACAGCGAGGAAGAATGCACGATACCGGGTTGTTTCCTCAGAGGAAGATTGTAACTCAGACGACGAACGGCAGCATATTGAAGAGCGAATTCCGCCGAGGACACAATTTCGGAGTAAGTTTTACTTAAAAGTCTTTTGTCTTTTATTTTTCGTGTTCGCATTTATGAGGAAAAAAACAATATTACGTGACAGTTCTCCATTATGGACGCGAGCGCTCTAAGCACTAAAAGACTTTCAAACATTCACAGAGACCTCAAAACAGAAAGTACAAATCCTTTCTTTAAAACGAATTTCGTTTTGTATCAATTGTATCTTAATTTTAATATTTTTTTCATTAACAAATTTCCTGGATTTAAAGTAAATATAGGCTAGCTAGCAATCACAACATAAGGTCTGAACTGGAGATCATCATGAACCAGACCGTACTCGCCTCACATGTCTAAAAAAAATTGAAATATATTTACAGAAAGCTGGTTCTAAACAAAACCATCCAAAACAAAAAAACTATGTAGCCTAATATCTATGTGCATTTCTCCAGTGCTTTCACTAGCCTACTGCGAAGATCGCGAGTCAATAGCCTATCGTCAACTTCATCTTTGCCAGAAGCTATATTCAAAGTAATGAATACATAGATAAAATGTAGGCCTATAATCTTTTTTTTTTTTTACAAAGAAAGAGTACACTTGAAATATTGTTGAAATTGTAATTATTGTTGTTGTAACCTTTTTAATAAAATAGCAAAACATATTTACAAGATAGATGTAAGCAAAATCTTAAATGGTCAATATAAGTCTTCTTCTACATATATCTTTTGTCCTTGCATTGTGGCTCAGTCAGTGTCACACATGAGTGAATGGCTCATCATTATGCAGAGTGGGTGGGACATTGTATTTCTCAGGTGTAAACCACTCCTCGTTCACGCCCCCCTCGCATATTGGCTTTCCAAGCAAAACCTGTTTTACATCAATTCAAATCAATGTATGGTTTTATGTGAACGATAAAGCAAGACTATTTTCACATAATTTTGAAGAAAAAACTATAGGCGAGGACATCCATTAGTCAAAAGTCTTATTGCCACATATTTAGTATGTGTTTTGTGGCCTTATTTCTGCAACTTTCATTTTTATTTTTTCCAATAACCACGCATAAACATTATTCTCTTAAAAATTCAAACATATACATGCATGTTGATCAGATATTTTGGTAGCCCTGTTTGTGCTATATAGAGTGAATTTACACCTTTGCCATTAACATGTTTATAAATAACTGAAAAAAGCACAAATGTCAGAGCATGTCAGAACACCTCCAGGGCCCAGAAAACAGCTCAGACTCCAGAGGGTTAAAGCTGCCCTAAAAAATGATCACTGGATACCATGTGCAGCCCATGTTCTGAACACAATTCTGAAACATACGTTCAGTGGATCTGACACTGAGGAGGTAACGGAGATGATTGACACGTGCAAGGGCATTTTCAAATATCTTAAAAAAGCCAGTGCAAGCACAGCTCTCCCACATGGCTTAGTCCAAGAGTGTGAGACTCGTTGGAATAGCAAAATTGACATGCTCAAATCTGTGAGCAAGCAATACAGGGAAATTAATGAGCTACTCGAAAGCAGGGGGCAGTCAGAGCGCATGGAAGGCATATATCAAAACACGCTCACAACCGTGATATATTTCTTGGAGCCTTTCAAGAAAGCATCTGAGGAGTTGCAGGGAGAGGACTACCCGACACTGCATTTAGTGAAGCTGTGGTTTTACAATCTGGGCGCACACTGCCAACCAGTCTTTGGAGACCCTGAGTACATGGCTTTGCTCCGTACGCACGCACTTGCTCTACTCCATCAAAAGTTAATCCTCACAAACATGCACAAAATTGCCCTCTTCCTCTGCCCCCGCTACAAAAGTCTCAAAATGATGACCGAGACTGAAAGGAAAAATCTATACAGAATCGTTGGCAACCTCATATACCCTGTGTCTTTTGAAGCCGTGGACTCTCCTGAGACTTCAAGCACTACAGCACCACGGACATCTACAGGCGAGGGTAAGTTGCTGCTTTATTAATGATGAATGGGATATTTCAATTTAATGCTGGTAAATGACATTATTGACAAATGCTATTTTACCTTCCATAGACGTCACTAACGAAAGTCAGAGAGAAAAAAGACCTAGAGTGGACTTTGCTGAATGGGCTGATGATGCCGCTGATGTGGGCCTAACGAACGAATTGGAGCGGTACCGTGCTGCACACTTTACGCTGGATGACTGTGACGAGGACCGGTTGCTTGAATTTTGGGAGAGATAGGCACCCACCTTTCCGAGGCTTCGTGCATTGGCAAGGAGGATCCTCTGCGTTCCAGCATCAAGTGCAGCCAGTGAGCGCACATTCAGCTCCGCAGGTTGTGTCATAGAGGAGAGAAGAAACCGTCTCAACCCAGGGATGGTTGATTCAATATTATTTCTACACAGCACGAGGAAAGCTAAAAATAAGTAGGCTAATCTTCTGTTTTAGGCACCTTGTAGCCCTTTTAAGCCCAAGTTAGGCTTACTGTATCTGATTTAGGTTCCTGTGTTAGTTTTATGGATATATTTGTGTAGGCTAAACAATGCAGCCTATTTTATTTTCTTAAACAAATGCATATTTTGCGTTTATCTTGTATTAGGCTACTTTTTTTTACCAACAAGTGGCACCCTTTAGCCTTCTTTTTAAGCCCAGGTTAAGTTTACTGTGTGTTTCAGTTTTCAGTTTTACTTTCATGGGTATTTGTGAACATTTATTTATGGATATTGTAGCCTCAGTCTTTGGCTTAGCCTACCTGTTTTTGTTCGTCTAAAATGCGTTAATAAAGACCTTATTAACATATTATATGCCTGCAAAATGCCCGATTTCCCAACATGTTGAACTGAGCAATGCCATTGTACCATTTTAATAGGCTACTTTTAAACGCATATAGCTCAGTAATGTCAGTTTTATGTATTTTCTGAGAGGGGCGGGATTTTTGTTGGGAAAGTCGGGGGGGAAACGCACACTTCGATTAGACTGGATAAACACATGCAGCATCTTAATTGTTAAGAAAATGAAACTAAATAAATGAATAAATCAAGCCTTTATTACATAACACTAGGCTATATCATACAGCATTCAGAAAAAGAACAGTTTGCGCTCCTAAGGGCTTTCACACTTTTCCAAAAGTGGGCCTTCTCTTAGTTGACCTGCTGATGAATTCTTCAAGCAGGGTCGAAACATAAACATTGCATTCATCAATAATATGCATCTAGACAGCTGAAATGGAAAATGATGGGCCGCCTCAAGAACTGCCTGCTCTCGCCGCTGCACCTCTGAGCGCACCATGTCAGGGCCTGAAACATTTCTCTCCTCCACAGGCTGGATTAATGGATATTATAGGGCTGATGGGGGGCGTATGGGAGGGGGGACGGCCACACCCCCCCGCACCCCTAGTTTCTACGTCTATGGCCCAATGACGCTACGATAAGCATTTACTACTTTTAAAAAATGCGGGTACAATATTTTTTTGCGGTCCGAGTTGCGGGCGGGTTAGTTGAAAACGTTGGTTGGGTGTGGGTTGTTTATACATTGACCCGCGCATCACTGATTTCTTTGCCTTCTTGAGTTTATTGTCAAAAGATAAAATATTTATTTTATAAAATGTTTTGATGGAAAGCATCCTCACTGTAAAAAAGCCAACTTACTGAAAGTTCTCCAAATAATAAATAAAACAGTCAAATGAACTGAGATATTTTTATTGGAAGTGTTCATGCATCATACTAAGTTGATTCAACAAATTCGTTACTTAAATGATGAAAACGTACCATGTTTTGTTGTTCAAACTAAATCGTTTTAGTTTTCATTGAAGTCCGCGTTTTTTGTTAGCGCGTGCGCAGTTTGAACCCTGAATGCATGCGCAGTTTGAGACTTCAGCTACTCGGCGGTTTGGTCTCTGTCTGCAGCAGGTGAGAAGCATAGATGGGTGAGAAGTCGGTAGCGGAGTGCTGCCTTCAATTCAGTGTTTCTGCAGAATTACTGGTATGTATTAATCATTTTTATAACCGACTGTATGTTATTTGTCATATATGATGTATTGTGCTCTTCCCAAACTGATGGCCTGATTTAATTCACCAGTAGGGCCTACTGCCGATTTTGCACACTTTTGGGTGCTTTTGCCAATGCTGATGTTATCCTGCCTATTCAATCCAGTGTTTCTAAAGAGTCACTGGTATGTATTATGGACACACTGACGGGAATATTGCTCTTTGTGTTGTTTACTGTATCGCTTGTTTATACAAGGGGTTTGTTACCACCGGCGCTCTCTGGAAGACTATTCTATATTACCAATCACTGCCTAGAACCTAGAACTTTCTCGTGGTGACTCTCCCTGCATTCCAAATGGCATAATGTTATGTATTTTAAAAATAATATTTTTTTATTGTGAATACAATTTTTATTTTAAATTAATTCATTAATGATTTAAGTAATAATTGATGTGCTATATTAGACATTTTTGAAGTAGAAAACCGTTTTGAAAGTTTAAAATACTGTTAATTACAATTACTAGGTTAGCTGAAAGAAATATTGTTAAAAAAAAGGTACAAACTAAGACTTGACTTGGCCTTTAGGGACTTGAACATGTCTGGTATTTATCATTTTTATAATCAACTGTATGTTTGGTCATATCAAATGAGATGTTTGCTCATTATGTATTTACACTAGTTGAGGAGTTCAGATAGAGATGGCTTGCCATCTGCACTTTTTCTAAAGGATGAGGTAACCCATTTAATAGCAACTGTCAATATGAATTATTATTTTAATTATTATTTCTAAAGATTATTATTAATTATTATTTCTTTAGAACATTTTAGGAATACTTATAGTAGTAAAACGTACTCGGTTACCTAACGTAACCTCGGTTCTCTCTAGAAGAGGGAACGAGTATTGCGTAAGTTGCTTACGCTACGGGTAAAGTCATCTTTTCTCGAGATCTGAAGCCAAAAATTATCCTTAATTTTGTATTTATTGTCAACGCAGTGCGGCAGCCAGCAGACCATAGCAGGCTGTATAAGCGTGCTCATTGGCTGACCTGCGGCAACTGCAGCAGCCTATCGGTGAGCCCTGAGTGACGTCACGCCCAATGAGGGCACTTCGCCCATGCGTGTATAAAGGAAGGGCTCACAGGCTGGAAATCTGGTTTTCATAGACTGAAGCGAATAAGCTTGTGGCGCGACACGGCAGGTTACGCAATACTCGTTCCCTCTTCTAGAGAGAACCGAGGTTACGTTAGGTAACCGAGTACGTTCTCTTACGAGAGGTTCTCTAGTATTGCGTAAGTTGCTTACGCTACGGGAACCCCTTGTCAACGCCGTGCGCGCCGAGCATCCATTGCATGAGTCCCAGGGGAGCCTGGGGAACACAACATGCGGGAACAGGCGGCCAGCAACGCGGGCCAGCACAGTACATAAGCACATCATAGGGAGAATAAAGAGCGGCTCCGCCGGTCTATGTATAGAGAGTATCAACCCTTAGCGCAGCTGTGTGGAGAATAGGTGGCCAGCAACGCGGGCCAGCACAAGTGCACAGGCGCATAGCGGGGAAAATACAGAGCGGCTCCGCCAGTCTGTGTATAGAGAATCTCACCCCTTAGTGCAGCTCACCAGAAGAGCTAGCAGTACATGAGAGTAGCCTGCACATGAACAAATGGGCAGAACATACGTATCACTTAAACTGATAACAGTTTAGCCTGCAAGGCGGGAACTTCCAGGTTATAAAATCTCACGAATGTAGAGGGGGAGGCCCAGCCTACCGCCATACAAATGTCGTGAATAGAAACCCCGCTGGACCAAGCCCACGATGAGGCCATGCCTCTAGTGGAGTGGGCTCTAATGCCCATAGGGCACTGCAGGTGTTTGGACGCATAAGCTGCTGCGATAGCGTCCACTATCCATCTGGACAGGCTATGTTTCGAGGCAGCGAGACCTTTAGTGCGCCCATCAAACGAAACAAGGAGCTGCTCAGAACGCCTGAAGGCGGCGGAGCGCGTGATGTAAGCTCTCAGCGCCCTGACAGGGCATAGTAGGTTATCACTGTCCTCGCTATCGGATGCCGGCAGAGCCGATAGGGAGATGATCTGCGCCCTAAAGGGAGTGCCAATCGCCTTGGGGACGTAACCCTGTCTCGGTTTGAGGATGACTTTAGAGTCATTTGGTCCAAACTCGAGACATGTGGGGCTAACGGATAGCGCGTGTAGATCTCCCACATGTTTTACTGATGACAGAGCTATCAGAATAACAGTTTTGAGCGAGAAGGTATTTCAGATCCACGGATTCTAATGGCTCAAAGGGAAAAGCTTTCAGGGCCTCTAGGACCAAAGAAAGATCCCACATAGGAACCGAAGGTGGCCGTGGGGGGTTTATCCTCCTGGCTCCTCTAAGGAAGCGGATGATGAGCTCGTTTCTTCCTATCGTACGGCTGCGCGTCGTCTCCGCGAACGCTGCGATAGCCGCGACATACACTTTGAGCGTGGAAGGGGACCTGCCCTTGTCCAACAGCTCTTGCAGGAAGGAGAGCACCCATGAACCCCCACATGTGCGTGGATCCAGGCTATTAGTAGTGCACCATTTGGAGAACACTGACCATTTCGCGTAGAGTCTTCTCGTAGAAGGAGTTCTAGACTGCGTGATCGTGTTCACGACCCCTTCTGGCAGATCAGCGGGTATCCGATGATTATCCACGCATGCAGAGACAGTGCTCTGGATGGGGATGCCAAATTGATCCACCGGCTTGAGAGAGAAGATCTCTCCTCACCGGGATCGGCCATGGGGCTACATGCGACAGCCTCACCAGTTCTGGGAACCAGGTTTACCTGTGGTAGCAGTGAGATCGGAGGGAAAGCATACAGCGGGCGGCTGGACCAGGTTTGGGCCAGCGCGTCCTTGCTCTTCGAGAGGAATCTCGGACAATGAGCGTTGTCTTTTGACGCAAAAAGGTCGACTTTCGCTCTGCCGAAAAAGGCAAACAACTTTTGAGTTAAAAGAATCCAGGAGAAAATCAACAGAGTCAGCAGATATGCTTGGTGTTAAGAATATAGCCTTCATAAATAGTACACTAGTGTTCTCATTTAAGCATCTCTTCTTGACAGACACAGATCTAACTTCAGTGGCAGGAGAGATCAATATATCAAAGAAAATACAGAAATGATCAGACAGTGCTACATCCACAATCAGTGAAATGTTTAGACCCTTACTGATAAGTAAATCTAGAGTGTGTCCGCGATTGTGTGTGGGTCCATGTACATGCTGAGTCAGATCAAAAGTTTTTAAAACAGTATTGATTTCTTTTGCCATATTGTTTTCTGCACTATCTATGTGGATGTTAAAATCTCCAGCAATGGCAAAACAGTCAAACTCTGAGGTAATTGTTGATAACAGTTCTGTAAAGTCCTCAGCAAAGGCTGGAGAGTATTTTGGAGGCCTGTAAATAATGATAAGTAAAATGTGTGGAGCACCTTTTAACACAATACCCAGATATTCAAAAGACAAGTAGTTCCCAAATGATATTTGCTTACATTGATAGATATCTTTAAAAAGAGCAGCTAGACCCCCACCTCTCTTAACAGCTCTGCAGACACTCATAAAAGTAAAGTTAGGAGGGGCTGCTTCATTGAGGATTGTTGCATTGCAGCTGGCTTCTAGCCAGGTTTCATTTAGAAGCATAAAATCCAGATTGTTTGTGGTTATTAAGTCGTTGACTAGAAGTGATTTATTTTTAAGTGAGCGGATGTTAAGGAATGCTAACTTAACAGTCTTACTTTTCCCCACAGCAATATTAGTTTGACGTGTAAGAGGCACCAGATTAGTTAGGTTTGCTGTACGGCTATTGAAGGCCTTAGACTTTCTATCTTGTAATAGAACAGCAATAGAGGAAGATACAGGCACACTGGGTTCCCGTTTGTTCTGTAAACATTTGAGAAAGTTACTGTTATCAAAACGGGGACCCGACACATATCACTGAGAGCTGGTATCAGTTGTTTTTGGTTCACCTCGAGCAGATGGAGGAAGGTGTGGGCCCTGGCGTTGTGGTAGAGGCCGAAGAGCTCTCACAGGAGGAGGGGGAGGGCGAGCTGGGCCCGCAGGCTTGGGTGGTAATGGTGCCTGTCTTTTTTTGGTTGGTATCTGGGGGCTCGCAGCAAAAGAGTGGGATAGTCTGGTTCCAGCATGCACTAGTTCTTCCATTTTCTGTGAGAAGCACAGCAGTGGCGATGCTGATGCTGGGGAGAGAGAGAAAGTGTCTGGTGAAAGGGGCTGTTGCTCTGGTGTTAACAGAGGCTGTGATATGCTGTCCTGGCTTCCCTGGCTGTTTTCCAGGAAGTCGTCCTTGGATGATGAATCTTCAAGCAGTTCTGATATGTCTGTCTGTGGTGAGCTCTGTTGGCAGAGCTCAGCTGATATTGTGTCCGTGAGCAGAGGTTGTTGTGGCGGAGTGGTGTTATCATGTCCATTTTGCTGCTGAAGTGAAGTCCTGTGGTCATTAATACTGTGTCCAGGTGTGTGTGTGCCGTTCAGATTGAGTGGATTGGCACACACTGCTGAAGGATGATTGAGGGAGAAGTAGATATTGTCCTTTAACACTCTTGAACCAAGTTTGTTTGGGTGATGGCCATCCCGATGAAAAAGTTGTCTCTGACTCCAGAAAAGATTGAAATTGTCAATGAAGTTTACTCCTTTTATATTGCAGGTTTTTTGCAGCCATGTATTAAGCCCAAGCAACCGTGAAAACCTGTTTGTTCCTCTTGCTGGGAGAGGTCCACTGATGAATGTTTGAACTTTCAGTCTTTTAAGTGTTTCAAAAAGTTCATTGAAATCCTTCTTAAGGAGTTCTGACTGCTCTTTATGAATATCATTCTTCCCCACATGTATGATGAGTCGATTTGCAGCCTTATGTTTCATCAGAATGTTCTGAAGTTCCCTGTTTATATCAGAAGTTGTTGCTTGTGGAAGGCAGCATGTAGTTGTATCCCTGCTGCTAATGTTTCTGATTATGGAGTCCCCCACTATCAGAGTCCTGGGCTCGGCAGCGCTCTGAGCTGAGTGCCGCTGTCTGCTCGACCTTGAGCGCCAGTTAGCATCAGTGTTAGCTACTGGCCCATTCAGTCTGTGTTCGATCACATTCATCACATTTGGGGATTCCTCATTTACATTCATTAGCACTTCAAATCTGTTCTCAAGATGTATAGGCGGTGGTAGGAGACCAGTGTTTGCAATCCTTGTCAGAGCTGTATCTGGGGTAGAGGATGCTACTGCGGGAATATGTGATGCTCGTGACAATCTGATGTCTCGAGTGCCTTTGGGTCTCCCTCCCTGTTTGTGCCATCGATTTGTAAGTCGATCGGCTTGTTTCTCTACCTGTCGAGGAGCACTAGTTTCATGGGACTCACCGGTATGCTGAGGGTGTCCATGACGAAGCTCTGTTGTGTGCTCCGTCTGGTTTGGTGGTCCCGTAAGTAACTTTGTTTCAAGAACTGCAATCCTTTGTAAAAGTCTGTGGCAGTTGGTGCAGCAAGTAGATTCCAGAAGAGGCATTTTCTCTTATCCTTGAGGCAGTTGTGTTTTCCTTTCCCGGAATGTAAGCTGGTCGGGTAAAAGAATTCTGCGTTTTTGTAGTAATCCAAACTTTGTCGTCTAAGTACTGTGCTGATTTGCTGAAGTTAAAATTAGGTGATAAAAGGAAATAAAATAAAGGAAATAAAATAGGAGATCAAATGTAAAAGCGATAGAGCAAAGCGCGGAGCAGTAAGCAAGAGCGTCCGAACAGTAGCTGAGCAGGATGTGCCTTCCGTCTTAGTGAGTTAACTGCATTGTTCATACAAGGCCTCCAGCTTTTAACTTCACTTGCTAGTGGGTTAGCAGCCCAATATCAACAAGTTTAATAGTTAAACATCCAAATTGCAATGATCCTGTTTGTATTTTCAAATTTGTAATTGTGCGTAACACATTGTGCTCATAGAACACACTTCATAGTTGTTTGTGCTACTACATGTGCACATAGGCTAGTTAACCCTCTGGGGACCAAGCTGTTTTTGGGGTCCTTGAGATGTTCTGACATGCCTTGACATTTGTGCTTTTTTCAGTTAATTATAAACATGTTAATGGCAAAGGTGTAAATTCACTCTATATAGCACAAACAGGGCTACCATAATATGCGAGCAACGTGTATGTAGATGTTTGTATTTTTAAGAGAATAATGTTTATGCGTGGTTATTGGAAAAAATTAAAATGAAAGTTGCTGAATTAAGAACACAAAACACATATTAAATATGTGTCCACAAGACTTTTGACTAATGGATGTTTTCCCTTTTAGTTCTAGCTTTAAAATGATGTAAAAATAGTCTTGCTTTATCGTTCACAAAAAAAAATACATTGATTTAAATGGTGTAAAACAGGTTTTGCTTGGAAAGGCGGGAGGAGTAGTTTACACCTTAGATTAAGGTGTCCCACCCACTCTGCATAATGACTCTGCATAATTAGCCATTCATTCAGGTGTGACACTGACTGAGCCACAATGGAAGGACAAAAGATGTATTTAGAAGACTTATATTGACCATTTAAGATTTCGCTTACATCTCTCTTGTAAATATGTTTTACTATTTTATTAAAAATGTTACAATTACAACAATAATTACAATTTCAACAATATTTCAACTGTACTCTTTCTTTATATATATATAGCCTATATATAAAAAAAAAAGATTATAGGCCTACATTTTATCATATGTATTCATTAGTTTGAATATAGCCAACATTGGAACATCTAACATCTTAGTCTATGAATTTATTTTTGACAAAAATAGTATTTTTTTTTGCAGTTTAATACGTTGATTATACAAATACATTTTATTTCAACATAACAATATTATTCCATTCGATTTTTACTCATCTCAGTAGGCTATAGCAAAGCAGTTTATTCTTTCACACACAGACGCGCGATTCATATTTAGGCTAAACAGTCTTTACAAATATGTCCCCTACATTCATCTCACAGAAAGGCGAGTCATATTATAGAAATGCGATTAATCTTTTTGCGGTTTGCATAGGCCAACACTAACGTTATTCCATAACGTTATTCCACACGTGAGAAAAGAAAACAGCCTACCTCACTACTCAGCGGGATCTGCTCCTCATATCAGGAGATATTGCTCCTCATATCAGCACTGTTCTGAGGAATCTTTTCTCCATAAGGTAGGCTATATTATGCCTCACTCGATCGCGACGCGCTTTGTTTACAGCTGATGTGGGCGTTTCACACCCCTCAGAATTTGCGTTTGAATAGCACGCGCTCTGCGGGGAGTGGTCACATTACTGTGAATGATCTCGTAATGAGCTCGACTGGATTCGCTCTCTTTTTATACAGATTACAGAAGCTGAGAATATTTGTTTTTTATATAAATGACTTCATTTAACAGATGCGATCTCAAGCTTTATGCCCGTGGGTCTGTTTGCCTGTTTGACTGAATTTTCGCGGAGTTATAGATCATTTTCGAACGCGTTTCAAATGGGAGTTTACTGACAGAGAGAAGGGAGAAATCGCATCATGTTAATTTTTCTTTATTTGTCAAAAAGCAAAACACTTTATTTTTATTGTGAGTATACAGAAAAAAAAATAGAAACTGAACAGGATCGATTGATGTATTACACGAAAATGAAAGATCAAAATTAACAGAGCATTTAGTGTTTATTTTCATTGCTAAAAAAAAAAAACGAGCAAAACGCGCCGGCGCGTTCTTGGTCCCCAGAGGGTTAAGTTTATTCTTTAAAACACATGATTGCTTTACTGTAAGTGTTGTATGAAACACTTAGGTTAAAGGTTGTAGATGCTATGCATTCTAGGCCATGTATCTTGTGTAAACTGAATAATTGTACTGGAATTGCATAACAATTTCAAGCTGCATGTGTGACTATGGTCAATTTGTTTGTCTCCTTAGTGGAAAACTCTGCTATTTTCCATATAGCTGCAGTAAAACCATTTACAGGAGCACATAATCACCATGTGGCCACAATGTCAATCACAATTGCATTAACCATGAAAATGCTTTCCTCACAACAGGATTCAGTAACTCTGAACTTTGCACTTTCCTTATGCTCCTTAACTCTTCGGAGTCTTGGGCTATTTTGGCCGTTTTTGAGTACTTTTTATTTTTTTTATTTTGCGACATAAACAAATGTTTACCATACCAATGTTTGGTATTGTTTTTTTCAGCACAACATCACCTATATGAACAGACAATTATTTTTTCACTTTTATGTACTGTATCAACATACTGGACCCAAAATCACACAAAAAACACAAAATCCGAATAGAAAAATTATAGTTTTTTTACTACAAAAAACACAAACATGCTCAATGAAGCATTTTAAAAGGTTTAAAATGTAAACACAAGTTGTAAATGTCAACATATACAGGTAAAATTCAGATATAATCAAGCTATATACAAAAAAAATATGATTTACAAAAAAAAAAGCGAGTGTAGCCATAGGCTTTTTTTTTTTTCTCTTTTTAGCTTTGCCACTTTTTAAAAGTTTATGCACACAATTATACAGAGAGCTATATTTAAGGCCTTGCATTCCCAGAGTATGAGGGTTCCCAATTAGTGCAAATACAACATAAAAAGGTCAAATTGAGATAAAATCTAACTATATACAGCAAAAAGCAGGTGTGGCAATAGGCGTTTTTTTCTTTTCTTTTTTGCTTAGAAACTCTACAAAACACTTCATGTACAATTACACAGACAGCTACATTACAGGGCTTTCCTTCCTTGAGTAAGAGGGGTTCCTAAAAAGTGCAAATATACTATACAAAAGGTAAAATGAACACAAAATCAAACTATATATACAACTATTTACAACGAATATCAGGTGAGTTTTTATTTATTTATCTGTGCCACTCCTCAAATCAGTTTCTGTCAACAATGAGACCAAATACATTCGCTTCATTTTCCTTCCACAAAAAACTACCTAAACTACCTAAACTATCTACACTACTCCTAAACTACTCTCAAAATCTATTCAAACTTTTCCAAAAACTAGCAATAATATCTCTCTCTCTCTTTTCTATATATATGTCTCTCTGTCTACTCCGTCAATCTCCCGACTCCCGCGGGCGCCTTTCAATTTCACTTCTTTGCTCAGTTGGCTCCTCCTCCACTCCCTAAAATGTGCAGCCTGAAGAGCAGAGTCAGCAGATTCACACATTTTTCTCCGTTTTGTTTTATGACAAAAACCGACGAAGTTATGAGAATAAATGCAACGCCTGTCGCATCCCATCTTGCGTTCCTTTACGAACGCGTCAATATTTAAAAAAAAAAAATTATATAAAGTTTAAATTATCATATATCCGTTTTTACTTGGTCTATCAACACAAAACAAAAAGTAAAATAGAGTTTCAAGCCAGCACTTTCGACAGAAGTGGACAGCAGCGCTCAACGTGACTTTGTTTTTATGCTTCAACGGCTTAAACTGGTCATGTGATTTGATCACGCCGGCGTGATCGGCGACTCGGAAGAGTTAACTGAAACATTGGTGTTGAGAGATTTTGAGGCAGATTTTGAGGCACTCCTTAATACAGTGCAGTCGCCCTGTCCCATGTGCAGAAAAACACCCCCAAAGCATGATGCTACCACCCCCATGCTTCACAGTAGGGATGGTGTTCTTGGGATGGTACTCATCATTCTTCTTCCTCCAAACACGTTTAGTGGAATTATAACCAAAAAGTTCTATTTTGGTCTCATCTGACCACATGACTTTCTCCCATGACTCCTCTGGATCATCCAAATGGTCATTGGCAAACTTAAGACGGGCCTTGACATGTGCTGGTTTAAGCAGGGGAACCTTCCGTGCCATGCATGATTTCAAACCATGACGTCTTAGTGTATTACCAACAGTAACCTTGGAAACGGTGGTCCCAGCTCTTTTCAGGTCATTGACCAGCTCCTCCCGTGTAGTTCTGGGCTGATTTCTAACCTTTCTTAGGATCATTGAGACCCCACGAGGTGAGATCTTGCATGGAGCCCCAGTCCGAGGGAGATTGACAGTCATGTTTAGCTTCTTCCATTTTCTAATGATTGCTCCAACAGTGGACCTTTTTTCACCAAGCTGCTTGGCAATTTCCCCGTAGCCCTTTCCAGCCTTGTGGAGGTGTACAATTTTGTCTCTAGTGTCTTTGGACAGCTCTTTGGTCTTTGGTCCATGTTAGTAGTTGGATTCTTACTGACTGTATGGGGTGGACAGGTGTCTTTATGCAGCTAACGACCTCAAACAGGTGCATCTAATTTAGGATAATAAATGGAGTGGAGGTGGACATTTTAAAGGCAGACTAACAGGTCTTTGAGGGTCAGAATTCTAGCTCATAGACAGGTGTTCAAATACTTATTTGCAGCTGTATCATACAAATAAATAGTTAAAAAATCATACATTGTGATTTCTGGATTTTTTTTTTAGATTATGTCTCTCACAGTGGACATGCACCTACGATGACAATTTCAGACCCCTCCATGATTTCCAAGTGGGAGAACTTGCAAAATAGCAGGGTGTTCAAATACTTATTTTCCTCACTGTATATATTTAGATGCCTATAACCATGTGCTGAATGGTCATGTAAAGACTTGTGTGGTACGATCCGCAGTTCTGCCTAGCCAGCGCCAAGAAGACAACAATGTAAAGAGTGACACTACGGTGCAATTTTAATGATATATTTTCTAGAAATAAAAATTCCAGATACAACATACTCATATTTCATCGATTCTTGCACCCAACAACACAACAAGATGACATTTAATAATAAAAATAATAATTTAAGCTCCTTATTATGTAGCCGAATCTGTGCTGGTTTGTATTGGCCGCCTCCAGTTTTCCGTTTGTTTTGCCTCCAGCTAGCGCCGTGACGTAACTGTGACGTCCGCGCAAAAGGGGTCTATAAATAGCATCTGTAACACACACTCATGTGTGTACACTAATCTAGCATCTGACTACTATTTACACTTAGTGCTTAGAATTATTTTCAACTAATGGTATATTTACTGAATGAAAATAGACACTACCATATAGGGTTAAATGCCCTTGCTGAAGTTGTCTTTAAATGTGTGAATGTGTTGTGCTGTTCTTTCTTTCCTCCTGCCACATTTAAGCAGTGTCACATGATCAAGAGTGCAGTTATACTGAATATCAGTGTAGCGGATTTCACCCAGCACCACAAAAGAACCACCGACACCAGGCTCTTCGGGGGATCACTGCAGTTTATTAGAGACAGGACAGGGATTAATACACTCAACACACTCTCAGTTCTGTGGTCTCTGTCTCGCTCAAATCCAAAGCTGTTCTGGGGCCGTATTCACAAAGCATTTTATCTTACCACTAGGAGTACTCCTAAATCGCACTAAAAGATTTTAGCTAGGAGTTTTCTCTTAAAAGTTATTCACTACGCCTTTCAGACCTACTCTTAGTAAAGAAAAATGACAACTCCTAAACTAAGAGTGAGTCTTCGTTGCTATGGATGACGTCATTACTCATGCACAAGCTGGACTGAAGTGGCCACCTTGATTGGCTGATGATTGTAACGCGGGAATGATTCCAAACACCTCCCCTACGATGATGAGTGACAGGTGACAGGTCTGAGAATGCGTGCGCTACACAAGTAGTGCGAAGGACGGAAGATGATGAATAACTGAATAAATAGCCTAAATGAATAAAGAGTAAGGCAAAACAAATAGCCTAGTAGCCTAATGAAACATATGGATTGATGCAATATCTTTGCAACATTATTGAATTAATCTGTCACTATATGCCTCTGCCTACGTTTGCAAAGAGAAGAACATTTTAATTTGATTCACAATGAAACGTTACAATTAGTTTACATGCAATGAGTAGCCTAGTTTTGGTTGTTGTTGGTGGCGTTATTGCATCCCTAGTTATGCCTACAATGCAAAATTGTTCCCTCGCGATTGGAAGCTCCTGTAGCCGCCGCATACACATTTCAAAACATCGCAACGTGAAATGCCACAAAAAGCGGTTTGTGAATAGGTCTTAGTGAGTTAGGAGTCCTCTCGACTTCTTTTAAGTTGTCCCAGGCTTAGGTGCTACTTTTAGGGCTAAAATGCTTCGTGAATTACTCTTAGTCAAAAAAATTAGGAGTCCTAAAGTTACGAGTGACACGCCCATTATTTTTAGGAGTTGCTCCTAAATTCGACAGTTGGGAGCTACTTTTAGCCTTAAAATTCTTTGTGAATACGGCCCCTGAGCATTTACTAATAAAACATTAAAAAAACACTCTTTTTGTTTGTTTTCTTTTATAACATACATCACAAATTACATATAACACATATCAGACACATATTCAAATCAAGACAAAATATATATATATATATATATATATATATATATATATATATATATATATATATAATAAATGCATATAATAAAATGTTCAATGTATATATTTGATACTTTGAAAATACATTAAAATATGTTTCAATCTAACATTACAATGACATATGATCGTATAGTGGTAATAATTTTGTTGCAATATGACATACCCGCAGTTTATTAGAGACAGGACAGGGATTAATACACAACACACTTTCACTTCTGTGGTCTCTGTGAGGAGTGTGAAAAGATAGAAAAGTGAACCCCTGCCCCATTAACACTGTAACTGCATCTGCTCTAAACTATTTCAAGTACACGGTACACAATACTAGACAGATAAAGACAATATACTTCGACAAACTGCATGATATTCTATGAAAGTAATCCACTTTTTAGTAATATTTATGAACTATATTATTTAGAAACCCGCCGTTCAAAATGGCGTGCGGGCGGCAATTTGAACCAACATATTAAGAGCTAATTAACACAAAACTCAGAATATGCACAAAAATATTAGTATTCCAGCACACTAAGTGACTCAATCCATCATTAAAACACGTCATCCACCGATATTGGTCGACATTTTTACTTAATTTCTTAAATTTAAACACTTTACTTCAGAGCTCATTTATAACATACCTGTCTCGCTCAAATCCAAAGCTGTTCTGAGCATTGAGCGAGACGCGATTGGATGACTCTGCAGTGGAAATGACGTCACTCAACTATAAAACTTAATACAGTATTTTAAAACAAAAACGTACATTTTTCCTAGATTCTGTATAGGATACAAACAGTAAAACGTGTCCAGAAACACAAAAATAAAATAGAAATAGATTTTATATATTTCTGGGAGGGAGGACAAAGTTTGCTGGAATGTTCACAAAACACTATATCAGCACGCCTGTGATTCTACCATAGACATGAAGAGCAGCACGATTGTGAATGTGATATTACTTTATATAACAGTTCTATAAGCAATAACTTTCTAACTTTCCTTTCAGACCAAATCTGATTAGTTAGTATGTATATTATTTCCACGACCACTGATGAAAGAAACCACTGAGATCAATCCTGGAGTGAGAGAAAACACATTAAAAACAGCTGGTGTTTCTGCTTCACTCCGCATCGCTCTCATACTGTGATCTGAAACACTGACAATAAAACATCCCAGTGCCATGATCAATATCAGCACTAACGTACTCGGTTACTAACGTAACCTCGGTTCTCTCTAGAAGAGGGAACGAGTACTGCGTTTTTATCAAAACGCTACGGGAAAAGTCTCTTTTCACGAAATACTGAAGCAAAAAATTATCCTAATTTTCATACATGTAAAGCGCGTTGCAGCAGTAGTCAGCTATGGCGAGACGGCTTGCTCGCTCATTGGCTGCTCTGCGGCAACTGCATAAGCCTATCGAGCGAGGCCTGAGGTGACGTCAGGCCAATGAGGGCGCTTCGCGCGCTCCTTGCCATTTCCCGCCGAGACGGGTGTGGCTAACCTCTATAAAAGGAGCTCGAAAAGGCTGATTCACTTGATTTTCATCGCCGAAGCGAACCAGAGTGAACCGTAATCACGGCAGAGAACGCAGTACTCGTTCCCTCTTCTAGAGAGAACCGAGGTTACGTTAGTAACCGAGTACGTTCTCTTACGAGAGTCCTCTCGTACTGCGTTTTTATCAAAACGCTACGGGAACCCCTTGTAAAACGCCGTGCGTGCTGGGATAAAAACACTGATCACTGGAAGCTAAGCCAGATGTACAGTGCATAATCACCAGATAGACTCACAAAGAATCCGGGAATAAGGGATGGGGGACCTTAATTCCCTAAACTGTAACGTCCGCAGACGTAAACGTGACCTCACAGAGAGAGTCTAGAGACAAGAGGGGATTCCCTCCGTCCTTATATGGTCGCGCCAGCAGACGCGAATATGACATCACATAGACAGGGTGGGGAACCTGAACTGAATGTGGGAAATGTGGGTCTTACACAATTCTGCCCATAAGACAGTCGGTAGCGCGTTGCGCATGCGATTTCAGTGTTCTAGTTAGACAGCTGAATCGACTACACCGATAGTAGCTTAGCCTGCAAGGCGGGAACTTCTAGGTTGTAAAACCTGATAAATGTAGACGGCGAGGCCCAGCCTGCCGCCGTACATATATCCTGTAAGGAAATCCCGCTGGACCAAGCCCACGAGGAGGCAACGCCCCTCGTGGAGTGCGCTCTGACTCCCAACGGGCACTGAATGCCCTTGACAGTATAAGCCAGCGCTATGGCGTCAACTATCCATCTGGATAAGCTCTGTTTCGAAACAGCCATTCCCTTGGAACGTCCACTGAACGAGACAAAGAGCTGCTCAGTCTGTCTGAAGACAGCGGAGCGGGACACGTAAGCTCTTAAAGCCCTAACAGGGCAAAGAAAACTTGAGTCCCCTTCCTCACTTGACCCCGGCAGGGCAGACAGGGAGATAACCTGAGCCCGAAACGGCGTGTTGAGGGACTTTGGCACATAGCCATGCTTAGGTTTGAGTATGACTTTAGAGTCATTAGGTCCAAACTCTAAGCACGCTGGGCTCACGGAGAGCGCGTGCAGGTCGCCTATGCGATTCACCGAAGCGAGAGCCATCAAAAACACTGTTTTGAAAGACAAATGTTTGAGGCTAATAGATTGGATAGGCTCGAAAGGGGCACCTTTCATGGCCGCCAAGACTGTAGAAAGGTCCCACATAGGAACTGAAGGAGGTCTGGGTAGATTCAGCCTCCTAGCTCCCCTGAGGAAGCGGATGACTAAATCGTTCCTTCCCAGTGACTGACCCAGCGTTGTTCCGGAGAACGCTGTAATAGCCGCCACGTAAACTTTGAGCGTGGAAGGGGATCTGCCCTTATCCAACAGCTCCTGTAGGAAGGAGAGAACCTCCGTCACCTCACAATTGAGAGGTGATAGGCTCCGAGCTGTACACCAGCCGGAGAAAACCGACCACTTTGAGGCATAAAGCCGCCGAGTCGACGGCGCTCTGGCCTGAGTGATGGTATTTATCACACCCTCTGCGAGGTCAACGGATATCCGTTGAGCGCCCACGCATGAAGGGACCACAGCTCCGGGTGTGGGTGCCAAATCGAGCCCCCGGCCTGCGAGAGGAGATCTCTCCTCAATGGCACTGGCCATGGAGCGAAGTCTGCTAGCCGCCTCAGGACTGGAAACCATGCTTGGTTCCTCCAGAACGGTGCTACAAGCAGCACTGGGCATTCTGTTTCCCTGACCCGCTCTAACACCTGTGGCAGGAGGGAGACGGGGGGGAAAGCGTACAGCGGGCAGCGCGGCCACACCTGGGACAGCGCGCTGTCGTTCTTGGAAAAGAACACGGGGCAATGAGCGTTTTCGCGGGACGCGAATAGGTCCACCTCCGCTCTGCCGAATCTCTCCCACAACAGCTGGACTGTTTGCGGGTGTAGAGACCATTCGCCCAGGGGAATGTTGTTCCTGGACAGTCTGTCTGGGCCCACATTCTGGAGCCCAGGCACATGCACTGCCCTCAGCGAGCGCAAATTGTGCTGAGCCCATATTAGGAGGCGTTTCGCCAGCCTGTACAGGGATGTGGATTTCAGACCGCCCTGGCGATTTATATAGGACACCACGGCCGTGTTGTCCGAACGGACTACGACGTGTTGGTCCTTGATGTGGGGACAAAAACGCGTCAGCGCGTTGTGCACTGCCAGCATTTCCAGGCAGTTGATGTGTTGGAGCTTTTCTCGTTCCGACCACAGGCCGAAGAACGGTCTGCCCTCGAGCAGCGCTCCCCATCCCGAGGTGGAAGCGTCTGTCGACACCATCCTCACTCTCGAGGAAGTCCCCAGGCTTACACCTGATTGGTACCAGCCGTCCGCCAACCAAGGTATCAGGGCTGTCACACAGGTTTGATTGACCTTGAGGCGTAACCGGCCGGACACCCACGCTCCGCGCGGTACTCGCGCTTTCAACCAGAACTGCAGCGGGCGCATGCGGAGCAAGCCCAGATGGAGAACTGATGATGCTGAGGCCATGAGACCCAGCATCCTTTGAAACTTCCTGAGCGGGGTGAAAGCGCCGCGGCGGAAAGACTTCGCCGCACGCTGAATGTGCAGCACGCGCTGTGGCGACAGCCGCGCCGTCATAGACTGCGAGTCCAGAACGATACCCAGAAACGAAATCGTTTGACTGGGGTTCAGTGAACTCTTCGCCCAATTGACCGTGATACCAAGATTCTCGAGGTGATCGAGTAAAATGGTTCTGTGCTCCACGAGCTGAGATCGTGATTGAGCTAGGATCAACCAGTCGTCCAAATAGTTCAGCACTCGCATGCCTCTGAGTCTGAGAGGAGCGAGCGCTGCGTCCATGCATTTCGTAAATGTACGAGGTGCCAGGGACAAGCCGAAAGGCAGGACTGTATACTGGTATGTCTGACCCTCGAAGGCGAATCTCAAGTATCGCCTGTGATGTGACGCTATCTGTATTTGAAAATACGCGTCCTTCAGATCTATCGACATGAACCAGTCTTCTCGGCGAACATGCGCGAGAATTTTGCTGGTTGTGAGCATTTTGAAACTGCGTTTCACTAATACTCTGTTTAGCCGTCTTAGATCCAGAATGGGTCTGATACCGCCGTCCTTTTTGGGGACTAGAAAGTATCTGCTGTATAGCCCCCCTTCGCTTTGGGCTCGGGGAACACGCTCTATCGCCCCTTTGCTTATCAGTTTTGATATTTCGGCGCGAAGTAGGTGTGCTACTCCTGAAACCACCGTAGTTTGGACGCACGCTGTGAAGCGGGGAGGGCGTCGACAAAACTGTAGCGAGAAGCCTCTCTTTATAATGCCTAGCACCCAGTCCGAAACCCCTGGAAGCGCTGCCCATGCTTCTGCATGGCTGGCTAAGGGCTGGATGCGAAGCGCGCTCTGTTCGCCGTGCGGCAGAGGCGCTTCGGGGCGCAATAACATAGGCATTATGCCTGTGGCATTCGAGGCGGGGGGCGCGCTTATTACAGCTGGCAGAGCGCTCGTCCTCGACCTTACTACAGCGCTTGACTGAGTGAGGGAGGGCTGAGCGGGTCCCGTGGGACTCATGTCTGCGAGTAAATGTGGGCGGGAAGCGGGCACATTCACTGCTTTGGGCGCGCTGTCTGACTGAGCAGAGCGAGCGCGCACAGGTCTCGTTTTTACAGAGAGCCTGTGGTCTGTGAGACATAGTGTTTGTGCGGGCACTTTCACTATGTTGGAAGCGCAATCGACCTGAGTCGATTTTATGTGCGCGAGCCCTAAGTGTAGGGCCACAGGCGTAACTATCGGTAAGCAGGGTAAGCGGTTGCTTACGGGCCCGGACCAATCAGGGGCCCGCCCGCGTTACTGGAAGATATTGATTGACAGCCTTTTAGTCTGATCGCATTTTAATTTTTTGCGAATTGATTTGAATAAATAATGACAACAACATATTTGACTGATCATTAAATAAATGTTTGAAACGAACAATGGTGAATTTGGTGTAATTTGTTTCAAATTGGGACTGGGGAATCCCCGGGTGAACATGCACATTGCGTGCAAAACAGTAAAAAACGTTGAACGAGACAGATATGGAGTCGTCAAATTTTAAACACAAAAGTGGCTTTCAAAAGCACAAACGAAAAGAGGAATTTGATAAATTAATTAATAAATTACCAAAAATAGAAAGCTTATTTAAAAAGATGACACAGCGGGAGATCGAGATTGAGATGGAGCAAGAGAGTGAAGTGAGTAAAGCACCTGAAGCGATTGAGAATGCCCGTGAGCGCTATCTGGATCTTAATGATATGATCGACAACTTCGCACAGAGGAAAGCCCTGAAAATGCAGCTGTAATGTAAGTGAGCATCTTTTTTTATGTATTTGGACCTAGGCCTATGTGTATATAGCAGTGACAGTAACAGTAACAATGTGTTGTTATTATGGTGCGCCGTCACCAGCAGTTTTTTTTGTTTGTTTTTTGGTGCGCGTAGCGTTATCACATGTTGTAGTAGGGGGGCCCGCTTTGATAATCCTGCTTAAGGGCCCGGTGTTGGCTCGTTACGCCACTGTGTAGGGCTGTGCTTGTGTGTAGAGATGGGCACTGAGGAGTGGGCATCGACACTACACTTATAGCACCATCGGCCGTGGCCGGGACACCAGAAAATACCGTGAGTAAGTGTGGGCGCGGGAGAGCGGGCACAGTTACTGCAATGAGTGCACTGTCTGTCTGAGCAGAGTGAATGCACACAGGTTTCGTCTTTACAGAAACCACAAGGCATGCAGAACATAGTGTCTGTGGGCACTAGGCAGTGGGCACGTTCACTATGTTGCGTGCGTGATCGACCCGAGTCGAATATATGAGCGCGGGCCCTGTGTGAAGGGCTGTGCTAGTGTGTAGGGATGGGCACTAGCAGTGGGCATCTTCTCTACACATATAGCATCATCGGCCGTGCTCGTGGGCAGCAAAAAACACGTCTGCAGTTGCCTCTCGGGGAACAAACAGAGTGATTTGCATTCGGCGGCATAAATATTTTCTGCTGGCCGGCCTGGGGTTCGAACCTCCGATCCCCCGCGCGCAAGTCTAAGAATCCACCACTGGACCACAGTGAAGATACATAGATAAAAAAACAGCGCGAGTATTATCCGCACTGGCGTTTGCTTGCAGGCATGTACCACGTGCTCGTGGGCAGCAAAAAACACGTCTGCAGTTGCCTCTCGGGGAACAGACAGAGTGATTTGCATTTTCAGACGCCTGCAAAATGCCAGAATGTGAGAAGAGTGGAAATCGCCCAGTTTCAGCGGGGCTGAAAACACTCCATTCTCCTTTCGCCAGTGACGCGCGGGAACCGTAGAAACGGTGTTCGGTTGCAGGCAAGCGGGTACTACGCGCTCGCTGGCTGCAAAATGCATCTCTGCAGTCGCCTTCAGGGGACTTACAGAGCAAAGCATTGGCGGCATAAAAATATATGCCGCTAGACCGGGATCCGAACCCCGGTCTCCCGCGTGGATAACCTATAATTCCACCACTGAGCCACAGGGGGATACAGGCTTTGAAAGCGGCGTCAACATGTATTCTTCGGCGTTTGCTGGCAGGCTGTAACAGTGTAACAGACTCACTTGCTGCAATAATATTTCCAGTCGCCGAACAGGGAACTGAGAAATGTGAGAGAAAAGAGGTCAGACCGACCAACGGTGGGACTAAGAACACTCTTTTCTCCTTCGCCGGTGAATGACGCGTGCAGAGGCAGGGTAGCTTTTCTTGTAACGTAAAGAAAAACTAATCCCGCCATCCGCTTCCAGGAAGGGCAGCCTCGGAAGGATGCCCGGTGAGTCCTCAGAGTCACCGTAGGCAAATGGCTCGGAGTGAAGGCGTTCGCCGTCAGCGAGCGCGAGCGCTGCATGAGAAGGCATCTTGAAAAAGACGCAGCTCTTTTAGGGGTGTGTGTTGCAAAGCGAACACACACACACACACACACACACAAACACAAGAACAAGAATGTAAAGGATATGGCGTCGGAAAGCGCAGCAGGTACGGCGGTAGAAGGCGGCGTTGGCCAGCGGCTTCAAGGGCTCGTCCCGCTGAAGTGCTTGCATCAGACGACGCGTGCTTCCTCGTGATCCAGCGATGCGTGCGCTTCGCTGAAGAGATTAAAATCAAGTGAATCAGCCTTTTCGAGCTCCTTTTATAGAGGTTAGCCACACCCGTCTCGGCGGGAAATGGCAAGGAGCGCGCGAAGCGCCCTCATTGGCCTGACGTCACCTCAGGCCTCGCTCGATAGGCTTATGCAGTTGCCGCAGAGCAGCCAATGAGCGAGCAAGCCGTCTCGCCATAGCTGACTACTGCTGCAACGCGCTTTACATGTATGAAAATTAGGATAATTTTTTGCTTCAGTATTTCGTGAAAAGAGACTTTTCCCGTAGCGTTTTGATAAAAACGCAGTACGAGAGGACTCTCGTAAGAGAACTCTTATTTCATATCAAATATATTACTACAGATACATTTATTTTTTACGTTTTTGGAAACATAGCTAAACACTGATATTGTGTAGTTTGTGATCCTCCATCAGCAGCTGCAGTTTCTCTCAGCTGTATCAGTGCAGTCACTGTGACGTCTGACTGACAGAGGTTTTTGTACGACTGTGTGAACACTGGACCACTGTGATAACTCTGACAGTAATAATCTCCTGTATCTTCAGTCTGGACTCCACTGATGGTCAGAGTAAAATCACTGCCAGATCCACTGCCACTGAATCTAGATGGAGTTCCAGTATAACGGCTGCTTATGACATAAATCAGGAGTTTAGGAGCTTCTCCAGGTTTCTGCTGATACCAGGCTAAGTAGCTGCTGTATATTCCTACATCTATATTACACTCTATTGTTGCTGTTTGACTCTGTTGGACAGTTTTAACTTCAGGTTGAGTCAGAGTCACTCCTCTGGACTCTGAAGAAGAGAAAAGAAAAACTTTTAGTGTTTAAAACTATTATCATCATATACTTTTACAAAAACACCAAAACCAGAGTCAGTTTTTACATCTTACCTTGAATAAACAGTGCAATGGTCCAGATGAAGATGTTGATTGTGTTCATTGCTGTAGTTTAGTCTTGTGTGATGATGAAGAGTGTGTTCTGTTCTGCTCTCAGTCATGAAGTGTTAAACTCACAGCACTATAAACACTCTCAGAGCACTGAAGCATGTGCTGACAATGCAAAGAAGTGGGCAGGATTTACAACAGCTTGTGCTGATAACAAACTAATATACACTAGAGTTACAGAATCATGACTTTATTTTGTATTTTTATTGTGACTCCTGAGACACTGAGGATGTGCAGATGAACGTCCATCTCTGTGTCCATATTCAGTCATGTGACCATCATCACTGCTACACTTCCACTAGATGAACCGCCATCACTAAAGTAAGATCATGAATCATGAGTCTGTTCAGAAAGTATCAGGACTGATTGTGAATCTCTAATCAGAGTTCATGGTGTCACTCCATCTATCATGAAGCCTCATGTGTGTCTGAAATCATCAAATGGAGAAGAAACAGGCTGTTAAAGATGGAGACATATTAGAGCTTGTTCACGTTTCATGATCTTGTGTGGAGATTCATAACCAGTCCAGATACTTTTAGAACAGACCTTGAATATGAAAACATGCTTGACTGTGGATAACATGCAAAATACCTTTTATATTTTCATTGTTGACACTTTCTATTGACTTTGGCTCTAATATTCAATAAACTCATTATTTGAAGAGATTTTCACTGAAGATTGAAGTCTGAAGCTGCAGGTTTTTCTGTGAATCATGATGATTGATCTGCATATGAAGAACAGAAGCATCATTATGAGAAACTCCACAACATCATCCATGATCAAAGAGGTCAAAGGTCACCTCAGAGGTCACAGCTCATCAAATATATTTCTTTAAACAGTGTTATATCAGAAAGCATTTAGTCAAATCTGAATGAGTGAGTGTTGAGAAGAGCTGAGGATCTTCTAATATCAGTGTGTTGAAGTGTTGTTTCTCTCTCTCTGCTGGAGTGTGTGTTCACTCGAGTGGAATAGAGGTTTTTGTACGAGCGTTTCATTAGATTGTATCACTGTGGTGGACTTTCGGTGGAGGAACTAAACTGGTGATCAAATGTAAGTCTATTTAATTACATATTAAAAAAAATACAATTTACATTTCAGAAAGTGTTTTACAGTGGAAACAAGAACAACATTTATTAATAATAATGATTATTAGATATTGTGGTAAAACTTTACTTGAAGCCTTTATGTATAATGCATTATAAAGGTATCAATAATGAAGATTATAATGCCTTATATATTTTCATTTTTATATATTTTCATAAATAACTGTAACCAAAGTTAAAATGCATTATAATATTTGCAAATGCCTTGTTACATCTGAATTTCGTTGTTTGTCATGAGTTTTAGTGTATTATAATTATCATTTCTCAAGGTGTAACAATGAATAGATAATATTATAATGTGTTATAATATTATAATGCGGTTACAGTTATTCATGAGATCATAATGCAGATTATAATGTGTATAACAATGCAAAATGAATTAAAAGACTTGTATAATGCAATATGTATGAAGGCTAGTGTTAATGATATTGTTGTATAATCATTTCAAACAAAATCATTTTTAACAAAAAAAGGAAGTCTAAACATATTTCCACACTGTGTCTCACTATGAGTTTATTCAGTTTATTACAGGTTTGTTTTTCCTTCATTTATTTCTACACTGAGTTCATATTTAGTTCATCTTTTATTGTAGAAATCATACATGGAAAAAAGAGATTTGACATCAGAATGTAAATGTTGCTGCTTTCTGTAGTTCAGTCAATGATACTGAATCTCTTTTGCTCATGTTGTGCTTATAATTCAGTGTTTTGTTCATTCTGTGTGATTCAATTGTGTTTTAACTCTGTTTGAAATTGAGTTACATTTTCAGTTCAGGTGAATATCTCAAAATTTAAGATATTAATGTTCAGAGTGAATAATTGCTGGAATTAAAGCAGTCAGATCGTCCTGATAATAGATAATATGTGTTATAACTGCTGTTACACTTATTGATGAGATCATACATGCATTTTAATGAATATAGCAGTGCATAATTAATGCATTAAACATACTTTTATAATGCAATATGTGTAAAAGTTTTAAATAAAGTGTTACTGATATTGTTTTATAATGATTTAATCTAAAACTAGAGCAGCATTATTCCTCTGCTGTGAATGTGCAGTGCAGTGTGTTGTTTGTTGTGTGTGTGTGTGTGTGTGTGTGTGTGAATGTGTTGTGTTTGTCTCCTGCAGCTGGTCCCACAGTGAAGCCCTCAGTGTCTCTGCTGCCGCCCTCTTCTCTGCAGATCTCTGGAGACTCAGCCGCACTGCTCTGCCTGCTCAGCTCTTACTCTCCACAGGGGGCGCTGGTGAGCTGGACACTGGACGGGTCAGAGGTCACCGAGGGGGTTCTGACCAGCGCAGAGAGCCAGCAGGACGGCCGACAGTACTGTCGAAGCTGGGTCTAATCATTAAAGGGTTAGTTCACCCAAAAATGAAAAATCTGTCAGTAATTACTCACCCTCATTTTGTTCCAACCCCGTAAGACCTTCGTTCATCTTCAGAACACAAATTAAGATATTTTTGATACCTTCCGGGGAATTTCGCCCCGAGAATAGAATTTGACTAACTCAATAGTTAAAGCCCCCAAAATACAGAAAGCACACAGGTTTGATTTATGCACTAAGCCAGAGACGTAGTTCTGTTTAAAAAAAATATTTTATTCATACAATTACTAAAAACATCAGGTATAAAATACCATACACACAACAATAAGGGAAATGAGTGCTGAGGCCTTATCAGTGGAGTGACAGGGTCAAGAGGTGTGGGATATCAGAATGGATCCCCAATCACACGTGAACACACACACATACAGTGGTAAAAACTCAAAATAAACAAAAGGGGAAAAACACAGCACACACGAAGAGACGCCACCACCAGGGACACCGACACCACCACCGTCGGCCCTCAGCACTATGGGAGAAAGAACATTCAATTAGTGGGCGGGAAGTAAGTCACTAAACCAAAAATAAATGAACAACTCACTCTAAAGCAATCTAGGCATAAAGGAGGACGCAATAGCTGCCTAGAGCTTCACAAAAAAAAAAATAACCAAAAATTAACAATAAATCATAAAGTTTTCAACGAGAATAGAAATCTTTTTTTATCAAATTAAATCAGACAAAAGAAATACGAATTAATAAAAAAAAATAAAAAAATCACTTAACCCTTAATCACTCTTTGGGGTGTGTAACCTTCATCTCAGAGGCATGAAACATTGTGACTTTTCCTACATAATCTATCTTAACATGCACAAAAAAACCTGGGCTTGATTTGGTTGTTCTAAAGGTGTGTAATTTTTTTTTTTTTTTTTACCTTTTAGGGTCTTTGGTAAATCCAAAAAAGTAAATCCATTATAAATCTGAAAATTTCTACAAATAAACCAAGGTCTGGTCCTAGAGCATAAATAAAAAGTAGAACGAACTTTCTATCTCACACACACACACACACACACACACACACACACACACACACACACACACACACACAAACACACAAATGTATGTGACTGCAACAGAGAGCATTTTTACAGAAATTGGCAAATAAAATAAACAAAACTGGCATAAATCTAAAAAAAATTACATTTAAATCAAGGTCTGGTCCTAGAGCATAAACCCAAAGTGGAACGAACTTTATATCTCATACACACACACACACAAACACACACGTATGTCACTGCAACAGAGAGCATTTTTATAGAAATTGGCAAATAAAATCAACTAAACTGGCATAAATCTGAAAAATGTCACATATTATGCAACATGGAACAAGCTTTTCTTTTAGCAAAAATTAAAGGGGTGATGAACTGAGAAATCAAATTTTCCTTGAGCTTTTGACATATAAGAGATCATCATACTATAATCATATCCTGTAAGTTTCAGAACTGAAAACTACCTTGTTAGTCCAATAAAAGCTTTTATAGACATCAGGCTCAGCAAACGACTCGTTTTTCAAAGTGGGGAACTATGACGTCAAAGAGGATAAAACACCGCCTCCACAAAAGAAGATCAACGCCTACTTCAACACGGCCTGTTTAGCCCCGCCCACCGATTCGCCCAAACATGCTAAATAACATAGGACGACATGATGATTGCTAAACCTAGGGTGACCATACGTCCTGTTTTACCCGGACATATCTGGCCAGGATTTCGAGATCGCCCAAAATGCTCGGGATTCGTCTTTTGCTTTCTACAGTCACCATTCATTATGTTTACATTATTACGTTATTTGACACTGACACGTACGTGCCAGCTTTGCAGGTCATGCATTCTGATTCACACGGATCCCGATCGAGACGAAAACACAGGAATTTTCTTAGCAATGCTTACACGCACATCAACCGATCACTTGTTTAGCGTTCATGTAAACACTACATTCAGATTAACCAATCGGAATTAATTCAGTACTACTGAATCAAAAGGTGTACATGTAAACAAAATGAATGGCGACGAGAAAGCAAAAGCCGAATCGCGGATATTTTGGGCGATCTCGAAATCCCGGCCGGACATGACCTGGAATATGGTCACCCTAGCTAAACCGGATCGAGCTACTTCCAAGCAATAAACATGCGGTTTACTAAATATTGTGCAGCGCCTGGTTGTGGAAGAAGACAGTCTGCATAAGCTTCCTTCGGATTCCAGCATGGTTAAACTTTATTAAATCAGTCAATCAGCACAATTTCCCGACACGGATCTGCCAGCAACATGTAAGTAACCATGTGTATTCTAATGCCTGATCTGCGATCAGTGATTTCTGATGTGTAATTATTCAAGTTCAGATATCTTTCTCTTAAAATCGTTCAATACTGTTTATGCATCAGTGACTAAACGATCAACTTCACATAATTTCTCGTAGTATTATGAAAAAAATAATAACTAATTATTAAATTATACACAGAAAGCGATCAAAGAACGATCCCTTTCCAATCGTCCAAGCTGTCAATCAAACAGCACAGCGCGAGCCGCGAGAGCTTATCTGGACACTTACCAAACTCGTGATGAAATGATGACACTGTTACACTACACAACGAAGCTGTTACTGTGTACTCACATCGTGTTTGCATTGTGATTTGGTGTAAGCATTTGTGAGAGTGCAAAAATTGCGTTGCAATGATAAGATCTTTATTCACACGATCAACAGACTGTCTGTCATCTGCTCAGTGCTCATCATGCTGCAACCTTTCATGTGATGGAATAGATTTAAATATAATGCTTTAAACGATACTTTTCATGATGTGTTAATCTCGATAGCTGTAATAGTAAAAACGTAGTAAAAGTTTTCGAGAGAGTTCATGTAATAATAGCTATTTCATATGCAAGTGTGGCACGATGGTGAGGCGGAGAGCAAGATGAGAACTAAGATAAGCAAAAGCTCACATGAAGATACTCAAAGTCTTAACAGTAGCCAACTACGCCACCTAGGGACTTTCACCCCAGGATATACTAGTACTCAGAAAATCTAAACCCCAGGTTCGTTCTTTCCAGAGAGGACTGAGACAGCTCTGCAAATTAAAACAGTTTTTGTTTTATTGCACATGACAGTCACTAATAAGTACCTTCAATACATTTACCTCTTACATTACCGACACATACCAAAAAAAAGGTACTTAAAAGAAAAGAAAAGATTTAAAGACTACGGGCAGCACTTGGGTCGTCAAAAGACACTAACAGGGAAAAAGAATCCTGCCCCACCTCAAACAGTAATCGCTCACTACAACCAACCACTCACACTGGTGTTGCACACTAGAAAGGGAATAAGAAACTCACACTCAAGTGTTAAACACAATACCCCCCAAAAGAGAGGTGGGCAAAGTACCCTTTTTACCATTGGCCACAGGAGACCCGAGCGCTTACATTAATTACAAATTATATAAACAAAGAAAGAAAATCAAATCATACAGATTATAACAATTACTAATAAAAGAAAAATACCACAAAACAAAAACATTAATGAAAATAAAACATTCAAAATAGAAACAAAACAGCAGCGTAATCCGGGGCCGTGCGTCTTGCCATTAAAGATAAGCTTACACCGCTCAGAGCTGGAAGCAAGCCTGTTATGCACGTTCCTTCCAACCTGCATGCACACAGCAGTGAAATTAACTTTTTTTTTTTATAAACATGAAACGATCCACCAGAAAAGAGATCATACTCACTGCGTTTTCAATGATTCTAACACGACTGTACAGGTTCTCGCTGCACTCAAATTGTGTAGTGACTGCAGGACACAAACTTTAAAATTACACACTAATATTATAAAATCACATTTCATATTCCGCTCATTCACATACCTGATCACGCAATGAGCAGACTAAATGCCCCGAACCACACGACTCCACTAGGAACAGGCAACCAGGATGCAAAAAGTAACATCCCCAGCCATTTGAATGCTGCATTTTTATTTAGAGTGCAATCATGGTAATTAGTCACCAGACGGTTACCTGACACCACTAAATTTACTGGGCAGATAATTCAGTTCTCCACCAGGGGGAGAAACAAAGGGAAATTCCCAATCTGCTACACAAGCATGTCAGCCAATCACAGCAGTGGGCGTTTACACTGCAGTCTCACAGCAGACACGCCCCTTAAAACGGAGCGTTCAGATCTGAAGCTGAAATGAGGCTTGGAAAAATGGCTTTTATTTATAAATTATGACAATTTTTGATGTAAAAATCATACTAACATTATAAGGGCACCCCAGGCAACATTATAAAATAATAAAACAATCCAGTTCATGACCCCTTTAAGTGAAAATGAATGAGTCTCTATGGCCCTCTATTGGATATATGTGGTCATTGCAATTTCTTTCTTTAATTATAATTTCTTTCTTTAATTATAATTTCTTAAGTTTTTCCACAAACCAGCAGATGTCAGTATTCTATCCCTAACACATAGAGCAATGTCCAAACACTATTTAGATTTAATTAAGATAATCATTTAAGTGATTTATTCTTTAAAAAATCTTTTTTCATGAGCCAATTTATGGCCTAGTTATGTAATTGTGCAGTAAATAGTTAAAAAACTTCAAAATTTCCACAAAAACACAGCATAAATGTATAGTTGAGAAGTAAATAAAAAAAATGATATATAGTTTTCCATATAAAAATGTATATTTCCTTATGCAATCGCTCTTTAAAAGTTTGGGGTCATTCTGACCCCAAAGATCTTAAGTGTTATCCTTTTTTAAGAGTGATTAAGGGTTAATTATAAGCTAACAGATAAACCCATAGAAAAGTAACCAAAATAATTTATAAAAACTTTAACAAAATAAATAGAAAAATGACTTAATCTTAACTTGACAAATAAACCCATAGACATAGACCCCAATCTCCACACACACAATTTAATAAGCACAGGCAAGCCAAAGAGAGGCAAAGCTATCGTCCGTGTCACAATAAGTCACATACAGCTCTGTCAGACTAGCCTGGTTCTACCAGACTCTCGTACATTTCATTTGTACAGAGAGTCTGGCCTCTCTCCATTGAGAAACGTTTACTTCCTTGTAGGCGGGTTCTCTGTTAAAGTTCAAAACTATTGGATCTGCCCAGAGTCACTCAGGATCTGCCATAGCCAATCGCTAACGCAGTGATCTCAAACTCAATTCCTGGAGGGCCACAGCTCTGCACAGTTTTGCTCCAACCCTAATCAAACACACCGGATCCAGCTAATCAAGGTCTTCAGGATTACTAGAAACTTCCTTGCAGGTGTGAGTTGGAGCTGGTTGGAGCTAAACTGTGCAGAGCTGTGGCCCTCCAGGAATTGAGTTTGAGACCACTGCGCTAACGTGTGGTCATGACGTATGTCATGCGCCGAAACCGGCCGGAAACAACAAGTCCGAATGATCAGAGGATTATGTTTAGAATAAGATGTCTGTCAACGAGAGCTGCAGGTTTTGTTCATCGAATTTAAGAGTTCAAGGAACAATTGTAAATTCTAAATGTATATTTGACACTAAGGACAGTATTCAGTCAACTGTCGAAGCTGGGTCTAATCATTAAAGGGTTAGTTCACCCAAAAATGAAAATTCTGTCAGTAATTACTCACCCTCATTTTGTTACAACCCCGTAAGACATTCGTTCATCTTCGGAACACAAATTAAGATATTTTTGATTAAATCTGAGAGCTGGATCACTCCTCCATAGGCTTCTAAGGGACTGAAACTTGCTGGCCCAGACAAGTTATTAAAGACATCGTTAATATAGTCCAAGTGACTACAGTGGCTCATTCTTAAGTTTATAAAGCGACGAGAATACTTTTTGTGCGCAAAAACAAAAATAATAACGACTTTATTCCACTATTCATTTCCTTCTCTCTGTGCCTCGAGTCTTTTCACATAGTGTGATAGCGCAGCGCATCTGTGTTGTACGTCACACGTAGGCTCACTATTGGCCGACGCTAGTCATGTGTGTGATCATGTCACGGTGTGACAAAATGCGGAACTCATTTCCCTTAGAGTAGTGTTTCCGTTGGGACACTTTTGAGTGTAACACCGCTCCCAGGCCTGTGTGTGTGCGTCTGTTGCCATGACAACCTCAAATGACAGATTGACAACAGGTGTGAGGAATTTACTGGGAGTTTGGGTGAGGCTCTGCCAGCAGCTGAGAGAGTATAAAAAGCCAGTGAAGAGAGACTGTGTGGTGTGGTTCTCCTCCCTGTGTGTGGTTCTCTTCCCGTGAGATACTGTGTTTTGTCGGCAGGTGGTTTATATCTGAGGCTGGGCTCTGCAACAGGGTGAAGATTGAAGCCGAGAAATGGAAAGGAGAGAGTGAAGTTTGTCAACGAAAACCCAAGGGATATCGTCAGCAGTGGGAGAGACGCAAAGTGATGAGTATTTGATCCGTTGTTTATATGCACTGACACTGAAGTGGTGTGGAGAGTCTGGAAAGCGTGTGGCACGAGTGAACTATTACACCGAGTGAATTAATGATCTGTCTCCAACCTTTGTTCTTCCTTCACTGAATGTGATGATTACTACATCCGTTTGACTGTCTCTGAGAGAAGTGGAGCCCGTGTGAGAGACGAGAGTCGATCTGGTGGGAGAAAGACCGGTGGGTGAGTGCTGGCCCGAATGCACGGTGTGCGAGTGGAATGCAGTGCCTGAAGTGACGATTCACACGGTTCTGATATATCAAGCGCCCAAACTTACCATTTGAGACCGCCCGGCTCTGTGAATGCTGGAAGAGCCCGCTAATGCTGGAAGAGCCCGCTAATGCTGGAAGAGCCCGCTAATGCTGGAAGAGCCCGCTAATGCTGGAAGAGCCCGCTAATGCTGGAAGAGCCTGCTAATGCTGGAAGAGCCCGCTAATGCTGGAAGAGCCCGCTAATGCTGGAAGAGCCTGCTAATGCTGGAAGAGCCTTGCTAATGCTGGAAGAGCCCGCTAATGCTGGAAGAGCCCGCTAATGCTGGAAGAGCCTGCTAATGCTGTGAGTTACATGTATCTATTCCTCTCTCTGTCTGAGTCCAGTGAAGAGCCAGCTAATGCTGTGAGTTATACGTATTCTCCACTCTCTGTCTGAGGCTAGTGAAGAGCCTGCTAATGCTGTGAGTTACACGTATCTATTCCTCTCTCTGTCCGAAGGTGCTGAGAAACGCGAAGAGCTCGCTGAAGAAGAGAATGCGGAAGCTGTGAATTATGTTTATTCCTCTCTCTGTCTGAAGGTGCTGAGAAACGCAAAGAGAACGCTGAAGAAGAGGACGTGGAAGCTGTGAATTATGTTCATTCCTCTCTCTGTCCAAAGGTGCTGAGAAACGCGAAGAGAACGCTGAAGAAGAGAACGCGGAAGCTGTGAATTATGTTCATTCCTCTCTCTGTCTGAAGGTGCTGAGAAACGCGAAGAGAATGCAGAAGCTGTGAATTATGTTCATTCCTCTCTCTGTCTGAAGGTGCTGAGAAACGCAAAGAGAACGCTGAAGAGAATGCGGAAGCTGTGGATTATGTCCATTCCTCTCTCTGTCCGAAGGTGAAGAGAAATGTGAAGAGATACATGAAGAGAATGCCGAAGAGACTTTTTAAGATTGTTTTTATTATTTAATAAAGAGTATATTTATTTTGAATTCTGTGTCCGCCATTTCCTTCGTGTCCACGGCCGGCTCCTCAGGGGCGGCACGCAAGCGAAGGGGTGGGCGGCCCGCTGGCGCTCCACCCCGACCTGTGACAATCACATCAACGTTATCGTTCTCAGCCACTCCCTCTGTTCGCTGATTGGTCCTACAAAAAAATTGATTTCTGGAAACCTAAGAATATACAGCAGTCCCAGACGTAGTACTGAAGGAAAATGAAATTGAGTGGAAGTGCGTAGGAGGGCGCAGCCAGGCTACTGTCAGACACCCAGTTGGGCAACAAATCCTGGCGCTGGAAGGCGCATGGAGGCGTTCAAAGCCTGGGGTGGGCTCATATACAACACGAAAAATAGTCTATGGTGAAAATAGACATCAATTGAACTTGAGACAAAACAGCAGTGTGGCAGCAAGAGGAGGGCTAGTGCAGATACCAGCACGAGCGAAGCAGTTTACCGCCCTGATGTACACAAACAAAATTCAGTAACAGTTTATGATTCAAAAAATACACACGCGATGCAAACTGATATAGCCTACGTACATACCCCTCAGGAAGCCTCACACCAGTGCACCAAAAGTGCTGATAGCACAGCTACACGGAGCCTACCATACAATGACCGATTAAATAAACAGTCAGAAAAATATCCAAAGAGGAGAAAAGATTAACAACCTACCAGCAGCAAAACTCAACCCGGTTCCGTTACAGGAAGGATCGGGTTTATGACAGGGAGACAAGCAAAGGAGACACTACACACTGTAATGCCCATCCGAACACAAACAAGGCCTATAAATAACACAAATTAACCATACTGCATTACCTGTCGTTTAACTGTGACTGACCATCCAGACAAGACAATCCAGAGCGGAAATGCGCATTTGGCAACAAGGAGTCAGTAGCTAAAGAGGGCAAACCCCCCTGCCTATAAAGCCTGCAGCTTCGTCCTGATTGGTCCAGAGGGAATAGTAAATGCTTTCAAACACTGTCATAAAAACGAACTGTTGTCCCTCACCCATCGCCACGAGCAACCCAGCTGATCAGCTGTCAACCCAGCTGTTGACATGTTTATTGCCTATTATCAGACGTGTCGACTTAGTGACATAAAATAAAAGTGTAAGTTACACAAATAAAACCGACAGAGGAACGGCCTAACAACTAAGTTACAGAAATCAAACGTGTTTGCTAATGACAATGCTAACATCAAAGTCATAGTATTTAGCGTACTAGTAAGCCCGTAACAGACAGCGATCATAATAAAAACCTTTACAGACAATAGCAAACATCCTGAGGTCACAATTACTTGAAATGTAAATATTAAACACAGTTTATTCCAAAGATACTTGCAACAGCAGCCAGGTCAGCATCCGTTTTGCAGGCTTCTGTTTCTCTCAGTTCTCGCCATTCTGAAAAAGCCGGTCCGATATATTTACTGGAGTCTGACTTCTTGCTCGGTCATTCTCCCGTTTCCTCTTTCGTTGGTCCTCCAACAAAGATTTCCTAGCTTTCTGCTTCTTTTTTACAGGCTCAGCCATAACTCAATCTATCGTTGCCCTTTGCTTATAGCTAGCCGGTGCTTGAATGGGGGCGAGTACGTGTGCAGTGCTGTCAAGCAATTCGTTACATCACGAGACCTGATATCACGCGATACTTCCTGACGGCGAGGCCGCCGACCCGCCGGCCCAAAGTTGCAAGTGAGTTTTTTCCGCTCTAGGGCACCAGGGGGGTGCGAAACCACCACCATTCAACCCGAAATAAGTAATATAACCATTCCACTGACTCCGAAGCTGTTCAGTTAAGGTTAAAAAGTTACCTAGAGCACCTTTAAGTTATCGTAGCTGTTATGAGAGAAATAAATCCAAATGAACGCGCCGCCGCGTCAGTCGAACACTAATTCAACATGCCAGAATAAAACCCGACTTTAGAACAATGCCTAGCGCCACTCGGCATGGTGTGCCAAAACACTTAATTATAAACTTCAATATTTCATTCAAAACAATCTCAAAACGCTTTGTGACATTTTGAAAAGCGGCCACTGTAACCATGAACGTAACTGAAACGTTGGTTCTGATTTTTCTTTCTTTTACCTTTATTTAACCAGGAAAGTACTCGTTGAGATTAAAAATCTCTTTTTCAAGAGTGTCCTGGCCAAGATAGGCAGCAGTACAACCATACATACAACACAGAATACACAATAACATAAAACAACTAAAATAGCAGATACATCAACCACAAATCCTTAGCATATCATGCAGAACAACTACAGCCAGATGTGGCTGCTTCCAAGTCAGTTAATATCCTCTTAAAAGTAACCAATGAGACAAGCTTATTAAGTTTCAAATTTTTCTGTAACTTGTTCCATGCAGAGGGAGCAGCAAAGTTAAATGCCTTTTTCCCCAGCTCAGTTCTAACATTTGGTACAGACAGAAGGACAAGATCCTGGGACCGAAGATTGTAAGTCCCAATATTTTTTACACTGATGTAGGTCAGAAGGTAGGATGGAAGAAGACCTAAGATAGCCTTATATATAAAAACATACCAGTGTTGAAGTCTCCGTGTTGACAGAGAAGACCATCCAACACGTTCATACAGTTCACAGTGGTGAGTGAGGACTTTAAGACCAGTGATGAACCTCAAAGCTCCATGGTATATAGTGTCCAGTGCATGTAAACTTTGAGACGAAGCATGCATATATAAAACATCACCATAGTCAATAATAGACATAAAAGTACCAGCAACTAACCTCTTTTTAGATTCGAATGAGAGACAGGATTTGATTCTAAAATAAAACCCTAGTTTAAGTTTTAATCTTTTTGACAGCTGCTGAATATGAGAAGTAAAAGAAAGAGATTCATCTATTAAAATACCGAGATATCTGTATTTAGAAACACATTCAATGTCCTTCTTACCTTGAGAAGTGATGATTGAAGGCAGATTTAATTTGGATTTTGAATTTGAAAATAGCATTACTTTTGTTTTTTTCAGCATTTAAAACAAGTTTCAGATCATAAATGTTCTGTTGAAGCATATTAAAATCAAATTGTAATTGAGGGCCTGGACTGCTGTAGGTGCTGTGCAATACAGTACAGTGTCATCTGCATAAAAATGAAAACTTCCTTTCGATATGTTATGATTTATGTCATTTATATATAGGATGAAAAGCAGTGGACCCAGCACTGATCCCTGTGGCACACCTTTTGTTATTTTGAGATAGCTAGAGGTGTTTCCCTCCGCCTGCACACACTGAGTTCTGTCTGTAAGGTAATTAACAAACCAACTTACAGTTTGTTCTGAAAGTCCAGCCCTCCTCAGTCTGTGCTTAAGCACTGTGTGGTCCACTGTATCAAAAGCCTTAGAAAGGTCAATAAAAAGGGCTGCACAATGCTGCTTTTTGTCTATGGATTCAATTAAGTCATTTAAAACCTTAAGAGCTGCAGATGTTGTACTATGCCTTTTTCTAAAACCGGATTGAAAGTCAGATAGAACATTTTTACTGTCTAAAAAAATCTTTAATTGATCACTGACAAGAGACTCTAAGACCTTGGCCAGGACAGACAATTTAGAGATCGGTCTATAGTTATTTAATATAGCAGGGTCACCACCTTTTAACAGGGGAACCACAAAAGCTGATTTCCAGATGGACGGAATGACATTTGTGTTCAAGCACCGATTAAAAATATTAGTTAAAGGCACAGAAATAAAATTAGCTGCTAACTTTAAAAAGTAAGGATCCAATTTGTCAGGGCCTGCAGATTTTGTTGTGTCCAAATGTTTGAGGGCTTTATCTACATCTGAAACTGTAATAAGACTAAAACTAAAACACTGAGTAGAAGGTTCGGAACCAACAGTCTCCACTATAGGGGAACACTTATGTTGAGTATTTAGTGACTCAAATAAAAATCCTGAGGCTATGAAATGTTCATTGAAACAATCAAGAATTTTGGTTTTGTCAGTAATTGTTTTAGAGTCTATCACAACGCTTGAAGGAAGCTCCTGACCTTTACTGTTTTCTGATAATGATTTGATAGTTTTCCAAAATTTTGATGGGTTATTCAGGTTATGAGTGGTTTGAGAAAGAAAATGATCAGCTTTGGCTTTTCTAATTTTGAGAGTACATGCATTGCGCAGCTGCCTGAAAACCAGCCAGTCAGAGTTCTCATTAGATTTTCTGGCTTTTGCCCATGCCACATTGCGGTCATGGAGGATATTTGCTAAATCCAGAGAAAACCAAGCATTGTTTCGGCCTTTAACTCTGTATTTCTTTAGTGGAGCGTACTTATTTATTATATTTACAAAGCCTTCATGAAAGAGGTTCCAGGCACTATCAACATCTGCACTGTTATAAATTTTTTCCCAGTCAAAATTAGATAAATCATGGAGAAAGTCTTGTTCTGAGAAGTGCTTCATATTTCGCTTGACTATAATACATGGTTTGGTTTTAGATATTTTAGTATTTCTAACTGTAGCTATGACACAGTGGTCACTGATGTCGTTTGCAAATATGTAAGCAGTGGAGTACTTATGGGGAACATTAGTTAAAATTACATCTAATAGAGATGATTTTTCCGGGTTTTTAAAGTTTGGCCGTGTGGGACTGTCAACAATCTGGAAGAGATTTAGTGAATCACAATTAGCTCTAAAGTCATCAGATATTGGTTGTAACCAATTCCAATTTAGGTCTCCGAAGGCTACTAATTCCTTAGAGTTAAAATCCGAAAGGAGTTGCATTAAGGAGGGCAGAGCACCGTTAACAGCTGAAGGAGTCCTGTAACAACCAATGACCGTTATACAAAGTGATTTAGAGATTTCAAGCTCCAATGCTAAAAATTCAAACTGTTTAACTAGTGATATTGACCGCAATACATTAACATGATACTGGTTTTTGATGTAGATTGCTACACCCCCACCTCTATTAGGGCGGTCAGTCCTAAAAACATTATAACCGCTTATATTGATTACTTTATCTGGAACCGATTTACTTAACCAGGTTTCAGACAAGACAATTACATCGGAATCTGTAGAGTGAGCCCAGATACGCAACATGTCCAATTTAGGAACAAGACTGCGTACATTCAAGTGAAAGAAACCAAGACCTGACCTTTCTTTAAAATCTGCCGGGGTGTTAAAGCCTATAGGGGTGTCTGGGCCTGGGTTTGGCTGCACATTTCCTGACATCAACAGTAATAAAGCAATTAGACATTTTATCTTAACTGATTTCTTGTACGATTCATTGCTTCTACTTTTAAAATGGGAGTCATCATGGAGCACACAAGAAACAGTGATAAAATTGTCACATAACGTCATGATACTAGACAAACAGACCAAGTCAACGGTGTCAGAAGGGAAGAATAGGCAACATGTGACATTAAGTGAACAATCAAATGCACACGTGCCCTTTTGTGATTTACATGACATTGGGAACACTGGACTGGAATATCCATTCCAGTAATAGGTATCCCCAGAGATAAATAAGGACAATGAAAAAATAAAACAAAGAGAGGCAAGGAGCAACCACTTCTTTCTCTCCATATCCGTAGCACCACTCAGACGTGTAAAGACAAAATATTACTTAAGAAACAAAACAAAAATAATAAAACAGTCCAGGTCAGCAATGGAGAAGTCCAATATGAGTTATCTGTTTTCTCTGCAGCGACCAATGATGTTACATGTTGTCACTTGTAAACAGGAAGTGTCATGATTCTGCCTTCATGTCCTAGATCTTTCTTGTTTTGAGGCAGGATCATGACAGACCCATGTTTTGTGTACAAGCACATGGCCATTTGTTTGGGCCATGTGCTTGTGTTGTCTCGTCACTTAACCCCGCCCCCTTGTTACCCTTGTTTAGTCATTATTAATCATCTGTGTCACCTGTTGTCTTCTTTAGTTTCTCCCTATTTAATCCCCTTGTGTTTGCTGTCCTGTGCCGGTTCATTGCCAATCTTTATGTGAAGATTCATTTGTGAGTAACCTGTTGAGAAGTCTTGTGAAGTGTTTGATCCTGTCTTAGCTGTTAGTTTATTGTTCTGTTTTCTGTCAGTCTTAGTCTAGTCTTGTTAGTCTATCCTGTCTTGTTTTGCCCCCTCGTGGGTTTTGTTTTCCCTGTTTTTCTGTAATAAACCCTTGAGATGTCTGCAAATGGTCTGCAATTGGGTTCTCTCCTTCTAAACCATAACAGAATGAACCGGCCAATATTGAACCCAGCAGACAGTATGTCCTTTCCTGCCAAGCGACAATCTTTTGAAGGGACCCGGTTGGTCGTGTTTCGCGGGATCCGTGGAGGCCGCAGTAGAGGAGGTGATCGAGAGGGTTCAACAAGGTCTTCTTCCGCTTCACTTCCTGTGATCCCTGAGGGTCGTCTGCTAGCCGTCGCTACACATGGGGACCAACCCAGTTCCGCCGCGACTCCTGAGACACCTTCCACGTCCTTCAAGCTTCAGGGTAAGCGTGGAAGACACCCGTCGTGGGAGTCAGCATCGGAGTCTTCCTGCCCGGAGTCCTCGCCTGCGCTGAGCTCCCGCTGTTCCAGAGCCAGCTTCGGCAAGCGCTGTTCCAGAGCCAGCTTCGGCAAGCGCTGTTCCAGAGCCAGCTTCGGCAAGCGCTGTTCCAGAGCCAGCTTCGGCAAGCGCTGTTCCAGAGCCAGCTTCGGCAAGCGCTGTTCCAGAGCCAGCTTCGGCAAGCGCTGTTCCAGAGCCAGCTTCGGCAAGCGCTGTTCCAGAGCCAGCTTCGGCAAGCGCTGTTCCAGAGCCAGCTTCGGCAAGCGCTGTTCCAGAGCCAGCTTCGGCAAGCGCTGTTCCAGAGCCAGCTTCGGCAAGCGCTGTTCCAGAGCCAGCTTCGGCAAGCGCTGTTCCAGAGCCAGCTTCGGCAAGCGCTGTTCCAGAGCCAGCTTCGGCAAGCGCTGTTCCAGAGCCAGCTTCGGCAAGCGCTGTTCCAGAGCCAGCTTCGGCAAGCGCTGTTCCAGAGCCAGCTTCGGCAAGCGCTGTTCCAGAGCCAGCTTCGGCAAGCGCTGTTCCAGAGCCAGCTTCGGCAAGCGCTGTTCCAGAGCCAGCTTCGGCAAGCGCTGTTCCAGAGCCAGCTTCGGCAAGCGCTGTTCCAGAGCCAGCTTCGGCAAGCGCTGTTCCAGAGCCAGCTTCGGCAAGCGCTGTTCCAGAGCCAGCTTCGGCAAGCGCTGTTCCAGAGCCAGCTTCGGCAAGCGCTGTTCCAGAGCCAGCTTCGGCAAGCGCTGTTCCAGAGCCAGCTTCGGCAAGCGCTGTTCCAGAGCCAGCTTCGGCAAGCGCTGTTCCAGAGCCAGCTTCGGCAAGCGCTGTTCCAGAGCCAGCTTCGGCAAGCGCTGTTCCAGAGCCAGCTTCGGCAAGCGCTGTTCCAGAGCCAGCTTCGGCAAGCGCTGTTCCAGAGCCAGCTTCGGCAAGCGCTGTTCCAGAGCCAGCTTCGGCAAGCGCTGTTCCAGAGCCAGCTTCGGCAAGCGCTGTTCCAGAGCCAGCTTCGGCAAGCGCTGTTCCAGAGCCAGCTTCGGCAAGCGCTGTTCCAGAGCCAGCTTCGGCAAGCGCTGTTCCAGAGCCAGCTTCGGCAAGCGCTGTTCCAGAGCCAGCTTCTGCAAGCGCTGTTCCAGAGTCTGCAGTCATGAGGGCTGCAGAGCGAGCAGCGGCCGATTCAGCTGCTAAGGCTGTTTTGCGGTCGGTTTCGGCGAGCCACGAGATGCCGATTGTCATCGCTGCAAGAGCCTTGTCCGAGTATCTGTCCAGTCTAGCCAAGATTCTGGAGATGCCTGTCCCAGCTGATGTGTCCAGTCCTGTCCCAGCTGATGTGTCCAGTCCTGTCCCAGCTGATGTGTCCAGCCCTGTCCCAGCTAATGTGTCCAGCCCTGTCCCAGCAGATGGGTCCAGTCCTGTCCCAGCTGACAGGAGGATGTCTGTGTCCAGTCCTGTCCCAGCTAATGTGTTCAGCCCTGTCCCTAATTTTGTGTCCAGCCCTGTCCCAGCATCACAGTCTACATCTTTCTCCACTCCCTTACCACCTGCCTCACCCATTGTCTTCGCTCCGCTGCCGGCTGTAGCTGTTCCCTCTGTCACCACTTCACCCCGGACTGTTTCCCCCAAGACTGTCCCTCGTGTGTCCCCATCCATGTCTGCCCGGACCCCTCGCCGTCAGCCCTCGTCCTGTCCACCCAAGACCCCTAGTCCACCCATCCACCCTGGACTCCCCCCTAAGGACTTTGTGTTTCCCCCCAGTCCTCCCATCCACCCTGGACATTCCCCTATGAACTCTGTGTTGTCTCCGCCTCCTCTTCCTTGTTTTTTATTTTTATTATGTCACCCCAATCCTGTCATTGTGTATTCATGTCTGCCTTTATTAGTTTTTGTCATGTATTGTTGGTTTGTGTCTATGTCTCAGTCGGTCTTGTCCCGTGTTTCATGTTCCCTCTAGGGAGCGTCTGGAAGCCGCTCCTTGGGGGGAGGGTTCTGTCATGATTCTGCCTTCATGTCCTAGATCTTTCTTGTTTTGAGGCAGGATCATGACAGACCCATGTTTTGTGTACAAGCACATGGCCATTTGTTTGGGCCATGTGCTTGTGTTGTCTCGTCACTTAACCCCGCCCCCTTGTTACCCTTGTTTAGTCATTATTAATCATCTGTGTCACCTGTTGTCTTCTTTAGTTTCTCCCTATTTAATCCCCTTGTGTTTGCTGTCCTGTGCCGGTTCATTGCCAATCTTTATGTGAAGATTCATTTGTGAGTAACCTGTTGAGAAGTCTTGTGAAGTGTTTGATCCTGTCTTAGCTGTTAGTTTATTGTTCTGTTTTCTGTCAGTCTTAGTCTAGTCTTGTTAGTCTATCCTGTCTTGTTTTGCCCCCTCGAGGGTTTTGTTTTCCCTGTTTTTCTGTAATAAACCCTTGAGATGTCTGCAAATGGTCTGCAATTGGGTTCTCTCCTTCTAAACCATAACAGGAAGCCCAGTGAGTGAAGCAATGCTGCAGGTAAAAGAGTTTAATCAAAACCAGACGTCTCTAAAACATCAAGCTATATCTTAAAAACCAGCAGTAAAAACAAAGAAGCACTTTCCTTCATTGTAGGGAGATCAAGCCCATCAAACTCAGTGACACTTCTGCACTCGAGCTCCAGTAGATAAGTAGGCTCCCGGCACCAACCAGTCAGCATGAAACAGATCCTCTAAAAACAGTGCAGTTCCAGGTAGATTTCCGTGCCAGCTTGGTGGTTCAGACTGGGATTTTATGGATACCGTGTATTTGCAGACGGCACTACTAGGATTAGCACAATGCCAGTACACTGAGGATGTCAGACCCGACTTAAACTATACGGATTTGTGTCATAAAACAACCATCGAGTATGACAAATACCGATTCTACATTATAGTTATATTGTACAAAAGCTCATAAAATGATCAATTTGCTATTTTCCCCATAAACAAACAAATATCAATCACAGACAGAGAGACAAGCTGCCATCTTGGATTTGACAGGGAATTGGATTTGATTGTATTGGTTGTCGTTTAAACGTGCGTGTTGCATATCTTTATTTTATATGGTTTATTGGTGAAGTATAGCATTGATTACTGTGGAGGGAGGGGGGGTTAAAATAATTCAACAGAAGCTGGGGTGTTTAGACCAGAAGGAAATCCCCGTCCCCCCTGGCAAATCGCATCTTGCTTAAAACCATGTTTTTAAAAACTGTTTATGTAGGCTATAGGGAACCTCCCATATATATATACAGTGAGGAAAATAAGTATTTGAACACCCTGCTATTTTGCAAGTTCTCCCACTTAGAGATCATGGAGGGGTCTGAAATTGTCATCGTAGGTGCATGTCCACTGTGAGAGACATAATCTAAAAAAAAAAAAATCCAGAAATCACAATATATGATTTTTTAACTATTTATTTGTATGATACAGCTGCAAATAAGTATTTGAACACCTGTCTATCAGCTAGAATTCTGACCCTCAAAGACCTATTAGTCTGCCTTTGAAATGTCCACCTCCACTCCATTTATTATCCTAAATTAGATGCACCTGTTTGAGGTAACGACAAAACCTGTCCACCCCATACAATCAGTAAGAATCCAACTACTAACATGGCCAAGACCAAAGAGCTGTCCAAAGACACTAGAGACAAAATTGTACACCTCCACAAGTCTGGAAAGGGCTACGGGGAAATTGCCAAGCAGCTTGGTGAAAAAAGGTCCACTGTTGGAGCAATCATTAGAAAATGGAAGAAGCTAAACATGACTGTCAATCTCCCTCGGACTGGGGCTCCATGCAAGATCTCACCTCGTGGGGTCTCAATGATCCTAAGAAAGGTGAGAAATCAGCCCAGAACTACACGGGAGGAGCTGGTCAATGACCTGAAAAGAGCTGGGACCACCGTTTCCAAGGTTACTGTTGGTAATACACTAAGACGTCATGGTTTGAAATCATGCATGGCCCTGCTTAAACCAGCACATGTCAAGGCCCATCTTAAGTTTGCCATTGACCATTTGGATGATCCAGAGGAGTCATGGGAGAAAGTCATGTGGTCAGATGAGACCAAAATAGAACTTTTTGGTCATAATTCCACTAAACGTGTTTGGAGGAAGAAGAATGATGAGTACCATCCCAAGAACACCATCCCTACTGTGAAGCATGGGGGTGGTAGCATCATGCTTTGGGGGTGTTTTTCTGCACATGGGACAGGGCGACTGCACTGTATTAAGGAGAGGATGACCGGGGCCATGTATTGCGAGATTTTGGGGAACAACCTCCTTCCCTCAGTTAGAGCATTGAAGATGGGTCGAGGCTGGGTCTTCCAACATGACAATGACCCGAAGCACACAGCCAGGATAACCAAGGAGTGGGTCTGTAAGAAGCATATCAAGGTTCTGGCATGGCCTAGCCAGTCTCCAGACCTAAACCCAATAGAGAATCTTTGGAGGGAGCTCAAACTCCGTGTTTCTCAGCGACAGTCCAGAAACCTGACTGATCTAGAGAAGATCTGTGTGGAGGAGTGGGCCAAAATCCCTCCTGCAGTGTGTGCAAACCTGGTGAAAAACTACAGGAAACGTTTGACCTCTGTAATTGCAAACAAAGGCTACTGTACCAAATATTAACATTGATTTTCTCAGGTGTTCAAATACTTATTTGCAGCTGTATCATACAAATAAATAGTTAAAAAATCATATATTGTGATTTTTGGATTTTTTTTTTTAGATTATGTCTCTCACAGTGGACATGCACCTACGATGACAATTTCAGACCCCTCCATGATTTCTAAGTGGGAGAACTTGCAAAATAGCAGGGTGTTCAAATACTTATTTTCCTCACTGTATATATATATATATATATATATATATATATATATATATATATATATTTTAACATAACTGCTTTTAAAATTACGATTGGAATTATTATATAGATGTTGTCACGGCTCCACCAGATCTACAGACTCCACCCACTCGTTCACTCTCCCCTGATTACTAATCACCTCACCTGTACCTCGTCACCTGTTCACTATATACATTCACTTGCACCACTCTTCATTGTCTGATCTCGTCTATCCATGGACACACAGACTCTACCTCGATCCTTACCTGTTCCACTTACCTGCCATCCTCGTCTTCTGATCCTGTTCCACGAACCTGTTATCATCGTCAGTGACTCTCATCCACGTCTGCCATCAGCCTCATTCCGTTGTCTACCTGTGAAGGACAATACTGTTATTCATCAGCTAAGTTCAATTCAACTATCTTCATTGTGTTCAACTCACCATTTACATCTGCTGGTTTCCGTGCTTCTGTTCATAATAAACTTAAGTTACATTATACTCGCCTGTCTGCTTCATCACTCTCTGTGACAGATGTAACGTCATTCTGTTGTATAATATTTGTTCCTTCGTGTAAAATGGAAATGCATGGTTATTTTATAAATATAAGCAAAAATCTATATGGTGTAACAGAGTTTTAGAACTAGACAAATCTCTCTGCATTAATATTAGGCTTTAAAATGCATTAATAGGCTAATATAAAATGTCATCTAGATGATTGAAACGTAAGTTCTACCACTCGGCCATGACTTTACTCGTTGAGAAATGGCCAAACTTTCGTTTCTCCAGTGTGTGTTCTCAACGCTCTTCATTCGTCTCATTCCTCAATATAACAGTAAAAATAATCAGCTTCATTGCATATAATTTATTTTTGTTTGTTATTTTTGTTATTAGTTTGTTTTTGTTTGTTTTGTTGTTATCGTGCTGCTCCCCCGGGGAATAGGCTTATATTGCCCACCGACATCTACAATATGAAATATAGGCTATATTGTTCTCGTCTCTATTTTTAACTTTTGATTCTATTTTTCTGTCTGAAAAAAAATTCTATTCTGTTTACCATAGTTGTAGTATTTCATCCTTACTGTTAATTGACATTAACGCCACTTACATTTCAAAATGCGACAATTGCTGCTGTTTTGCACAATATCCCTTTGCGCCACCTGACGGTCATTTCGCAAATGACTTTGAAATGCGACTGGTTTATTTTTGTCGTGGCTGTAATAGGCATTCTGGTTGACTACCTACCGTTACCGTATTACAGTAAACATTGTGATTGTATTTTTTTTTTTCCATAACCTAGTCTGTATTGAATTGACATCTATGGACCAGTAAGGTGGGGATAAACTACTGAGAGGGGGAAACCTATGAGGAAGTCTTCACCACAGGGTTGGCCCCCGAGGCCTGCTGCACTTCGGTTCTTCCCTGGGCTCCTCACTGGTCTGTGTGTCCTATTCTGTCCCTGTAGGTGATTTGCAAACTTTACTGTGCAACATCTCCATCTTCCAATGAAAACATCTTAGCAGACATCATAACCCATAGAGGATGTATGAGTGAATGGCTTGTGCTGTAGCATAACATTTAAGGCTGTGTGTGTAGTTAACCAGTGTCCCCCAAAGGAAGGCTGAGACAGTCACTTTCCTTTTGTTCTTTAAAAAAAAAAGTATTTCATCTTTGTTGTAGGTTACTGGGGAGATTAAGCACTCACAGCCTAAATGGTTAACACCTCAACAAGCTGCCCCACGAGTTTAATGACGAGGGGAGGGGATGCTTCAGAGTAGCAAGCAGACTGAGCAGAAGCTGAGTAACAGTTAACTTCTCTAAAGTTCTTTTTGTTTTTCCTACACTCTTTTCTCCAATGTCCATGCTTACCACAGTAATAACAGCTGCCCTCTCTCTTAGGACATTTGCGTTTCTGTTGATTTTCTGTGTTGACTTTAAAGGATGCTGTTGCAATTTTTACTCTTTACTCTTGCCTTCACATCAGAGTCTCTTTCCCAAGTAGCTAATCTGTCCCAGTTGTTTTGCAGGGTTCTAATGGACATTGTGAAGTCTAAGAAAGGCAATGGCTTTCCATGTTCTGATAAAAGACCATCAAACCATGTGCGAACTAGCGGTCTAGCACCTTCTCTGGAGTGTCATCTATCCCACTGTATGCTGCAGCTGACTGACAAAATCTTTCAGTGTACTCACTTACAGTTTCACCCTTCTCCTGTACACAACTAGTGATCTTTGACCAGTCCATGTTTGGTCCAACAATGTTCTTCAACACTCTCAGAACTCCCTCTCTCAATTCATCTTTTATGGCATGTTGTAAATCAGAATTGTTTACAGCCTTTTCAAAATCATTGAATTCTGACTCATCAAGATCTGTGATATTAGCTGGGTGACTTCAGCTAGAGACATATCATAAGAGCATATCATGGGGTGGCTCCAGCCTGAGAACGGGGAGGACACCGGACAACCAGACAGAGACGGCAGAGCGGACTCTGCCAAGGGAAAGACACGGCCTCACTGCAGAGAGCTGGTCGTGGAGGAATACGCATATGGGATAGCCGCAGGGATCACCACATATGAAACCCAGCCTAGCACAAGTTACACAAGCATACGAGCACTAGGCCTGGCGTCAGACCCTCCGCAACGTCTCGCTGATCGCGCCGTCACACCAACACTGAAGGCACCTTGTATCTTGTAGATCTGAAATCAAACAGAAGCTTGGCTCCGAAGTGAAAGACAATGTGTGTGTGCGCCCGCTCCCTGTTTATATCCGCGCTGCGCTGTGCGTGACGCGTTTCACGCACGCCAACATTCATTGGCTTGTTCTGTAGACACTCAAAGATGATAGGGCTCCCTGAAGTGATCCCAATTTCGTCGTCACGTCATCGTAACGTCAAACGTGAGCGACTGATAGGGAACTCAGTTATGTAAAAGACATGTGTCCTCTAGTGGTGAATTTTGTAAGTGCAATTAAAGACATTGACTTTCCTACAGCAATAATATAAGTTGTAATATAATAAGTTTTGCAGGGACAAGCGCCACTCATATTTCTCCACATTAGATTGTGTTAAATGTTTACTTACATCATCATAAATTGTCTACACTCACCACTCACATTTTCTACACATTTTAGTCCAGTTTAGCAAGAGATATAAGATTATATGTTTACTTAGTACATCATAATAAATGAATAAAGTCTGTGAAAGGTTTGATATTGTGTAGTTTGTGATCCTCCATCAGCAGCTGCAGTTTCTCTCAGCTGTATCAGTGCAGTCACTGTGACGTCTGACTGACAGAGGTTTTTGTACGACTCTTTATCACTGTGTGAACACATGTTTACTGTTTGGATAGTGAAAACTCTGACAGTAATAATCTCCTGTATCTTCAGTCTGGACTCCACTGATGGTCAGAGTAAAATCACTGCCAGATCCACTGCCACTGAATCTAGATGGAGTTCCAGACTGGAGGGTTGTTGCATAATATATGAGGAGTTTAGGAGCTTCTCCAGGTTTCTGCTGATACCAGGCTAAACGATTACTATAATACACATCACTGCTGGTTTTACAGTTTATTCTGACTTCTTCTCCTGGTTGAACTGCTGGTATTGATGGACTCTGAGTTACAGTGATCTGTCCTCTACACTCTGGAAGAAAATACAAACAAAAATTAAAATTAAATTATATATATATATATATATATATATATATATATATATATATATATATATATATATATATATATATATATAATCACATTTTAAGAGAATTAATAATCATTATAAAAACTGTATTAGACAAACCTTGAATAAACAGTGCAATGGTCCAGATGAAGATGTTGATTGTGTTCATTGCTGTAGTTTAGTCTTGTGTGATGATGAAGATTGTGTTGTGTTCTGCTCTCAGTCATGAAGTGTTAAACTCACAGCACTATAAACACTCTCAGAGCACTGAAGCATGTGCTGACAATGCAAAGAAGTGGGCAGGATTTACAACAGCTTGTGCTGATAACAAACTCATATACACTAGAGTTACAGAATCATGACTTTATTTAGTATTTTTATTGTGACTCCTGAGACACTGAGGATGTGCAGATGAACGTCCATCTCTGTGTCCATATTCAGTCATGTGACCATCATCACTGCTACACTTCCACTAGATGAAGCGCCATCACTAAAGTAAGATCATGAATCATGAGTCTGTTCAGAAAGTATCAGGACTGATTGTGAATCTCTAATCAGAGTTCATGGTGTCACTCCATCTATCATGAAGCCTCATGTGTGTCTGAAATCATCAAATGGAGAAGAAACAGGCTGTTAAAGATGGAGACATATTAGAGCTTGTTCACGTTTCATGATCTTGTATGGAGATTCATAACCAGTCCAGATACTTTTAGAACAGACCTTGAATATGAAAACATGCTTGACTGTGGAGAACATGCAAAATACCTTTTATATTTTCATTGTTTCATTGCTGCACGATTAATCTTTAAAATACCTTGATTCAAACACACACACGATCTTATCCTAAATTACAAAAACTACCCTTGAACTATCGATATTTATGTTACAAATATTCAAATGATCACAGAAGTACTGAGATAAAAGTTTATAATTAGAGTATAAACACAGATGTCTACGACAACCAAAATAGAGTAAATCACCTTTTGAAAGTCGCTGCCTTCAAATAACGAGTGTATCGATTACATCTGATGCTTCAAAACATTCATAAAGACGCATGAATGAATTTTTTGTGTTCAGAATTTTGTGTTCAGAATTTACATGTAGGCCTATACAATGAGCACATCATGAATGCTTTTTTTTTCAAACCGTGTTTTTGTCTTATCCTGAATCACTACGTTAAGCCTGCAATAAGCGTTTATACTCGGACTGGCGGATCGCAGCCGCTGCGGAGTAGCCCAGTAGCCCAGTGCCTGCGTGACATATCATAGACATCAATAGAGAGAAGTAGCTCCGACAACAATGTTCTTCCGCAAGACGCATGCAGTTCTGTTTATTAACTGCTAGAGCGCTGATTTATCCAGTAATGAAACAAGTAAAGTATTTATGAATCAATCATTCTGTTCTACACACATCTTACATGGGTGTTCAAGCATATTCTACCCCTTCTGAGAGGGTATTCTCCACTGCTGGAGATTATACAATAAGCTATATAGGAGAGGTCCCAAATTATTCTAGAGAATGCAGAAATTTTTATTTTCCTTCAGAAAAAATTATATTTTTTGCAAAAATTGCTTAATAATATGTTGAATTTGTTGACATTACCAGTCTGTTAAACTCATTTGGGATTTTTCCCTTACTACTATTTTTTTATTAGTTGTTTTAAGATTTTTTAATGAATGGGAACCGGAACCGGAATCGTTTGGTGGAACCGGAACCGGAAAATTTCTTACGATTCCCAACCCTAATTATGAGAAACTCCACAACATCATCCATGATCAAAGAGGTCAAAGGTCACCTCAGAGGTCACAGCTCATCAAATATATTTCTTTAAACAGTGTTATATCAGAAAGCATTTAGTCAAATCTGAATGAGTGAGTGTTGAGAAGAGCTGAGGATCTTCTAATATCAGTGTGTTGAAGTGTTGTTTCTCTCTCTCTGCTGGAGTGTGTGTTCACTCGAGTGGAATAGAGGTTTTTGTACGAGCGTTTCATTAGATTGTATCACTGTGGTGGACTTTCGGTGGAGGAACTAAACTGGTGATCAAATGTAAGTCTATTTAATTACATATTTAAAAAAAATACAATTTAGATTTCAGAAAGTGTTTTACAGTGGAAACAAGAACAACATTTATTAATAATAATGATTATTAGATATTGTGGCAAAACTTTACTTATAACTGTAACCAAAGTTAAAATGTTTAAAATATTTGCAAATTCCTTGTTACGTCTAAAATTGGTTGTTTATCATGAGTTTTAGTGTATTATAATTTTTTGGAGGTGTAACAATGAATAGATAATATTACAATGTATTCATACTTAACAATACTTTTTATAATGCAATATGTATAAAAGCTTTAAATAAACTGTTACTGATATTGTTGTATACTAATTTAATCTAAAACAATGATATTATTATAAGAATAGCATTATTCCTTTCAACAAAAAAGGAAATCTAAACATATTTCCACACTGTGTCTCACTATGAGTTTATTCATTTTATTACAGGTTTGTTTTTCCTTCATTTATTTCTACACTGAGTTCATATTTAGTTCATCTTTTATTGTAGAAATCATACATGGAAAAAAGAGATTTGACATCAGAATGTAAATGTTGCTGCTTTCTGTAGTTCAGTCAATGATACTGAATCTCTTTTGCTCATGTTGTGCTTATAATTCAGTGTTTTGTTCATTCTGTGTGATTCAATTGTGTTTTAACTCTGTTTGAAATTGAGTTACATTTTCAGTTCAGGTGAATATCTCAAAATTTAAGATATTTATGTTCAGAGTGAATAATTGCTGGAATTAAAGCAGTCAGATCGGCCTGATAATAGATAATATGTGTTATAACTGCTGTTACACTTATTGATGAGATCATACATGCACTTTAATGTATATAGCAGTGCAAAATTAGTGTATTAAAAATACTTTTATAATGCAATATGTGTGAAAGCTTTAAATAAAGTATTATTGATATTGTTTATAATGATTTATTCTAAAACTAGAGCAACATTACTCCTATGCTGTGAATGTGCAGTGCAGTGTGTTGTGTGTGTGTTGTTGTGTGTGTGTGTGTGAATGTGTTGTGTTTGTCTCCTGCAGCTGGTCCCACAGTGAAGCCCTCAGTGTCTCTGCTGCCGCCCTCTTCTCTGCAGATCTCTGGAGACTCAGCCGCACTGCTCTGCCTGCTCAGCTCTTACTCTCCACAGGGGGCGCTGGTGAGCTGGACACTGGACGGGTCAGAGGTCACCGAGGGGGTTCTGACCAGCGCAGAGAGCCAGCAGGACGGCCGCTACAGCCGCAGTAGCGTCCTGACCCTCAGCAAAGCACGCTGGGAAGAGGGAGAGCTGTACGTCTGCAGAGTAACACATGATGGAGCTCCTCATGAGGTCTCGTTCCACAAGAGCTCTGAGTGCTGATGTTTCTCTCCTGAAGATGAGCCGTATCTGAGTGTCCTGTGTCAGGCAGGATTCACATGAGTCTAGTGCTGCAGCTGTAGTGATTTACAACTCAATACTGAAACTGAGTGTGTGTGTGTGTGTGTGTGTGTGTGTGTGTGTGTGTGTGTGTGATCTTTCAATCTGCTGTGTTTGCTGCAACATTCAATAAAGCTTCTCAACAAGTTCACTTTGTGTCTGACAACATCATTCAACTAACAGATGAAGATGCAGGTGCTTTTCAGAAGGTTGATGTAGCAGTAAATGTCAAATAAAGCTCTTGGGGTTTGAACATGGTCTCTGGAGACAGAGCTGCTCTATTCTGAGAGGATCACAATCACTCCACCCTGACAATGCAAATGGGCTTTTCAGTCTCACTCTTTGATTGGTTACATGATCTGGACTGGAACACTTTCACTTCTGCTTTAGTGAAGCAGCGCAGACAAACTGATCATTTCATTTTTTTATGAGATAATTAACTTATATATTAAAATGACATAATAAATCATATAAAAACATGATCACAAATCAAGAATGTAAAAGTTTGTGTGTCTCAAATGGAAAGCATCACGTCCAGACAGCAGAAGTGACTGAATGCAGTCTGTTAGGGCTGGGTATCGTTAAAAAAATTTCTATACCAATACCGATACCTTGATTTCGATACCGATTCCTGAACGATACTTTTTTCGATACCAATTTTAAGAAATCCATTTTAACAAAATTACACAACACATTATCTCAGAAAAAACTTTGGTTTTATTTATTCAGTTTGACAAAATGTAGCCAACAGGTTACAAAGGAACAAAATGTAATGAACAGTTTTGTGAGTGAGGCTCACTGCTGAGTGTAAGATATTTTAAATCACTCAGCAGTTCTTCTTCAAAAAAATTAGCATGTCTGCTTTTTCAGGAGACAGACAAGCCCGCTCCTGACTGATAATGTCCCCAGCAGTAGAAAATGAACGCTCTGAGGGTGTGGATGATGCTTGCACACAGAGATACCTTGTTGCCAAATCAGAAAGCATTGGCAGAGTGTCCTTCATGTTCCACCACCAAGTTACTGGATTTACTGAGGATAGCGTAGATGGACGTGATCTGTAGTTATTTAACTCTGCCTGTATCTTCTCTGTAATGCTCCTGACAGTGGTTTATTTTCTTATTTCAATTGCCATGTCCTCCATAGCAAATAGCTCCTCAAGGGCAGAGAGCTTTGGCCTCTTCTGTGATCAAATAAGCAAAGAAATAAAGAATAATATGGTACATGTAAACAAGATCATTTTCTTCCGAAGTTAATTTTCTTCTGAAAATTAAATAAGGAAAAATAGGATGTCTTTATATTTTCTTACCAGTGTTGCTACTGAAGGTGCACTATCTTCATCAGATGAGCTGTGAGCTTGTTCACCTGCTCCTGCTCTCTCTTCGAGCCCATGTTCCATCTGCTGGTACTGAATCTGTATTCAATAGAATATGAGGGTCATATTTATATATATATTTTGATCTACAATTAAAGAGAAGTAGATTACCAATAAAAAATAACACCTGTCCCGGGGTCCTTCTCATCAGCTCCGCCTCCAGTCTGGTCCACACTTCATCTGCCACTTTTGACTTGAATCTTGGATCCAAGGCTGTGCCCTCCTCCAAGAACTGTCTGATGCTGTCAACCTGAAAGGCAAAAACATAGTATGAGTCCCTGAATAATCCAAATGAAAACCAAGATCAATAGGAATCAATATGGATTACACTGCACACCTGGTATCTTTGTGAGAGGTCATTCCAGATAGTGTTCTTGATGGTCTTTGTAAAGGAGGAGTCCTCATCATTAACTGTGAAGTGGTGCTGGAGTTTATCCAAGATTGGCAGAATCTGACCCAGCGTTGGGCTCCTTTCAGCAGAGACGCAGAGGGTTGAAGTGTAAAGTATCTTTGTAACTTTGACAAACTGTTCTGCTTTACTGAAATCCTCATTAGAAACTCTATGCAGTCTGAAAATGAAAATATAATCAGTTTCATTAGCTGGACTATAGTTTTATGAGCACAGTGATTCACACTGGAAATTAAATGAAGCTAATGACAAATTGCTTTTGCCTGTCCTTCTCCATTGATTTCTTAAGCCTAGGGTCCATTGAGGCGGCCTGGATGGCAGGGAACTGTTCCAGGAATCTCTCCACCATCAGGAACAGGCTATTCCACCTTGTCCTCACATCCAGGATGATAGCATGTTCTGCAAGGCCTAGAGTGTGTGTGTGTGTGTGTGAGAGAGAGAGAGAGAGAGAGAGAGAGAGAGAGAGAGAGAGAGAGAGAGAAATTGAAATTTACAATCACTTTATTAAAAACAATTATTCTTTAACCATTCAACAATTAAATAAATTACATCAATTCTCTTACAAAAACAATTTGTCCATCAACAACTGAGCATAAAATGCTACAACACCACTGAATTTCAAAAACACTTATCGTACTCATTAATCTATGAAAATTAAAATCAATAAGGATTCTTGCTTTTACCATATTTCTAAAAACAAAAACAACATCTTGTCCTGACTTTTCTTCTATCTTATTTCTTCTAGTAATATAAATAGCATATTTGGCTTGTCCCACCATAAAATTAATAACATGACATTTTGACTTTTGTTTAGAACTATAACCAAAACCAAGAATAAAATCTTTCTTTGTAAAACAAATATTAAAATAATCAAAAAGAACTTTTAACAGCTCAAAAAGAGAATCAAGTCGATTACAATCCATAAAACAATGAAATATGGTTTCCCTCTCCAAACAAAAAGGACATTTGTCGCTTACAGTGGGGTTTATAGTGGATACAAATGCATTCACTGCTATAGCTCCATGTAAAATTCGCCATTGTAGGTCACCAAGTTTTTTTGTTAATGGTGGTTTGTAAATTGCTCTCCATACAGGTTTAATTTCATTGTTAATTCCTAACTTTTTTCTCCATACTGTATCTGTTTTCAAACTTAAATTGTGTTGATTAATAACTTTTACAATACATTTATACAAAGTTTTTCCTTCCACAGTACAAAAATCAATATATTCATTCATTTTAGTACATAACAGAGAGCAATTGAAAACATCCCCATCAATAGTGGGAAGAATTTCAATATCTGGAAAAAGATCTTTGTTATCAGGAACTAAAGTCCCCGCACCAAACTCCTCTAAAAGAGTCTTCTCTTCATCAGTTAAAACCATATTTAGTTTATCAAGATACTTCTTAGCAAACCGTTCTGATCGAATCCCTAAAAGGGTAACAATTTGTTCAGATCTTTTCAGGTCATATCCTGATTCATTAACAATATATTTTAACTTAAAGATCCTTTTACTCCATAACAAATCAGTTAATCCAGGAAAATCAGGCCCAGAAACATCAAACCGAGCTCCAAAAATAAGCGGCTCTTCCAACAACCAATGAAGAGAAATTGCCGGTTCCATCCACCGATTTTGAAAAAGACCCCACACTTTAAACAAACCTTGATAGAAAACAGGAATTCCAGTTAAATTCAATCTTCTATAATCCATTAAAAACAATGTTAAATCCATGTCCATATTGCCCACTCTCCTCAAGATGCTTAATGCCAGTGGTCTCCATGCAAGTGTATAAGGTCCCATTAAAATCTTCTGTATAAATTGGAGACGGTAAGTGGCTCTTCTGCTTACAAGGTTTACTAGTCCTTGCCCTCCATCCTCCTTAGGCAAATACAAAATGCTTTGAGTAGTCCAATGATAATTGTCCCAAAAAAAGTTCACTAGTTCTCTTTGAATGTCCGCAAGAAGCATATTTGGAGGGTCCACACAAGCAAATTTATGCCACAATGAAGATGCCACCAGATTATTAATAACAAGAATACGCCCCCTATACGATATCTGGGGGAGAAGCCATTTCCATTTTTCGAATCGTCCTTTTATTTTCTCAAATAACCCTTCCCAGTTTTTCTTTACGAAACTCTCATTCCCCAGATAAACACCAAGATATTTTAACCCTCCTCTTTTCCAACGTAAACCTCCAGGTAAAGTGGGAGGAACTCCACTCCAATTCCCCACTAATAGAGCTTCGCTTTTCCCCCAATTGACCTTAGCAGAAGAAATACATTTAAAATCATCAACAATTTTCCCCATCTTATCTACATCATCTTTTCCATTTACAAAAACAATAACATCATCAGCATAAGCAGACAAATATAAAGGATTATAACAATTGGGAAAAACTAGACCTTCTAAATGATCTCTTAACTTTTGAAGTAAAGGTTCAATAGCTAGGGTATATAACATACCAGACATTGCACATCCTTGCCTAACTCCTCTCTGAACTTTAAAAGGAGCACTCAAACCACCATTAATCTTAAGGACACTCTCAACGTTACAATACATAGTCTTAATCATTGATATAAAAGAAGGACTAAAACCAAAAGCTTCCAAAGTATTCCATAAAAACAGATGTTCAACTCTGTCGAAAGCTTTCTCTTGATCGAGAGAAATCAAGCCACAATTAATTCCAAATAATTTAGAACCATCCAAAACATCTCTAATTAAAGCAATATTATCAAAGATGGACCTGTTAGGAATGCAATAAGACTGGTCAGAATGAATCAATTGGCCTAAAACTTTACTAAGTCTTAAAGCCAACACTTTAGACAAAATTTTGTACTCTGAACATAAAAGTGAAACTGGGCGCCAATTGCTGATGCACTGAAGATCGCCTTTCTTAGGCAACAGTGTAATGACTGCTCTTCTGCAGCTTAGAGGCAACACTCCTCTTTTCAGACTGTCATTAAAAACTGCCAGCAAATCCTCTCCCATGATGGGCCATAGAGCTTTATAAAACTCAACAGTTAGCCCATCAATTCCTGGGGATTTACCATTTTCCATGGTCATCATGGCAGAATGCATCTCTTGCAATGACAAAGTCTGCTGTAGATCATTGTTGGACTCTTCATCCACCTTTGGCAGTCCATCCAAGAAATAATCAGCATCTGCATCCCACTCCACAAGTTCAGATTTATAAAGGTCAGAATAAAAACTAACCACACAGCTTCTTATATCAGCAGGCTCAGTCAATTCTTGTCCTGTAGCTGACCGTAAAGAATGTATTATTTTACTCTGACCTTTTTTCATTTCCAAATTAAAAAAGAATTTTGAAGGAGCATCCATTTGAGACACAGTTTCAAAACGCGAACGAACTAGAGCTCCTTGTGCTCTTATTCCCAACAGGTCTGCCAACACTGATTTTTTCTTTTTCAAGTCATCAATATGATTTTTACTATAATTTTTGGATGTTATTACATCCTGTAAAGCCCCAATTTCCGTTTCTAAATTTTTCATTGACTGAACTATGTCCCGAGTAACATTAAGAGTGTACTTTTGACAGAAATCCTTTATAAGGATTTTACTACAATCCCACCATTGTTGCAAAGAAGCATAACAAAGTTTTTGCTGTTTAATACTTTCCCAAAAAAAAGTAAAACTTTCTATAAAATTGTTATCACTTAACAATGAATTATTAAAAATCCAATATGCACTTTTGCACTTAACACACTTAATAAAAACACTGCACAGAACTAAGTTATGATCGGAAAACCCCACTGGAATAATTTTACAAAATTTAAAAGAATTGCGTTGGTGCTGAGTACTGTAAATTCTGTCAAGTCTTGCTAAAGAGATTAAGTGTTCAGTACTATGAGCCCAAGTATACTGTCTGACACCTTGATTCATACTTCTCCATATATCACATAAATCATGGGTTTCTATAAGTTGTATTAAAGATTTCTGAGAAGCAATACTTGGTTCTATATGATTCCTATCAAGTGTATTGACAGTACAATTAAAATCTCCGCCTATAAATAACAACTCTTCAGGCTTTAACCCTTTCAAAACAACATCTACTTTTTTAAGGAAAAGAACTCTTTCTGATCCTTTATTAGGTAAATATAAATTCATAAGTACCATAATCGTTTTCTCAAATTTAGCTTTAATTTTTAAAAACCGACCTTCAATTATTTCATCTACTTCACAAGATAAAGGTAAAAAGTTTTTTGAGAATAGAACAGCAACCCCCCCACTAATAGAGGATTTGTGACTTAAAACAATCTGCCCATCCCATTCTTTTCTCCAATCTATCTCATTTTTAGAATCACTATGCGTCTCCTGTAGGAACACAATATCAATCTGTTTTTGTCTGATAAACTCAAAATGCATCATTCTTTTATGACTATCTCTGGCACCATTTAAGTTTAAAGTGCCAATTTTAAAATTTGTCATTTTTTACCCGTTGGCAAATTCATCATCCTTGATTTTTTTTTTAAGTTTGTTCACAATTTTTCTGAGACGATAAACCTCTACATCTTGAAAAGCTCCTTCTTTTGTTAAATACCTCACGTCATTTGTAAATTGTTTAAAATCAGGAAAAAAATCTTCGACTAGTACACCTTTCATTCCCTTTGTTTCTTGCAGAAATCTGCTAATGTCTTCAGCTTTATACAAACAACTCAAGTTTTCGCTTTGAGAAGTAAAAGACAAGTTAGAACACTGAGACAAATTTGAATCAGAGGAATTCCCATCACTGTCAGAACCCACATTCTCACTACCACCATCATCTCTCCTTACTTGTTTAAAAACCTTTCCACAGCTTTTTTTCTTTCTTTTAACTGGGATTTTGAAGACAGATCCCACTTCTGTCTCAAAACCAACCACATTGCCTTCAACATCCATTTCCTCAATGTCTGCTACACAAATGTTTTCAGATTGCTCAAACTGTTCATCAGACAGTTGAGAGGTGTCACTTTTACACGGTTTAGCAACATTCTCTGTTGTGCTAGACTCGATTCCATCAGCTACAACAAAACCCGACTCTTCAGTGACTTCTGCGGTCGTACCGGCGCTCTCCGCGTCACCGGCGCTCTCCGCAGAAGTAACCGCAGAAACTACTTGTTCCGAGCTTGTGCTCGCACCCGCACTCTCGGTTTTATTCGGGCACTCTCGAACAAGATGTCCGATTTTATTACAACTAAAACACTTAATTGTAATATCAGATGTTGCAAACACTGTATAATCGAACCCATCAATTTTAAACTTAAAAATCAAATCAATCTCGTCAGTGCCGTTTTTCAGCACCATGAAAACTTGTCTTCTAAACGAGACTAGATGTTTGACCAGCGGTGACTTACACCCTAAAGGGATTTTTCTAATAGGGGAGACCAACTTTCCATAACGAGATAATTCTTGCATCAGTACTTCGTCTTTGATAAACGGAGGTACATTGGACAGTATTACTTTTTTAGACGGACTGCTCAAAGGCAGAACGGGTACTAGCGAACCATTCAACACCACACCACTTTGTACAACCTCGTTTGCCTTTTCAATTGACTTAAAAAAAATAACGATTGCACTGTTCATCCGCGATGCCGAGACAATATTATCATGTCCTACAATCTCTCCCACAGCCAAACAACACTGTTCCACACTAATTTTAGAATCTACTTTTACTCCGTGACGACGGGTTAGATTTTCATAACTCATTGCGTCTCGACTCGTCATGCTTCCCAGCTCAACGCTGGTTGCAGACGCAACCTCCCCTAAATACGAACAGCCAAACGATTCAACACATACAAGACAAACACACACACACACAAAAAGATAGAAGATAGAAAAAAAGTTCCTAGCACACAGCTACAAACACACTCACCCTCACCACGCTCCGTTCACTCCCAACAATCACACCGGAAGTGAGAGAGAGAGAGAGAGAGAGAGAGAGAGAGAGAGAGAGAGAGAGAGAGAGAGAGAGAGAGAGAGAGAGAGAGAGAGAGGGGAAATTGGTGTATGTATGTGTATGTGTGGTTACCAAAGTGGTTGTTCATTTGCAGATTTTTTACTAAATGGTTTAGAGTTAGGTTGACATATTTTGATTTCTACTTACCGAGAAGACGCTGCTTCTCTTTAAGGACAGGTTTAGCCAGGCTGGACCTTTTCAGCCACACCAACATTGCTCTGATCCTTCCGACCCCCTGTGAGACTGATGGTATAGTGTAAAGCTTTTGTGCAGCAATATTTAGAGTGTGAGCAAAGCAGCCAATCTTTTTAATACTCATATTTTTTATTGCTACATCCATGTTTGCTGCATTATCTACTGTGACTGCAACTACTCTGTCCTTTATATTGAATTCATCAAGAATATCTCCTATCTCTTCTGCAACAATTTCTCCTGTCTGGGATGTGTATACTGCCCTTGTATGTAGCACTTTCTCTTTCATGGAGCCTTAACTTAAATAATACATAAGCATCTACTACAAGTAAGTTAGCTGATTTTGTTTGTTAACCTGTTAAGCTGCAACCCCACTTTTGAAAAATCCCCAGAAATGACATACTTAAACTGAAACAGATACAGTTCATGAACCCTTTGCACTAAAAGCACAAGTATGATCTCATTTGAAAGCTGACACCTGGCAGTTTATTGTAAATGTTGAATTAATTATTGTCATAATGAAAAAAATTGTTATAATTAGCTTCAAAGTTTTGTAAAGTTATTAGAAATTTATTTTTATGAAATATCCTCATGGAAATAAAATTGAAGTTGGCACTGTAGCAATCTAGAAATGCACTGCAGCTAAAGCCACATGTCTAAACATTTTATGTTGAAAATATGAAGATGGTACGTCTAAAAATCTGTATTTAGTTAAATGTTTTTCAAAATCATGTCATATTACTTTATTTTGATTAGACTCTAAAATGCTACTGATGTTTAGTCATCATCTAAGCATCCATTCAGTCTTTTGTCTCTATTGTTTTGTGGTGCAAACGAGCCCCATTCAGTCTCAGTCTCCCCCTGCACACATTCACACCTCTCCAGCCTGGTTATGGCTCGAAATATGCATTTCTTTTGTCTGCATTATAGTTACTAAAGACTGGCTATTCACAGGCTATTCATAGGGTTTCAATCCCTAATTTATTTTATCAAAGTTCTCACATTTTTTCTCAAATGCCCTTCTTGAATAAAGAAACATTTCAGTAAGCATTCCAATTTAGAAAAAATCATAAAAGAATAACAGTTAGGTGGCAGGTGCACCCAGGGCTAGCTAGCATGTTAGCTTAGCACACCATCAATACACGACAATATATGAGATTAAAACCATGTTTGTGCTCCAAACTTACTTTATAACTCAAGCTAATATTACCTGTCGTAGTCTCACTCTCACTCGTAGCGCTCCCTTCATCTGTAATTTTTGGAGGAGGACTCGTAAGTGTGGCTCTGTAGCAGGAGGACAGGATGGCTGCACACTCACTGGTTCGGTCTTCATGCAGTCGAAGACGGAGCAACTTTCCGCTTTAAGATTTATTCCGTGCACTGTCAAGTGCTTTATCATATTGTTTGTGTTACCGGTCTTTGCAGAAATTGTTTTTCCGCATTTCCTGCATCGCACGTGGTTGGCATCAAGCCTAGAGAAATGTAGCCTATCCACACTTTTGACCGTGTTTTCCACATCTTTAGGTTGGGATGCTTAGACACTTCACGTGAGCTACGTCTCTGGGCGTAACCGTGTAAACTATTGTTTTTAATGCTTATTGGCTCACTGACATTGACGAGTTAACCCCTTAAGTATCGAAATCTGGTACCGAAAATCAAGTCACATTTCGGTCGGTACCAAAAAAGTACTGAACTCGGTACCCAGCCCTACAGTCTGTTCAGTTTGATTGACAGGATCATATATTACACCTAAAACATGATGATCATATTGAAACACTGACTCATTCTCTTCATAAACACAAGAGTGATGTTGATTGTAATGATATAGTGTTATTAGTGTTTGGATCAGAGGTTTGACAGTTGATGCTGGAAGGCCAAGAGAGCATTACAATAGTCCAGTCTGGAGAGAGCAAGAGTTGTGTAGCTCTGATAGGAAGGGCCTGATCCTCCTAATGTTGTATAAGGCAGATCTGCAGGACCGGGCAGCTCTAGAAATGTGCTCTGAGAAGTTTAACTGAGCGTCAATCACAACTAATACTTACTATACTAATACTATACAGTGTACTAATACTCTAATGAGAGTTAGTGGACATTGTTGTATAGTCACGTAAATCAAGAGATCACATTCAGGAAACTCACACGTCTCTTTGCTATAACATTGCATGTACAAAAACAACTTTCTCTCCCTCTTACATGCATACCAGTTCCCCACATAATACAACAACTCAACAACTCAAGACTAAAGCCGGCGCACACTGTGCCATTTATAATAGTCCTTTACGATTGTTGCTATGAACATGATCCTCACTGTAAGCCGTGTCACACTGTAAGATCTCAGTCGTCATTAATGTCAGACTGTACGACAGTCAAGACGCGTTAAAAGCGGACGCACGCTAGAAAACTTGTCCAGTCACCGTAGGTTTTCCACAGTCTGCTCGGGAACCGATGCTCTCGGGCCAGATATAGTTATTTCAGTGAGTAAACGGCTCGACGGCAGGAAGGAATAAACCGAACAATTTTTAAATGTTTTTTTTTTCAATAATAAAAGGTAGTGAGTTGATTCAATTAAAAATCCACATATCACATATTTTAAAATATTACATAATTCATTGAAGCCTGTTTGTCATGTATAATACACCGACCAATCGTCATCTGGCACAAGAAGTTCAAATTTCATTGGCCAATGTGAAGTGGAGCGGTAATTTTCCAGTCATTCATAAATGGTTTGATAATTAGATGGACAGACAAATTTACATTTATGAAACGATCTGAATCTGCGTCGTTTAAACAATGGATGCTAATTGACTACAGAGCACTGCACAAAACCAGCACCGAAAGTCACATTAATGGTAAGTAGTATTAAAGTCACTTTTTATTTAGTCTATGTATATTGATACACCATTTACCATTTGATCAAATTATCATAGCTGGTTAAATGAAGCCCAGGCCTACAGAACTATTATGTGAAGTGTAGGCGGACAACAACACGCCCAATGGTGACGTGAAAGGACTTCAACATGTTTGATAATTATGCAGCAATAGTATAATAGTACAGTACTACTGGTCAAACATTTGCACACATGACTATTTTTATGTTTTTAAAGAAGTCTCTTTTGTGCATTAAGCTTGCATTTATTTGATCAAAAATACAGAAAAACATTATTACAAATTAAAATAATGGTTTTCTATTTGCATATACTTTAAAAAATATCATTTATTTCTGTGATGCAAAGCCGGATTTTCAACAGCCATAACTCCAGTCGTTAGTGTCACATGATTTTTCAGAAATCATTCTAATATTCTGATTTATTATCAATGTTAGAAACAGTTTATTTTATTTATTTTTTTTTTACCTGTGATACTTTTTTACGGAGAGCCTGAGGGGACCTTTGCAAAAAAAAAAAAAATATATATATATATACAGACTTTTGTGTGCTCACGAGAAAACTATCGCGTGCTCACGCATTACAATTTCTATGGCAAGCCATTTTAACATTTAATCTTTAAAACCTACTAGTCTCTATTTTCATGCTACTAGTACTTAGTTTTTAGACACTAGTATCTATTCCATTAAGTACTAGTGCTTATTCTTTAGATACTAGTAGTTATTCATTAGATTCTAGTGCCTATTAAATTGATACTAGTACTTATTCATTAGATACTAGTACTTATTTCAATAGTGACTAGTAACTATTCTTTTGTTACTAGTAACAATTTTTTTTTTTTTGCCATTGACTTCTATGGGGATCTGTCATTCAGATATCAACTTCAGTTCTGACTAGTGTGTATTCCAACTATGACTAGTACATATTAGATACTAGTAGTTATTCATTAGGTACTAGTACTTTTTTTTAAGATACTAGTACCTATTACTAGATACTAGTATTTATTCAATAAATACTAGTACTAAGTCATTAGCTACTAGTACTTATTCAATAGATACTAGTACTTATTCATTAAAAAACCAGTACCTATTAGATATTAGTACTTATTAATTAGCTACTAGTACTTATTCAATAGATACTAGTACCTATTTATTAGATACTAGTATTTATTCCAAATGTTACTAGTAAGATTTTTTTATTTTACTAGTAAGATTTTTAACTGAACTCTACAGTGGCCGTTCTGACTAGTCATAACATACATACAAACAATACTTTTGTTGGGAATGATAGGCTATGTAGATTTTACTTTGATAAAAAAAGTTATTTTATGAGAGAATGCAAAGAAGGGAATGTCGCCACAGGTAGATCCATTTGCGGCATTTCCATAGTATTTAATAGTAATATTGAGTGATATTGTATATGGTCTAAAGAAAGTATAAAATACAGATGTTTTCTTTCTTTGGCTTTCAGGTTTTACCAGTTATGCTAAGACTTGAATTGTAACTGATGTATGCATATGACGCTGATATTATGCATTTTAATGAATAAAGACATTAAAATAAAACATTAATTTTTTATTAATGTAATAAAAAAAACATTAATAATTAAAATATTAATGTTTTTTAATTAAAATAAAACATTAAGTGTTTTGTCAACTGCTGTGTGCTTAATGATGATGATATAATGCTTTGTCATGAATGATGGTATACAAATATGGTAACACTTTATTTTGATAGTCCGTTTGTTGAGACTTTACTTGTCATGATAGAATACTGGAAGCAGTTGCAGGTAAAAAGGTGTTTATTTACGAACAGCAAGCTCAAAGGAAATAACACTCAAAAGTCAATGCTGAACGATCTCTCGGGGACAGGCGATCCGATGCTCTCAGGAACAGGCAAACAGACGCTCTCAGGAACAGGCAAACAGACGCTCTCAGGGGCAGGCAAACAGACGCTCTCAGGGGGCAGACAATCAGGCTCACTCTCGCAGGGACTTCGATGGTCACGTGATGAAGTGCGCTGATGCGGTGAATACGTAGATCCCCAGTGCTCGGTGCTCGTGGGCGGTGAAACAGAGAAGACGCGATCCTCAGGAAGAACAAGATCCGGATGAGACGGCACAACACACACACACAGGACGGCAAACAACGGATGGACGCTGGAATGGAGAGATGAGTGAGTATAAATGGAGAGCGGGAATAGAAAGCAGCTGGAGCGGGGAGTGAGTGTGATGATTATCAGCTGGAGCACTGAACAATCACGCGAGCGGGACAACGCCCACTCACGCACACTCACAGACATGAAAACAAACAATGACACGAGACACAGAGGAAACAGTGCATAACTCAACCGTGACAGTACCCCCTCTCCTAGGAATGCCTCACGGCATTCCCAGGCCTCCTTACCTGTCGATTGTAATCATCGATAAGGGAGTGATCCAGAATGTCACGAGCAGGGACCCAACTTCTCTCCTCCGGACCGTAACCTTCACAATCCACCAAGTACTGAAATCCGCGTCCCCTCCGCCTTGAATCCAGGATGCGACGAACCGAATAAGATGGTTCCCCGTCTACGAGTCGCGGCGGTGGGGGAACCGGGACTGGCGGATTAATACGTGCAAAAAACACGGGCTTTATCTTAGAGACGTGGAAGACCGGATGAATTCTCCTGTACGCCGGAGGAAGGTTGAGGTGGACTGCCACCGGACTAACGATCTTGGTGACAGAAAACGGGCCAATAAATTTAGGAGCTAATTTATTCGATACGGAGCGGAGAGGAATGTTCTTGGTAGAAAGCCACACTTTGGAACCGACGACGTATACGGGAGGCCTGGACCGGTGGCGATCGGCTTTGGCCTTGGTGCGCTCCCGCACTTGGAGGAGTGTCTCCCGGGCTCTCGTCCAAGTACGGTGACACCTCTGGATGAAGGCGTGGGCAGAGGAGACCGCGACTTCAGATTCCGTACTAGGAAAAACAGGTGGTTGGTACCCTACACTACACTGGAACGGAGACAGGCCCGTGGATGACACTGGCAACGTATTGTGGGCGTACTCCACCATAGAAAGTTGTTGACTCCAGGAGGAAGGATTCCTGGAGACCAAACATCGTATTGTTCTTTCCAAATCTTGGTTGGCTCTCTCAGTTTGACCATTGCTCTGGGGATGGAACCCAGAGGACAGACTGACCGTCGCCCCCAGCAATCTACAAAACTCTCGCCAGAATTTGGACACAAATTGGGGTCCCCTGTCGGAAACCACGTCTGTCGGGAGGCCATGTAACCGAAAGACGTGGTTTACGACTGCCACCGCTGTCTCCTTGGCTGAAGGCAATTTGGGCAAGGGAATAAAGTGGGCCGCCTTCGAGAACCGGTCCACCACGGTCAAAACTACCGTGTTACCCTGGGAGGGTGGGAGGGCGGTTATAAAATCTAGAGCGATGTGGGACCAGGGTCTCGAAGGCACCGACAGCGGTTGAAGTAACCCATCTGGGGGTCGATTGGATGACTTACCAGTGGCACAATTTGAGCAAGCCAAAACAAAATTGTGAACATCACGAGCCATAAGTGGCCACCAGAATCGCTGCTTAACTAAAAAGATAGTACGACTCACCCCTGGATGACAGGCTAGATTAGAGCAATGACCCCACTGGATAACGTCTGATCGTAATCCCTCCGGCACAAATAAGCGGTTAGGTGGGCACCGGATCGGAGGCGTTACCCCTTCCAAGGCCCTCTTGACCCTCGATTCGACCTCCCATGTGAGCGAAGAGATAATTAGGGTCTCTGGAAAAATGCGCTCGGGAGTAGGTTCGTGTTCGGGACGATCAAAAATACGCGACAAAGAATCGGGTTTGATGTTTTTGGACCCTGGACGATAAGAAAGAGTAAAATCGAAACGACCGAAAAAAAGTGCCCACCGAGCCTGCCTGGAGTTCAATCTTTTGGCGGTTCTAATATATTCCAGATTCTTATGGTCTGTCCAGACGATGAAGGGTACCCCTGATCCCTCCAACCAGTGGCGCCATTCCTCCAACGCTAACTTGACTGCCAACAACTCTCGGTTACCAATGTCATAATTTCGTTCGGCAGGAGATAGACGATGTGACAAAAACGCGCAGGGATGCATCTTGTCATCTGAAGGAGAGCGTTGTGAAAGAACTGCGCCTACCCCCACCTCTGACGCATCGACCTCAACCACAAACTGACGTGCCGAATCAGGGGCAATTAAGATGGGAGCTGAAACAAAGCGGCTCTTGAGTTTGGCAAACGCAGCCTCAGCTGCGTCTGACCACCTGAACGTAGTTTTGGGTGAGGTCAAGGCGGTCAGAGGTGCGGCTAGTTGGCCGAAGTTGCGAATAAATCGCCGATAGAAATTGGCGAATCCCAAAAACCGCTGCAGGGCCTTGCGGGAATCTGGGATTGGCCACTCTACCACAGCCTTAACTTTGTCAGGATCCATACGCATACCTTCAGCCGACACGATGTGTCCCAGAAAAGGAACCGACTGCATGGAAAACGCATTTCTCCGCCTTGACAAAAAGCCCATTCTCTAGCAACCTTTGAAGCACTCGTCGGACATGTTGCACATGCTCCTGGAGAGACGAAGAAAAAATCAATATGTCATCCAGGTAAACATATATGAACTGATCGATCATGTCTCGCAACACATCATTGACGAGCGCCTGGAAGACTGCGGGACTATTGGACAGGCCAAACGGCATAACCAAATATTCAAAGTGCCCCCTAGAGGTGTTAAAAGCAGTCTTCCATTCATCCCCCTTCCTGATGCGGACCAAATGATAAGCGTTACGTAAGTCCAATTTTGTGAAGAGTGAGGCTCCCTGCAACCTCTCGAAGGCTGAAGACATCAACGGCAAAGGATAAGTGTTCTTCACCGTGATGTTATTCAACCCTCGGTAATCAATGCAAGGTCGCAGAGAACCGTCCTTCTTCCCCACAAAAAAGAACCCCGCCCCCGCAGGAGAAGAGGAAGGTCGGATGAACCCGGTTGCTAGAGAATCAGAAATATATTTCTCCATAGCCTCTCTCTCAGGAACCGAGAGTGAATAAATCTTGTCTTTAGGCGGAGACTTACCTGGCAGTAAATCTATTGCACAGTCATAGGGACGATGCGGAGGGAGAGAAGCAGCCCTTGACTTACTGAACACTTCCCTCAGGTCCTGGTACTCTACGGGCACGTTTGACAAATCCACTGCTTCCTCCTGCAACACAGGGACAGAAACAACAGAACAAGCAGACACTAGACACGAATTATGACACTCAGTGCTCCAAGCCGATATGGTTCTCTGTTTCCAGTCAATACGGGGGTTATGCAAACTTAACCAGGGGTGTCCTAAAACGATGGGTGTAAGGTGGGAGTCCATGATGTAAAATGAAATGGTCTCAGCGTGATTTCCAGATGTGATGAGTGTGAGGCTCTCGGTGACTTGAGAGATGGCCGGTAGTGTTTGTCCGTTTAATGCATTTACAGTGATGGTCTGAGGGAGTGTTCTGAGGGGAATTTGAAACTGTAAAGCAAAACTGTGATCCATAAAGTTACCTTCAGCTCCCGAGTCGACAAGTGCCTTGCAGTGGTGATCTTGAGTTGACCATCTCAGTCTTACCGGGAGGATGGTGGAAGTGGATGAGGTCTTTTCTGCGGAGATCCCACCCGATAGTAGCCTCATACTTACTATCGGGCTGGGCCTTTTACTGGACAACAATGAGCGAAATGTCCGGCGCCACCACAGTATAGACAAAGGCCCTGGGATCTCCGCCTTTCTCTCTCCTCCCGGGAAAGCCGAGCTCGCCCTACCTGCATGGGCTCGGGATCGTGGGGACCGAACGCGTCCATGCCGCTGGACCGCTGGTGTTCCACGCTGCCGCGGACTCTGGTGGGTGACGTTCGACGACCGATCCGAGATAGACGAGCGTCCACCCTCAAGGCCAGATCAATAAGCGCGTTTAGTGATGAGGGCAGGTCCAGGGCGTAGATCTCCCTTTGGACGCGTTCGGCCAGCCCATGCAGGAATAAATCCCACTGCGCCTCCTCGTTCCAGCGACACTCGGCCGCCAGGGTCTTGAACTCAATGGAATAGTCCGAGACGGATCGATCTCCCTGGCGTAGCTCTGCCAGAACCCTGGCAGCCTCTCTTCCCGCGACGGCACGATCAAAGACCCTCCTCATTTCCGTCGCGAGCGCCTGGAACGAGGAGCAGCACTGGTCTTGATTTTCCCACACGGCAGTTCCCCAAAGCGCCGCTCTCCCAGTCAGTAGCGTCAATACGAACGCCACTTTCGACTCCTCTTTCTCGAAGGTCCTCGGCTGTAGGGCGAAATGCATGCTGCAACGTGTTAGAAATGGACGACAGAAGTTGGGCTCACCGGAGTATGACTCAGGAGTAGGGAGTCTGGGCTCCGACTGGGAGAGAGGCACAGCTGGTATGGGAGGAACTGCCAGTGCGTCAGGTGGTGCTGGCGCAGTGGGAGGTTGAAGCTGATGGAATCGCTGGGTGAGCTCGGACACCTGCGAGGCAAGAGCCTGAATAGCTCGTCCTGTCTCCCCCTGGCTGCGTTCCTGTGCATCCATACGGCCGATGCATACTCGAATAAACTCCTCCAACGAGGCTGAAGATCCACCTGCTGCTCCCATGTCTTGGTCCATCCGTTCTGTCATGATAGAATACTGGAAGCAGTTGCAGGTAAAAAGGTGTTTATTTACGAACAGCAAGCTCAAAGGAAATAACACTCAAAAGTCAATGCTGAACGATCTCTCGGGGACAGGCGATCCGATGCTCTCAGGAACAGGCAAACAGACGCTCTCAGGGGCAGGCAAACAGACGCTCTCAGGGGGCAGACAATCAGGCTCACTCTCGCAGGGACTTCGATGGTCACGTGATGAAGTGCGCTGATGCGGTGAATACGTAGATCCCCAGTGCTCGGTGCTCGTGGGCGGTGAAACAGAGAAGACGCGATCCTCAGGAAGAACAAGATCCGGATGAGAGGGCACAACACACACACACAGGACGGCAAACAACGGATGGACGCTGGAATGGAGAGATGAGTGAGTATAAATGGAGAGCGGGAATAGAAAGCAGCTGGAGCGGGGAGTGAGTGTGATGATTATCAGCTGGAGCACTGAACAATCACGCGAGCGGGACAACGCCCACTCACGCACACTCACAGACATGAAAACAAACAATGACACGAGACACAGAGGAAACAGTGCATAACTCAACCGTGACATTACTAGTTATTAGTAGCCATTCAGTAGCTTGTCAACAGTGCATCAGTTGACATTCAACAACACTGTTTCAACTGACAAGTAACATACGTTCAACTGACTGCCTATAGTAGTAGGTTCTTTATTGATCCTTTAACAGGAAATTTCAGTGTCACAGCAGCTTCATGACAGACATAACACCACATATTAGTTCAGTTTTATCCTGACCTATTTAAGTTAAAAATATATATATAACAGACTACTATAGCAAACTATGCATAAAAGAGACAAAGGTTATTTTTGTGCGTTGTAGAGTCTTATAGCAGCTGGTATAAAGGATTTCCTGTACCGCTCCGTCTTGCATACTGGTGCAATCAGTCTTTGACTGAAGGTGCTTCTGTTTATCACCTTCAGGGAGTGGAGAGGGTGTGCGGGGTTGTCCAGTATTGAGCCTAGTTTGTTTACTGCTCTGGTCCCTGCCACCTGCTGGACCGTCTCAAGTTCAGCCCCAACCACTGAGCTGGCCTTCCTGATGAGCTTGTCAACTCTGTTTCTGTCTGCTGTGTAAACTCCCTCTCCCCAGCATGCCACAGCGAAAAACACAGCACTAGCCACCACTGTGTGATAGACCCTGCAGAGCAAGGGTTGGCAGATGTTAAATGTCCTCAGCCTCCTTAAAAAATAAAGTCGGCTTTGCCCCTTACGGTACACCACCTCCATATGACTCTTCCAGTCCAGCTTACTATCCAGCTGCACACCCAGGTACCTGTGATTGGCAACCTGCTCCACCTCGTTGCCCCTGATGGTGACTGGTGTTGGCTGGATTCTTCTCCTCCTCCCCCTCCTAAAATCCACCACTATCTCCTTGGTTTTTGTGGTGTTGAGATGTAGGTTATTGTCCGCACTCCATTTCACAAAGTTGCTGATTGTTCTTCTGTACTCCTCCTCATCGTCTCCATTGATGAGGCCGACCACTGAGGTATCATCTGAGAATTTCTGCAGGAAGCAACCATCAGTGTTGTATTGGAAGTCCGCTGTATAGATGGCAAACAGAAACGGAGCTAGCACAGTTCCTTGTGGTGCTCCTGTGCTGCTTAGAATGGTACTTGAGACACTGTTCTGTAGGCGCACATACTGTGGTCTGAGGGATAGATAATCCAAAATCCACAAGACCAATGATGGATCCACCTTCATCTTTCCCATCTTCTCCCCTAACAGACGAGGCTGGATGGTATTAAAGGCACTTGAGAAATCAAAAAAAGTGATCCGCACAGATGCATCAGAGGTGTCCAGATGTGTATAAACCCTCTGCAGCATATAGATGAGGGCATCATCTACACTGATGTTAGACTGATATGCAAACTGTAAGGGGTCCATTTTATTTGACACACTAGTCCTAATGTAAGAGAGGACAAGTCTCTCAAATGTCTTCATGACATGTGAGGTGAGTGCTACCGGTCTGTAGTCATTATGGTCGGTGGAATGTTTTTTCTTCTTTGGGACAGGGACCAGGCAAGATGTTTTCCACAACCTTGGAACCATCTGTAAACACAGGCTCAGGTTAAACAGGTGTGTTAGAATACCACATAGCTCTGCAGAGCAGGTCTTCAATAATCTGGGGCTGATGTTATCAGGCCCCACTGCTTTCCTTGGCTTCAGACCACCCAACATCGCCCTGACCTGAGCTGGATGAAGAACTATAGGCGGGGCTGTTGGTGGGCTGCTATGGGATGTGGAGAGGGGGCTATGAGCAGATAATATCCCAGGAGTGTTGGGAAAAGGAGGGGGAGATGGAGAAGAGGCAGCTGTGGCCAATAGACCAGATGGAGGAGGCTGAGATGGTGTGGGACAGTCAAATCTGTTGAAGAATCTGTTTAGATCATCAGCCAGACTCTGATCACCATCAGGCAACGAACCACCCTTCTGCTTCATGCCTGTGATCTTCCTCATTCCATCCCATACCTGCTTAACTCCATCTTGCTGCAGCTGTTGTTCCAGTTTCAGCCTATATGCTTCTTTCCCCTCTTTAATCTTGCCTTTCAGTAACTTTTGGATTTCCTTAATTTTGTTTCTGTCCCCTTCCTTGAAAGCTTTTCTCTTCTCATTCAACAAACCCTTCAAGCTGCTATTAATCCATGGTTTGTTATTAGGAAAACAGCGAATCACAACTGATGGTACTATGTCGTCATAGCAGAAATTGATGTAGTGAGTAATGCATTCTGTTAGGCCATCAATGTCATCGCCATATTCCTCACAGAACACATCCCAATCTGTTGTCTCAAAACAGTACTTCAGAGCTTCGTCAGCTTCAGGAGACCAGCACTTCGATGTTCTGGTGGTGACAGGCAGCCTCTTGACAGCTGGGGTGTAGAAAGGAGTAAGGTGTAACATGTCATGGTCTGAGTGTCCAAGAGGGGGCAGTGCAGTACATTTATATGCATTTTTCACACTGGCATACAAGAGATCCAGCGTTTTATCACCTCTCGTTGTGCACTCAACAAACTGTTTAAAAGTGGGCAAAGTCTTAGAGAGACTGACATGATTGAAATCTCCAGACAAGAAAATAAACGCGTCTGGATAATTGTCCTGAAGTCTCGCGACAGTGGTGTGTACCACGTCACAAGCGGCTTCCGCCTTGGCAGATGGAGGGATGTAAACAACAATGGCCACTACCACGGTGAACTCTCTAGGTAGGTAATACGGTCTTAAACTTACCGCTAGAAGCTCAATGTCCTTATTGCATACATGTTCTTTGATTGTTGCATGCTTAGGGTTACACCACTTGTTGTTGATAAGCATGAGAAGCCCTCCCCCTTTCTGCTTCCCGCTCAATGCGGTGTCCCTGTCAGCTCGTACCGTCCTGAAGCCGGTAAAACTGATCAGAGAGTCGGGCGTGTTGTTTGTCAACCACGTCTCCGTAAGGCATATAATGCTGCTCTCCTGATACAATTTCTGTGTCTTGACAAGAGTTTCTAGTTCCTCTAGTTTGTTTGTTAAGCAGCGGACATTCCCCATAGTTATGGATGGTATTGCTGGTTTAAAAGACTCCTTCCATGCTCTCGCCACTTTCCTCTTGTTTCTCTTCACCCCGGCACGCGTTCCCCTATGTCTCCTCAGTAAGAGTTCCATCGGAATGTCATGTCGAATTCCATATCTTGAGCCATGAACTAGGTTCAGGAGTTCCTGGCGGTTGTATGTCTTGCTTTGCAGATATCGGCACATAATTGTTGATGAGTCAAGATGAGTTCAATAATAAAATCTTGTTAAAATCTTAAATGTTAAAGGTAGCTAAAAAAAGTACTAAAACACACTAACAGGCAGACAACGCTACACACAGCTGCATGCAACCGGCTGCCGTCTCACCGGCGCACATACAAGCACAAGAATCTATAGACTATAAGGTACAATTCAAGTGTTAATCTACAGATTTTACAAAAAAGTGCCTGTTGACTGTCAGTGTTATTTTGCAACAGGTTATTAACCAATTGGCGACTAACTTTCAATTGTCAACTAACTTTCTGTAGATTGAGTACCAACAACTCAAGATCAATCTGTCAGTTAAAAGTCAACAGTCATGTCAGCATATGAAGTATATGATACTGTATATCCTACTCAAGGGGTCTCATGTGCATCAAATTAATCATTATTTTAGCTGATTTAAAACAGTTTTTAAAAATGTTTTAACCATTTGTAGATAATCTGTTGATAGTCAACTAAAGATTACATGTAGTTGCTTGTCAACAAAGAAATTGTTTATGATCAGTAGACTATTAATAGACATTCTCAACTAAGCGTTAGTAGATATATTTTAGGACTATCTAATTAAAGTGAAAAAGAGTTTATATCAGTAGAAAGTCTATAACCTATCAACAGATTAATATATTGTTTATGATCAGTAGACTATTAATAGACATTATCCACTAAGTGTTAGTAGATATCTTTTAGGACTATCTAATTAAAGTGAAAGACAGTTTATATCAGTAGAAAGTCTATAACCTATCAACAGATTGCATACCTAACCTGACTGAAGTAGAACAAACACTATGGCCAGCACATCAGAGAAAAAAAAATCACTTTTATTAAATAAAAAATAAATAAATACAACCCATTATTTACTAGGATATCACGATCACATCTGAACCATCTGATTATGTGAAAAAAATTATATTGAGCATTCCAAATGAGAAAACTCTCAATAGTCTACATCATTTCAAATGCCCGAGGCCAAGATCAAAAGTTATAAACAACAAATAACAATAATTATTAATGAATACATTTAGCCTTTCATGACAGTTTTACAGAAAATCGCATTTATTAAATGCAGTTTAACGTTATAACAGTTACTAATTTAAGAAATGATCTCTGTTCCTGCTGCAAACTCGCTTCGGAGGATTAACAGACAAGACTATAGTTCAAACCATTAACATTACCTTCTTTAATCGTTTAACCATTTTGTAACATTTAGTTTATTTAACGTTACGGTGAGACACAAAAGGCGTTTTCTCCTATAGAACCATAATACACCAAAACACAATATAAATTAACAAAATACATAATTTTTATTAGCTAACATAACGTTAGATGTAATCCAAATCTTTATAATCCATACGCAAGCAAGAAACAGATCCAAATTCAGCCCTTCATCCACATCCAGCGATCTCCATCTCGTAAATGTCAAATCCCGCGCTCGTGATGAATTTAAATAAAAAAATTGCGCCCTCAAGAAGCGTTACGACATGTTTTACGGCAGTGATATCAAACGCTCATTGGCTCTCGCCTGCTTCGTCACAGATTGCAGCATGCCGTGTTTCAGTTGAAACAACATTGAAATGCAGAAGCGCGAGCGCGCGCGCCGTCTTCATACAGAGGGAAGCTGGGTTAACATTTTCATGTATTAATAACTTAAATTCTGCTCTGTCCCTTATACAAAACTAAAACTATTATATACTGCCAGAGAGGACTGCAACACATCGTCATTTGAGCGACTTTTGGTACCGATTTACATTTTCGCAATAAATTATTATGATTACACATCTGTTGTTTTTCTTCATAATTTTATCCTGCATAGTTTTAAGAAATGGTTATGGGTAGGTTTAGGGGCAGGAGTAGGATTAATGTTAGTGGCTCAAATGCTATTAATAAAACTGGCATTTCCCTACACATATCTGTCCATAAATTGTTTTATTCTTTTTATATTCTGTATAAAATGAGTAATTTATGTTTAGGTTTGGGAGTATAAGGTTAAGGGAACTTACATTTATCTATAAAACAGTATAAGGGAAATGATACAGATATCTTTATGATTCGTAAACGTTTTGTAGCTGTGAATTCGTAATAATTCTACGTTGCAGACATGTCTGTATCATACGTTTCAGCATCTATCCAAACGTACAAAAAAAAAATGTTTTCAATCTGTTGATAGGTTATAGACTTTCTACTGATATAAACTGTTTTTCACTTTAATTAGATAGTCCTAAAATATATCTACTAACACTTAGTGGATAATGTCTATTAATAGTCAACTGATCATAAACAATATATTAATCTGTTGATAGGTTATAGACTTTCTACTGATATAAACTGTTTTTCACTTTAATTAGATAGTCCTAAAATGTACCTACTAACACTTAGTGGATAATGTCTATTAATAGATAGATCTAATCTTTAGTTGACTATATCAACAGACTATCTACAAATGGTTAACAATTTTTTAAAAACTGTTTTAAATCAGCTAAAATAATCATTAATTTGATGCACATGAGACCCCTTGAGTAGGATATACAGTATCATATACTTCATATGCTGACATGACTGTTGACTTTTAACTGACAGATTGATCTTGAGTTGTTGGTACTCAATCTACAGAAAGTTTGTTGACAATTGAAAGTTAGTCGCCAATTGGTTAATAACCTGTTGCAAAATAACACTGACAGTCAACAGGCACTTTTTTGTAAAATCTGTAGATTAACACTTGAATTGTACCTTATAGTCTATAGGCAGTCAGTTGAACGTATGTTACTTGTCAGTTGAAACAGTGTTGTTGAATGTCAACTGATGCACTGTTGACAAGCTACTGAATGGCTACTAATAACTAGTAAAGTCTCAACAAACGGACTATCAAAATAAAGTGTTACCAAATTATTATTATTATTAATGGAAGGAGACGTGGCGTGTTATCCAAGCATTAATGGCAGGGAAAGACCCTTATAATGCGAACGACACATAGCCTAAGGAGTTTCTGGGTGTTTCGCCCTCATTTCTGCTCCGAGGTTTTGATTGTTGCATTTCTTTGAGATTTAGAATATTCCTATAGGCTAATTATTGTTTCTTTTATGAATTTAATAAAGAACTCTGTCTCCTATTATGTCCAAACGATCCATGTAGGCTACTTTTGTGTCCATTCATTTTTCCTTTTTTAACCCGTAATTGAAAAACGAAAAATGAACGGTTGTTGTCTTTTTTAAAACGCAAAGTTGAACAACCTTTTAAATTTGAACTACACCAGCTGCTGCGCAAAAAAAGTAAATATCGACGAATTTTTAGTTTATGACTTTTTGCCCCTTTATTAAACATTTAAAATATTCACAAATTAATATGGAAAACATGTCGATTTTACTGGTTTTCTAAGGCCAAATTAGAACCTGGAATTGATGTTTTTCCCGCAGTGCTGAATGAGAAGAGCCATTAATATTATTAATAAATATTGTTTTGGCTAAAATCACATCTCCTTCTCCGCTGTTAAGCAGATGCGCTTTTAGAGAGAAATGCACCTTTCATACGGATTAATCAGAAGGTATTAGCTTTCGATTCGAATTTGTTCGTTTTAAAGTGGACATTTCAAGCTTTAGCGTACATAGGCTAGGCTATATTTTGTTTCAGTTCTCGCGCTCCAGTTTACGTAGATCAAGAAAGTGCGTCTGATTGTTTTCTTTTATTTTACAAAGCACAACGTTTTATTGTTATTGTGAGTTTACACAAATAAAAGTAGTTGAGAATAATGTATTATTATTTTCTGTATGACCAGAAATGATAGAGTAGCCTATTTTAAGTTGTTTCCACTGTTGATAGGAAAATGCAAGTGTTCGCGCCCGCGCCTCCGTGTCATGCAGTGTGCGCTCCATTCAGCTTTGTTCCTTTTTTGCATAAAAGCGTCTTCTAAATATAGCCTATTAAAAGTTATAATAAAATAATATCAAATGATTATTCTTTGCGTAGCTATACATGGACCTCAAACACACCGCGTCTTCTAAGTCAGGTGACTGTAAATGCGCAAAAACTGTTTCCATTGCAGTTTTGCGAAATATTCCTTTTTCGAATCGCCTGAAAAACCACCTCATGAGAGCGTAAAAACTTTTTTGCGAAAAACGGGAGTTTTTGCGAAATTGACGTGTTTCCATTGAGCGTATTTTTAATCCGCAATTTCAATTTGCGCAGTTTGAAGGGTAATGGAAACGCGGCTACTGTTGCAGGTCTATACGAATATAACTCTTAAGTTTTAATACACACAGACAGTGTTCAATTAGGCTAATTCAAGTGTTTTCATGCAAAGAATAAAATTGTCAATCACACTGATTGTTGTTAGAATTTTAATTGTATTATTATTATTATTATATAGGGTGGAGGGAGACAGCCTTCGCTCCAACCCTTCTTGCAGGAAGGAAAGCACAACACTGATCAGGCATTTCGTGGCTTCTTGATGTTTAGAAGAACACCAGTTGACGAAGAGGTTCCACTTCAACGCATAGGCATGTCTCGTGGACGATGCTCTAGCGGAAGTGATGGTAGCCACCACCACTGGTGGTAGGGAACTCAAACCTGCCTCGTCCCGTCCAGGAGCCACACGTGGAGGTTCCAAAGATCGGGATGAGGGTGCCATAGGGTGCCCCTTCCCTGAGAAAGCAGGGATTGGCCAGGGAGGTCCTGTCGCGAGGAGTACTAGTTCTGGGAACAAGGTCCGGTTGTGCCAATACAGGGCAACCAAAATGACCTGCTCCTCTTCCTCCCTGATCTTGCAGAAGGTCTACGCAAGAAGGCTCACTGGGGGAAACGCACACTTGCGTAGGCCCCGCGGTGGGCTGTGCGCCAGTGCATCCGTGCCGAGCGTGCCCTCGGTCTGGGAATAAAACAGGTTGCAATGGGACGAGTCATGGGAGGCAAAAAGATCTACCTGTGCGTCCCCGAACTGATCCCAAATCAGCTGGACCATCTGTCGAAGCGACCTCAGATGCTTCTGACTCCATATGAGGAGGTGGCGAGCGAGTTGCGACATACGGCGGGAGCGTAGACCACCTTGATGGTTGATGTACGCTACTGTTGCGGTATTGTCTGATCGGACTAGTATGTGCTGACCCCTGAGCAATGCACGGAAGAGGTGCAGGGCGAGACGTACAGCCAGCAACTCGAGGCAATTGACATGCCAAAGGCGCTGGGGTCCTGTCCAGGAGCCCGCGGCAGCATGTCCATTGCACATGGCACCCCAGCCCGTGGTGGAGGCATCTGTTGATACAACAACATGCTGGGAAACTCGTTCTAAGGGCATTCCGGCCCGTAGAAAACTGAGGTTCGTCCACGGGGTGAAGGTCTGACGGCAGGCTGGAGTCACTGGGACTCGGAGCGTGCCGTGTTGCCATGCCCACCTCGGGACTCGATCGCAAAGCCAAAGCTGAAGCGGTCTCATATGAAGCAATCCGAGCGGCGTTACTGCGGCTACGGATGCCCCAGGAGCCTCTGAAATAGTTTCAGTGGAACCGCACTCTTGCCCTCAAATTGGTGAAGACAAGTCAGCGGTGACTGCGCGCGCTCGCTCGTAAGCTGCGTGCACATGGCGACCGAGTCGATCTCCATAACGAGAAAAGAGATCCTCTGCACGGGGCAGAGTTTGCTCTTCTCCCAGTTGACCCGAAGGCCCAGACAAGCTAGGTGCCGGAGCACTAGGTCCCTGTGTTCGCAAACCTGGTCTCGAGAGTGAGCTAGGATCAGCCAGTCATCGAAATAGTTCAGGATGCGAACCCCATGTTCCCGGAGGGGAACAAGGGCTGCCTTGACGATTTTCGTGAAGACGCGAGGAGACAGGGCTAGCCCGAATGGGAAAACCACATACTAGCAAACCAAAGAAACGGTCTGTGTCGAGGTAAAATGGAGACATGGAAGTAGGCGTCCTTCATGTTGATCGCTGCAAACCAATCCTGTGGCTGCACACACTGGAGGATGCGTTTGGCCGTGAGCATCTTGAACGGCAGTGGTTCAAAATGCGCAGGTCGAGGATTGGCCGTAACCCACCGGATTTCTTCGGTGCAATGAAGTAGGGGCTGTAGAAGCCGGACTTCGTTTCGGCTGGAGGGACATCTCCGCTCTAATGACAGCTCGGCTCTCATGACAGGGGCACTGCCACCAACCATAGTGAAGCGGCCTCCTCTGAAGCGGGGAGGAGACCTCGCGAACTGAATCGCGTAGCCGAGTCTGATGGTTCTCGCGACTCAGCGGGACAGTCTGGGAAGCTCTAGCCAGGCTCCCAGAAACAGCACCAGCGGGGTCATTCGAACCACAGACGTACCGTCGGTGGTGCAGCGAGGCGGAATGACCGGCCCAGGCGAGGGTGCATAGCGGCCCTGTGCGGGGGCACGGCCATTAGCCGCGTCCTGCCAGAGGAGGCCAGGGGAAGACCAGCGTCCCACGGGGGCGTGCTCTGGCAGGGGTCTGGCGACAGTGGGGGATGAGAGGAGCGTGGCCCGTCATCCACAGCCTCTTGGGGCTTGGAGGAAGGGGCATCAGTTCTTGAAACAAGAGATTCTCCCCTGGCCATCCACCGGGGGAAGGAGTGGCCCTGCTACCAGCTCCTGAGAAGAACTAAGCCCTAACTCCAACCTGCCTGTCTCGAGAGTGCTGCTTAGGCCAGCGTTTGGCCAGCTAAGGGGCAGAGACGGGCAGTGCCGCCCTTCTGCACCCTCCTCCCGCTCGGGGCGGTGAAGGCCCGAGGGGAGGAGCCGCAGGGAGGTGGCCTCGGCGGGAAGCAGACTAAGGAGACCGCACGGACAGATGACCGTTGGTGCAGAAGGCCTCAGTCTGCCTCTGGGGGGTCGAAGACTATTGGGCGCAGTCCTCAACCACACCGCCGAGCAAGCCCAGCCTGGGACATGGGGGAGCTGAAAAAATGAATTCTCAGACCCCCTCACATCAACCTGGCTGAGCCCATTCCTGGACCACACCTGTGGACATCACCTGGCCCTGGATCACGCAGGTACCGACGTCGCCCGTAGAGCGAGGTCAGTAGTGTGCGTGGCGGATCAACCAGGCCCGGACATGGGAGGCATAGCGTCCCTGCATGGGGGCGTGGTCGAGTTTCCGCGTTCTGTCAGTGTTGGCCAGGGAAGGCCCAGCGTTCCACGGCGGCCTGGTCTGACAGAACTCCCGAGTCAGCAGTGCCTCGAAGGTGAAGGCGACACACAGCACTGCATGCCTGTGCCACGATAGTGACAGAGAACATACAGCCCATGATCACCACGCGATCGAGTGCAGCGAAGGCGGAGGACGAACGCGGGCCGCGATAAGTCACGGGGACCCTCGCGAGTCGGATGCGTCCTGATGCACGTCAGGGAGAAAGGCACACCAACAGACTGAAGAGCCGCTCGTCTCGTAGAGTGAAGATGATTCAGAATGGCTTGCAGGAGTGAAGAGAACTCTTGGCTCCGAAGTGAAAACATATCTGCATGTTGCCAGCGTACTTCCTTATATACCCTCAGGGTGGGGCGGAGTTACGCTATGCAAAATCCGCAGACCCATGGCATATCATTGCCATTGGTTCATTTTGTATACTCGAAGGTGAGAGGCTTTCTAAGCGAAACCCCATTCATCGTCATCTGACGTAACTCGGAGTGACCATGAAAGGGAACTCAGTAATATTAAAAATCTGTCCTCTAGTGGTGAAGGATGGAAGTGCAGTTAAAGTGACTGACTTTCCTACAGTTCGATTACATTGTAGTGTCAAGTTTTACAGGAACAAGCACCACTCACATTTTCTCCACATTATAGTCCGGTTTAGTAAGGGATATAAGATTGTGTTACATGTTTACTTGCATCATAATAAATGAATAAAGTCTGTGAAAGGTTTGATATTGTGTAGTTTGTGATCCTCCATCAGCAGCTGCAGTTTCTCTCAGCTGTATCAGTGCAGTCACTGTGACGTCTGACTGACAGAGGTTTTTGTACGACTCTTTATCACTGTGTGAACACTGGACCACTGTGTAAACTCTGACAGTAATAATCTCCTGTATCTTCAGTCTGGACTCCACTGATGGTCAGAGTAAAATCTCGTCCAGTATCTGCTGTTCCACTGCCACTGAATCTAGATGGAGTTCCAGTATTACGGGTGTTTATATAATAAATCAGGAGTTTAGGAGCTTCTCCAGGTTTCTGCTGATACCAGTATAAGTGGGTGCTGTATATTCCTACATCTATATTACACTCTATTGTTGCTGTTTGACTCTGTTGGACAGTTTTAACTTCAGGTTGAGTCAGAGTCACTCCTCTGGATTCTGAAGAAGAGAAAAGAAAAGCTATTAGTGTTTAAAACTATTATCATCATATACTTTTACAAAAACACCAAAACCAGAGTCAGTTTTTACATCTTACCTTGAATAAACAGTGCAATGGTCCAGATGAAGATGTTGATTGTGTTCATTGCTGTAGTTTAGTCTTGTGTGATGATGAAGATTGTGTTCTGCTCTCAGTCATGAAGTGTTAAACTCACAGCACTATAAACACTCTCAGAGCACTGAAGCATGTGCTGACAATGCAAAGTGACTCTCTCTATTTAAATCATTATCCTGAAGACTGTAGATCAGTCACAAACACATCAAACAACTTCCTCATGTTGAGAAATGCACATTTCTCAACACATTTCTGACTCTTCATACATATTATTGATTCAGTCATTATTAATATTTAAATTGCACTTATTTAACAACTGAACAGTCTTGATTTGAAGACATTAATATATATCAAATATTGATATATTAATTATATTAAGGTGTTGTAAAATATTGAATTTTAATATAGCTACCAGTCGTGCTTCATTAAGCACACACACTTTTCAAGATTTGTTACACATTGTTTTCTTGACAGCATTGCTTCAACTGTGTACAAACATCTGATAAACGTTTGTTTTAAAAAAGTGCGAATTCACTCGTAACCAAATGCAACATAGACGTTTCCTAAATGTGTGTTTAATATTTGACAGGGGACATTTGACAGACGTACAGTATGGCAGATGAAACTCTTAAAAATACATCTTCCAGATGAAAACACATCAGATAGCCGTGTGGGTGTTGAATGTGTGCTATAATGTCATCCATTTGGCCTAAGCTTTTGTCAACACTTTACATTACACACATAAATGCTTATTTTCCTAATTTACATAAAGATTTACATTACTTAAGTAAATTTTTTTCATTTTATTTGTCTCTGCTTTAGTAGCCTTTTGATCACATAAATGACAGATCTAACATTAAATCTTGTTTGGATGTTGCAGGGACCAATGAACACACGCAGCTTTAGATGCAGCAATCAAATGTTTTGAGTAAGTATACTATAGAAAATAATTATATAAAAAAATAAACATATATTTGTTGTCATTTTAACCAGAGTTATTACAGCAGTTTTTGATTCTTGATTTCTGATCACTTGTTGCAGAGCTTTTGTAGTGGAGCAGAGCCCCCCCCCCCAAAAAAAAAAAAACAATTTTTGTTCCTACTTATGCAACAGTTGAAGATTATTGTTGTATTACACATTTATTAAATGTTTAATTTAGGTTCCAATACAATAGTATATAAACTGAGAATGTTTAGTAGACTGGTTTTAGCATTTGAGGTATAAATTACGATTACCGAGTTTCCAGCAAGAGATTCCTGCCAGACCTGTTTTTACTATTGTAAGTTAAATGAGTCAGATTACTGAGACTCTCACATTTTGTCTTTAATGGCTCTTGGAGCCCCAGCCCCAGTCGTTGAATAGTTAGGCTGATTGGATTAGCATCTATGCGTTTGAATAGTTATGATGATTGGATTAGGATTGGTCTAGGCTCTAGAGTCTAGGGCGGGTTCCTAAACCTGTATACTTCATTTACATGCTTTGTTCCGAGTGTATCCACCTCAGTGTAAATCCTTCCCCCTAAATGTACATAAATTGCAAGGCAACGTTCCTTAGTTAGACTTGATGACTACAGCAACGCACAGCGAGTTCTCAATAAAGAGTAACTTCTGTTGAAATATATACCAACAAAATATATCTCCTGGTCTCTGCTTTGATGAAGGAAAAGTTTCCAACACTATGTAAATGGTGTAATTAAAATGAGTGATGTATTCTGTTTGAACATTTCTGTAGGATCTGAAATGTCCGCAGACAGGAGTGAGCAAGGATGTAGATCCACCAAACATTTGCTTAACACCGGCGCTTTATAAATACAATGATTATCCTGTTTTTTACTCTCAGTGTCACTTTCATAAGAAGTCATTAAAAACCTAAAAAAGTGTGTGTGAGAACGACGTGAGTTTAACTTTAACAATGGGTTTATTTGTCCATTTTTGTTACAACAGGGTCCCATTTGCTTCTTTTTAAAGTGTATTACGTTTTTGTGGACACAATGATACAGGAGCTTCACAGACGCTTTAAAGGAGGAGATAATTCCAAATGGGAAAACTTGCATGCCTTCCATTGCCTGGCAGTCCCAGAGAACTGGAAAACAGCTAGCATTCCAACAGCAGCACTCCAAGCGGTGAAGAAACTGTGCCAGTTCTATAACATTGAAGATGAAGACAAATCGCAGATCGCAGACAGAATTGAAGGTCTTCCATACGTCATACTCATGCCCACCACCAGTGTGTCATCTATTCTTTCAGTGGTCAAGGAAAACAATGCACATCTAGTTTTCCCCAACATGACTCAGCTGCTGAAGACATATGGCACACTTCCGGTGTCCACAGCAACTGTGGAACGTTCCTTCCCAAAACTGAAGCTGGTGAAAAGAGATTGTCCGACCTTCTTCTGTTGGCCATTGAGAAGGACATTCCAATAAATGACAATGATGTCATTAACATTTTTAGGGACACGGTTATAAATGACTACAACCACTCATCCTCCACTTATTGGTAAGATTAATGCTACACTGTAATTTTTAGTAGGTGCCAACAGAATGAACACACACACACATTTTAGTTTCTTTATTTATATTTTTGATTAGACATAATCAAAATCCAACTACATCTCAGAGCCACAATGCAATTGTAAATCATGATCACATTATTGTGTACTGTAGACACACAAGCACACACACCTCTGTCTATATAGATTTTTTTGTCACACTCTTACCCCTGCCATGGCCACCATCGTCCTATCCACCATTAATGTTTTTTTAATGTTTTTTTTTTTTGGTTCAGATAATGTTACTTTTTTGAATCTGGTATCTTATTTCCTCTACCTGCAGCTCTTGGTGTGCAACAGCCTCTGTGAGCATCTCCCTCTTATTTTCTTGGAGCAGTCAGCCTGGGCAGAAGCTGCAGCTTTACAGCAGGTCAGTGAACTAGTGAGCCAGTTCCAACACTGTCAGCAATCTTTACGTCTTGTCATGGTCACGTACAATTATTTAATCAGCTAATATATCTCCCATATGTTTGTTGTTTTAATGTCTACAGTCTCTCAGATCGACTCCAAAGGTTCAAACTAAACCTGTGACTGTTCATCTCCAAACCAGCAGAGAGCAACCAACCACACTGTTTGTAAACCAGGGTCTTTGGTTTGTTTGTCACACAAAAATGGTGGATATCTGCATTATGAGATGTCAATCAAATTCCGGCGAAAGGTCTCTCCACTGAGCTCTTAAATTAATTTTTTAACCTTTACAAAAGGCTTGGAATGCATAGTTGCAGTCATACGTTTACCTATTGTACATCTTTCAGAATCTACAAGGTAATGCTCAAGAGTGCAACCCGATGCGTTAACTTTGAGCAAGATGATGGGGATGTGTACATTTTTCTTATTTTGTTTTACATGCTAATATGGAGGCTTATTTAGCCTCTGAAGGGCAGGACTAAATTAATTAATGAAATTTTAATCAAAATAAGAACAATTTACACAAATGATCCAGTTGAAAAGTTTACACCCCCTGGCTCTTAACGGATGCTTCCTTCTTGAGCATCACTGAAAGTTTGCAGGGTTTGTAATAGTTGTGTTTGAGTCCCAGTGTGAAAAGATGGATCTCAAAATCATACAATCACTGATAGAAAGCAGTCAAATATGCAGAAGATTCTGGAAAAGCAAAGAATGTGCAGAAGCTGGAGGATTTATATGAACCATTGGGTTCAGGACAAACAAGGGACTCATGAACAACCATTAAAAAAAAACACACATTTGTGGATACTTCAGTTAATGACACACACTATTAAAAATCAAGCCTATGTAATGTGTCTTGTATTTTGTCTTGTGGACAAGGCTATTAAACATCTGTTATGTGAAAAAGCTTTTTCAGGGCAGTACTAAATAGAAACAATATTTTTATGATCCTTTTTATTAATAAATAAATAAAAACAACATTTTGGAGGTTCTGCAAGGGTATTATAAACTTATGACTAAAGTGTAAATGTAACAAAAATCATAACATTATTAGACGGCAATATGTTGCTATGGTTATCACGTTCTCATGTTGCTATGGTTACTATGTCGATCATCGCAATTTCATGACTCACAGGACTCAAATTTAGCGGATTAACTCCCACATTTAAATTCAGTTATCACTCTTTATAATTTACAATGTGAACGTAACCACTGGTCCTCTAGAAGTATGAAAAACAAAAATATGATTAAGATTGCCAATAGCGCTCCCTTTAAGCCATCACTTACTTACCGTGTTCTGCACTCTCACTAAAACTCTCGTCATAAACACTGAAGTTGTCCGCATCTGCACAGTGAATCTCTTATTTACACTGCGTCTAGACTTTGTTGTATATGAGGGGATTTGCGAAAGGATAAAGCTTGCGCTGATTCTGAACATACATTTTGCGCGAATTCTCCGCATGGTGACTCTAAACGCCTCTGATTGGCCACTGCGTTCATGTGCTTAATTTACATGTCTGTGATTGGCTACAATGCTCAACGTTAAAACAACACAAGGAGTTTCGTTTCGTTTTTGAATAATATTGTGTCCTCCAGTGCCTGGACTCGACTGTACTCGGAACATTTTCAGAGTCTAAAGTGTCCGAGTCCGTGTCAAGTCCGAGTTCATTCATAATTGGACTCGAGTCCGAGTTCCCCAACTCTACAAATCCAAATTTTCAAACTAAACTCACAAAACCATCGACTCTTCTCAAAAAGTCAAACAATTGCTGTCCTCAAAATCACACTTGAGTCAATAAAATAAGCACTACAGATCATCCATCAGTCACTACATCAAAACATGGAGAAAACAGCATCCAGAACGTTACAGAAAATAATAATATTGTATACAGTAAACAATTTTTGCAATTTCATAAAAAGTCTAGTAATTGCAACTGAGTAATGTGAACATATTGTATTCTGTATGCACTACAAGTAGGCTATAGTATTTTACTGAATATTGAATAGTAGGCCTATTGAATCTCTGTATATTCAGCACTTGTCACAAATCTCTTAGCATTTTTTAATCTTACCTTCAAACTTTTTTTTTTTTTTAGAGTAGCTTTTAATTAAATTTTTGCATACATTTTTCATTGTGCATTATTTTATATGGTGTATTTTGTTGCTTTAATTTTAATTTTATATTGTGGATTATTTTATATGGTGTATTTTTGTTGTTTTATTTGTTTCTGTAAAGCGCTTTGAGAAGTACAGTTAAAGGCACTATAGAAAATAAAGTTTATTATTTATAAAACGTGGTGGGGACATGTCCCACCCTTAAATTATGCCTATGGTGCAGTGTGTTGAAAAGCTTGGAGTAATGAACCATTCTGCGATACAGTTGAGGGAAAAGCCTCAGTGCTTCACAAAGCTTCATTTCTCCATCACTAGCTCCTGCTCTTTGCTGATCGCAGAATTTGCTCACATCTTTAGAAACTTTGAACTAAACACTCTGATAGTAATAATCTCCTGTATCTTCAGTCTGGACTCCACTGAAGGTCAGAGTAAAATCACTGCCAGATCCACTGCCACTGAATCTAGATGGAGTTCCAGTATTACGGGTTGTTGCTCTATATATGAGGAGTTTAGGAGCTTCTCCAGGTTTCTGTGAGTACCAGGCTAAGTAATGACCATATGAACTATGATAATACACATTACTGCTGGTTTTACAGTTTATTCTGACTTCTTCTCCTGGTTGAACTGCTGGTATTGATGGACTCTGAGTTACAGTGATCTGTCCTCTACACTCTGAAAGAAAAAAGGAAAAAAATTATTTAAATATTTAAAATTTTAAAAGAACTAATAATCATTAAAACAACTGTATTACACAAACCTTGAATAAACAGTGCAATGGTCCAGATGAAGATGTTGATTGTGTTCATTGCTGTAGTTTAGTCTTGTGTGATGATGAAGATTGTGTTCTGCTCTCAGTCATGAAGTGTTAAACTCACAGCACTATAAACACTCTCAGAGCACTGAAGCATGTGCTGACAATGCAAAGAAGTGGGCAGGATTTACAACAGCTTGTGCTGAGAACAAACTAATATACACTAGAGTTACAGAATCATGACTTTATTTAGTATTTTTATTGTGACTCCTGAGACACTGAGGATGTGCAGATGAACGTCCATCTCTGTGTCCATATTCAGTCATGTGACCATCATCACTGCTACACTTCCACTAGATGAACCGCCATCACTAAAGTAAGATCATGAATCATGAGTCTGTTCAGAAAGTATCAGGACTGATTGTGAATCTCTAATCAGAGTTCATGGTGTCACTCCATCTATCATGAAGCCTCATGTGTGTCTGAAATCATCAAATGGAGAAGAAACAGGCTGTTAAAGATGGAGACATATTAGAGCTTGTTCACGTTTCATGATCTTGTGTGGAGATTCATAACCAGTCCAGATACTTTTAGAACAGACCTTGAATATGAAAACATGCTTGACTGTGTAGAACATGCAAAATACCTTTTATATTTTCATTGTTGACACTTTCTATTGACTTTGGCTCTAATATTCAATAAACTCATTATTTGAAGAGATTTTCACTGAAGATTGAAGTCTGAAGCTGCAGGTTTTTCTGTGAATCATGATGATTGATCTGCATATGAAGAACAGAAGCATCATTATGAGAAACTCCACAACATCATCCATGATCAAAGAGGTCAAAGGTCACCTCAGAGGTCACAGCTCATCAAATATATTTCTTTAAACAGTGTTATATCAGAAAGCATTTAGTCAAATCTGAATGAGTGAGTGTTGAGAAGAGCTGAGGATCTTCTAATATCAGTGTGTTGAAGTGTTGTTTCTCTCTCTCTGCTGGAGTGTGTGTTCACTCGAGTGGAATAGAGGTTTTTGTACGAGCGTTTCATTAGATTGTATCACTGTGGTGGACTTTCGGTGGAGGAACTAAACTGGTGATCGGTAAGTCTGTCTATTTAATCACCTAATAAAAAAATACAATTTAGATTTCAGAAAGTGTTTTACAGTGGAAACAAGAACAACATTTATTCATAATAATGATTATTAGACATTGTGGTGAAACTTTACTTGAAGCCTTTATGTATAATGCATTATAAAGGTATCAATAGTGTGTTATAATGTCATATATGTTTTCATAAATAACTGTAACCAAAGTAAAAAAGTGTTTTATAATATTTGCTAATCCCTTTGTTACGTCTAAAATTGGTTGTTTGTCATGAGTTTTGGTGTATTATAATTTTTTGAAGGTGTAACAATGAATATATAATATTATAATGTGTTATAACTGCAGTTATAATTAGTGTTCAGTAAGTCTGTCTATTTAATTCTTATAATATTCCTAAACATACAATTTAAAACAAGTTGAAACAAGAACAACATTTATTAATGATATGCATTATTATTACGTACTGTGTTGAAACTTTACTTAAAGCCTTTAATGCATTATAAAGTGTTTCATAATGTGTTACAATGCCTTATATCTTATCATAAATCACTGTAACCAAATCTAAAATGCATTATAATATTTGCTATTTCATTGTTTCATCTCAAAAGGGTTGTTCTTCATAAAGGTGGATCAATGAATAGATAATATGTGTTATAACTGCTGTTACACTTATTGATTAGATCATACATGCATTTTAATGTATATAGCAGTGCATAATTAATGCTTTAAAAATACTTTTATAATGCAATATGTATGAAAGCTTTAAATAAAGTGTTACTGATATTGTTTTATAGTTCTTTAATCTAAAACTAGAGCAGCATTATTCCTATGCTGTGAATGTGCAGTGCAGTGTGTTGTGTGTGTGAATGTGTTGTGTTTGTCTCCTGCAGCTGGTCCCACAGTGAAGCCCTCAGTGTCTCTGCTGCCGCCCTCTTCTCTGCAGATCTCTGGAGAATCAGCCGCACTGCTCTGCCTGCTCAGCTCTTACTCTCCACAGGGGGCGCTGGTGAGCTGGACACTGGACGGGTCAGAGGTCACCGAGGGGGTTCTGACCAGCGCAGAGAGCCAGCAGGACGGCCGCTACAGCCGCAGTAGCGTCCTGACCCTCAGCAAAGCACGCTGGGAAGAGGGAGAGCTGTACGTCTGCAGAGTAACACATGATGGAGCTCCTCATGAGGTCTCGTTCCACAAGAGCTCTGAGTGCTGATGTTTCTCTCCTGAAGATGAGCCGTATCTGAGTGTCCTGTGTCAGGCAGGATTCACATGAGTCTAGTGCTGCAGCTGTAGTGAATTACAACTCAATACTGAAAGAGTGTGTGTGTGTGTGATCTTTCAATCTGCTGTGTTTGCTGCAACATTCAATAAAGCTTCTCAACAAGTTCACTTTGTGTCTGACAACATCATTCAACTAACAGATGAAGATGCAGGTGCTTTTCAGAAGGTTGATGTAGCAGTAAATGTCAAATAAAGCTCTTGGGGTTTGAACATGGTCTCTGGAGACAGAGCTGCTCTATTCTGAGAGGATCACAATCACTCCACCCTGACAATGCAAATGGGGTTTTCAGTCTCACTCTTTGATTGGTTACATGATCTGGACTGGAACACTTTCACTTCTGCTTTAGTGAAGCAGCGCAGACAAACTGATCATTACATTTATAGGAGTTTAGAATATAAAAATATCATAAAGTATCAATTAAAAAACACATCAAGAATCAGCAGTTCTGACAGTAATTGTTACATAATAATTACATTTATAGGCAATGGTGTAAATATATATGAAAATGCCCCTGCCCCTTGGTGCCCAAAGTGCCCTTTTGTCAAGCCAAAATTTCCTCTCCTTTTTTTGTAATTAACCCTCTGGGGTCTGGGCTGTTTTTGGGGCCCTTGAGATGTTCTGACATGCCCTGACATTTGTGCTTTTTTCAGTTGCTTATAAACATATTAATGGCAAAGGTGTAAATTCACTCTATAAAGCACAAACAGGGCTACCATAATATGTGAGCCATGTGTATGTACATGTTTTCATTTTTGAGAGAATAATGTTTATGCGTGGTTATTGAAAAAAATAAACAATAAACATTCTGAAATAAGGCCAGAAAACACATAGTAAATATGTGTCAATAAGACTTTTGACAAATGGATGTCCTCGCCTAGTGTTTTTTCTTCAAAATTATGTGAAAATAGTCTTGCTTTACCGTTCACATAAAACCATACATTGATTTAAATTGATGTAAAACAGGTTTTGCTTGGAAAGCCAATATGCGAGGGGGAGGAGTAGTTTACACCTTAGATTACAGTGTCCCACCCACTTTGCATAATGATGAGCCATTCACTCAGGTGTGAAACTGACTGAGCCACAATACAAGGACAACAGATATATTTAGAAGACTTATATTGACCATTTAAGATTTTGCTTACATCTATCTTGTAAATATGTTTTGCTATTTTATTAAAAAGGTTACAATTACAACAATAATTACAATTTCAACAATATTTCAAGTGTACTCTTTCTTTGTAAAAAAAAAAATTATTATAGGCCTACATTTTATCTATGTATTCATATTTCAGTCGATTTTTACTCATCTCAGTAGCAATACAGTTTGCTAAAACATCATTATTCATTCACACACGCGATTTAAATTTAACTTCTGGCAAAGATGAAGTAATGATAGGCTATTGACTCGCGATCTTCGCAGTAGGCTAGTGTTTTGGATGGTTTGTTTAGAACCAGCTTTCTGTAAATATATTTCACATTTTTTAGACATGTGAGGCGAGTAGGCTCATGATTCATGATGATCTCCAGTTCAAGCACCTTATGTTGTGATTGCTAGCCTATATTTACTTTAAATCCAGGAAATTTGTTAATGAAAAAATTATTAAAATTAAGATACAATTGATACAAAACGAAATTCGTTTTAAAGAAAGGATTTGTACTTTCTGTTTTGAGGTCTCTGTGAAAGTTTGAAAGTCTTTTAGTGCTTTTTTTAGAGCGCTCGCGTCCATAATGGAGAACTGTCACGTAATATTGTTTTTTCCTCATAAATGCGAACACGAAAAATAAAAGACAAAAGACTTTTAAGTAAAACTTACTCCGAAATTGTGTTCTCGGTGGAATTCGCTCTTCAAAATGCTGCCGTTCGTCCTCTGAGGAAAAGGTGCATTCTTCCTCGCTGTCCAGAATCATCTGAAGGGAGTCTTTATTACCGGAGAAGCGTGTCATACTCAAAACGCGATGAACTATCAGTCTGAAGTCTGATGAACAAACTGTGTTTTTATGGCATTGATCGGGGGGCGTATGCGATGCATACTAGATCAGGTAAACTATTTACATGTGAATCGCGCCGAGGGCGGGGCGGCTGCAGCTCATTTAGAGATAATGAAGGGAGAAGGAAAAACGGTACCTCTCCTTGCTTTCAAAGGGATTACATGAGTTAAAAACATTTGTTTTTTTATATAAATTACTTCATTTAAAAGAGGAGATTTCAAGCTTCATAAAGACATATCTCACGTGCCTGTGTGAGAAGTATTCGCTGAGTTATGATTCATTTTCGGACGCGTTTCAGAATGGACTACACGGACAGAGAGAAGGCAGAACTCGCTTCGTGATTATTTTTCTTTATTTGGCAAAAAGCACAACATTTTGTTTTTATTGTGAGTATACACAAAAATAATACACATTTAACAGAATCGATTGATGTATGAAACTTGTTTTATAAAATCAAAGTCAAAAGAGTATTTGGGGTCTCAATTCAACTCATAAGGAAAAAAGCGAGCAGATCACGCCGGCGTGATCTCCGACCTCTGAGGGTTAAAGGCCCTTTTGTGGATGCCTGCCCAATCTAACTATTAGAAAAATGAATGAATAATAATTTAGCCGTAAATAAAATGACCCACATGATGACCTTTCACCTGACGAACTCATCCGGGACGATTCCTCACGCAAGTTCCTCACGCTGCACGCGTATTTTTTTATTTCGTGCAAATTTTTTAATAAGGCTGCCAACTCTCACGCATTCAGCGTGAGACTCACGCAATTGACCCAATTGTCACGCTCTCACGCCACCCCCCCCTTTTCTCACGCAGACTCGTGCAGCAGTGAGGAAAAAAAATCGCGCCGCATGATCTCGCAAAGCAACGCGCAGAGAGACCAGACAGACAGTGTAGTGAGTTTTTCGTGACAATTGTGAGGGAAATACACAATTTATTCCCATAAACTGTGTAGTCAGCCGTTCTCTCTCCGTCTGCACCGTGTGAATTGTGAACAGGCAGGTAAGTGAGTTACAGGGCGCTCCGTGTCTCCGTCCAGTTTAGGCTAGTAGCTAATAGGCCTATGCTGTTATAGTTTATATAGAATTAAGTTAGCATTAGCAGAGTTATTTGTTTTGCAGCACTGAGCAGTTATTTTACACAACTTTATCATAAAAAAACATGACAAATATCTGGACATGCCTGGTAGTTAATGTTAATTATTGTTTTCTAAGAACAGAATGTCAAGTCAACGACATCCCATATTTAAATGATTTTATTTATATCAATCACAACTCATCAATCATGTCCAGATATTTGACTGGTGGTGGTGTCAGTATGGATAAATTTGAATTTTCTGTTATAGCATGTTATCTAAAGTGTCTGGGACAGGCAAGAAAAGAACGCTTGTATGAATGTGGGCAGCTTATCAGCCCTCCAAGAAGTCCTGTTACCTTGAGAAGCAGCAGGAAAAGACACAGGAGGAACATGAAAGTCTATCTGAGACTTCAGAGCAGGAGACAGATGAGCCCTCAGATAAAGAAGAGAGACCAGGCCAAAAGATTAAAGCCCAGAGTGGAGCTGTGTCCTATCGATGCTCCTTTAACCCCCTGAGGTCGGCGGTATCGCCGGCGATACCAGCTCGCTTTTTTTTTATCAGTGTAAAAGAAACTCATAAATACTCTGTTGACTTTGATTTTCCATAGGAGTTTCATACATCAATCGATTCTGTTAAATGTGTATTATTTTTGTGTATACTCACAATAAAAACAAAGTGTTGTGCTTTTTGCGAGTTCTGCCTTCTCTCTGCCAGTGAAGTCCATTCTGAAACGCGTCCGAAAATGAACAATAACTCAGCGAATACTCAGTCAAACAGACATACAGACACACAGGCATGAAGCTTGAATTCTCTTCTTTTAAATGAAGTAATTTATATAAAAAACAAATATTCTCATCTTGTGAAATCTGTATTAAAAGAGAGCGATTCCAGTCGAGCTCATTACAGCTAATTCAGATGTAATGTGACACGCCCACGGAGAGCGCGCGCTATTCAAACGCAAATGATTGAGGCAATCTGCGCAAACCTGTGAACACCCCCATATCAGCTCGAGAAAACACAAGTTTATTCAGATCATTACTTGTTTACACCATCTCGCAGCGCTGTGAGGAATAATAATAATGGAAAATGTCCCTCAGAAGTGCGGGTATATCGAGAAGCGAGCTGAGGAATACTGTAGTAAGTTTTTTTCCTTCTCACGTGAATAGGGTTTCTGTTTATGAATAAATGAACGGCAGAGATGCGTGCTGTTTACCACAGCTCGCAAAAAGACAGTTTAAATTTAAATCGCGTGTGTGAATGAATGATGATGTTTTAGCAAACTGTATTGCTATACTGAAATGAGTGCAAATCGACTGAAATATGTTGAAATAAAATGTAGGCTATTTGTATAAGCAACGTATTAAACTGCAAATTAACATTTATATGCCCTAATATTTCATGAAAACAATGTTACAGTCAGGCGAAATATGAAAGACAAAATTTTGTTGACTAGATTTGGGTACAGTTTTTACTGTAGAATATACTGCCACATCAAATAAGCTTTTGTTTAGCAATTTCTATATATATAAAATACTATTTTTGTCAAAAATAAAGTCATCAACTAAGATGTTAGCTGTTCCAATGTTGGCTATATTCAAACTAATGAATACATAGATAAAATGTAGGCCTATAATCATTTTTTTTTTTTTTACAAAGAAAGAGTACACTTGAAATATTGTTGAAATTGTAATTATTGTTGTAATTGTAACCTTTTTAATAAAATAGCAAAACATATTTACAAGATAGATGTAAGCAAAATCTTAAATGGTCAATATAAGTCTTCTTCTAAATATATCTTTTGTCCTTGCATTGTGGCTCAGTCAGTGTCACACCTGAATGAATGGCTCATTATGCAGAGTGGGTGGGACGTTGTATTCTCAGGTGTAAACTACTCCTCCTTCACGCCCCCCCTCGCATATTGGCTTTCCAAGCAAAACCTGTTTTACATCAATTTAAATCAATGTATTGTTTTATGTGAACGATAAAGCAAGACTATTTTCACATAATTTTGAAGCCAGAACTCAAAGCAACAACATCCATTAGTCAAAAGTCTTATTGACACATATTTATTATGAGTTTTGTGGTCTTATTTCAGCAACTTTCATTTTTATTTTTTTCAATAACCACGCATAAACATTATTCTCTTAAAAATTCAAAAATATACATGCATGGTGATCACATATTTTGGTAGCCCTGTTTGTGCTATATAGAGTGAATTTACACCTTTGCCATTAACATGTTTATAAATAACTGAAAAAAGCACAAATGTCAGAGCATGTTAGAACACCTCCAGGGCCCAGAAAACCGCTCAGAAACCAGAGGGTTAAAAATTAATGGTCAGAAAAATGGCCATTCATAACAAAGGGGACACTAAGTACACATTATTGGTGCTCTGTATGTAGGATAGAAAATGCTTGCTGTCACCAGGGACTAGCAGATATTACTAGGCACATAAACAGCAAAGGCCATCAGGAAAAACAGAAGGCACTGCAATCCAACAGTGGAATTCAGCAGTACTCAGTGCCGCTTTCTTCTGTCGGGGCAATGACTGCTCAAGAAATAAAGGTTTGTAATGCACAGTGGTGTTATGTTTATATTGTGGAGGGTAATGATGACTGTTTACATAATCTTATTTCCTAAATAGTTGTGGATTTTTATTTGGCATGTGTCTATTGAATTCTACTTGACATCAATGCAACTGTATTTTGCAGACAAGGAGGGCAGAATTAAAAATTGCTGTGATGCTTGCAAACCATAACATACCACTGGCTGTCACAGATCATCTTGGGCCACTCATGAAAGTGTTTCAAAGATTCTGCAACTGTACAAGAGTGTGCAAGAACCAAGACTGCCTGTATAATAAATCAAGCAGTTGCTGCACTTTTCAAAAACGCACTGGTAATGCTGATGAGAGAGAATCCATACACCCTCATTACAGATGGCTCAAATGACACAGGTAGGAAAGAAATGCATTTACATCATGGTATCCACTGAGTTATAGCCATATTTTTGAAGAATGTGAGCTGCCTTTACTATGTTTGTTTGGTTTTCCCTAAGATAATGAGCAAATTATTTTGTCAATGCAGGAAGAGAAAAGATGCCCTTACTGTGCGTGTGTTTGATGTGAACAAGGTAGTGCGTGTGTTTGATGTGAACAAGGTAGGCCATCGGTTCCTTGATATGTGCACAACAAGTGGGACGAGATGTGGCACAGCAGAGCTTATCTTCGAAAAGATTGATGGACAAATACAAGAAAATTGTATTCCATAGTGCAACTGTGTTGGCCTGTCTGTGGACAATGCAGCTGTAAACATTGGACAACGAAATTCAATAGCATCAAGAATTCTACAGAAAAACAGTAGTGTTTATGTACATGGCTGCCCGTGTCATATTCTACACAACACTGCAAAGCAAGCAGGTTTTTCCTTTGCTGAGATAAGAGAGTAGACTGAGTATATGTTTAATATATAAGTGATGTACAGATGATGAATTTACTAAAATTATTAATTACAGGTGGCAGATTTTGATATCGAAGATATTTTGGTTGATGTGGGCTTTTGGTTTAAAGGCCGCACCAATCGGAAGGGCTTTCTGGCAGGTATCTTTCCACCCAGCTCAACACAAATAATATAGATTTTAAAGGGGGGGTGAAATGCTCATTTTCACTCAATCTCCTGTTAATCTTGAGTACCTATAGAGTAGTATTGTATCCTTCATATCCGCCTGCGACCACGAACCTTTATCATTGTGACTGCTCGATCCTTAAGCATTAGACGATCTGCAAATCCGTCGATCTGGGCTTTGTTTATAAAACAATCATCGTCGAAATGCAGGGAACAAACAGTCTTGCACAACTCCGTTTTTGCCCCGGGAAAACAAACTGCATCCACTGTTCCTGTAACGCTGGGTTCTTCGGGAAGCTGAACACGGTAAGCTTTCCCTCACATCCAAAAACACACTTTGGAGACATTCTTGAACAAATCCTATGCAGCGCTGCCAATGATTTCCTGTTGATGTGCGCGGGCGCGCTTTTCCGAGAGAAATGCTCATGTAAGGAGTTCCACTCTTTTCTACGTCATTAGATCCACGATCGGAAAAAATCAGCCGAAACTTGTACCAACCAGGAAGTAAGATTTTCGGCACAAAAATTCTCTGTTATTCGTCCAAAATATTTTTTTTTAAACTTTGGCCATGTTTAGCATGAGAATCCATCTCTTTAACACTGTAAACAACTCTGAATACATGAAACACCATTGTACCCCCCCCCCCTTTAAGCAACTGTTTAGCAGTGTAAACTTTCAACATGACCTTTATTACATTTTGGATTTAATTGCCTTTAAACAGAGTTTTGTGAGCTCTTTGAGTCCTTTGAAATCCTTCAGCATGTCTCTGTGCGGTGGTTGAGCCTTGAAACCTGTGTTACCTGCATTCTCAGATTATACAAGCCACTTGCCAGCTATTTTAAATCAACGGGTAAGACAAATATCCAAATATGTGGTCTAATATGCTCTTGACATTAACAATATTCAATTCAATTCAAATTTATTTGTATAGCGCTTTTCACAATACATATTGTTTCAAAGCAGCTTTACAGAAAGTGCATTTCAGAAATGTACATAGAAAAATACAGTTAGTTAATCATGTATAAATTTAGGGCATAACATATCGCCAGCATTGAGTCGTCTCTTCACGGGCGTCGAGTCGTCTCTTCACGGGCGTCAAGTCGTCTCTCTTCACGGCGTCTAGTCTTCTCTTCACAGGCGTCGAGTCGTCTCTTCACGGGCGTCGAGTCTTCTCTTCACGGGCGTCGAGTCGTCTCTTCACGGGCGTCGAGTCGTCTCTTCAGAGGTGTCGAGTCGTCTCTTCACGGGCGTTGAGTCGTCTCTTCACGGGCGTCGAGTCGTCTCTTCACGGGCGTCGAGTCGTCTCTTCACGGGCGTCGAGTCGTCTCTTCACGGGTGTCGAGTCGTCTCTTCACGGGTGTTGGGGCATCTGAGGTTTCCATGAAAGGCTGGATACAAACTGTCGAACTCTATGTACCTTAAGACTAGCGTCCCGAGATAACAACAGAAGAGCAGATGGGAAATAATTAGCGTAGCTGCTGTTATAATTTTAATGCATAATATTAATGCATTCGATCCGATTCAACTGTAGTATAAAAGGTAAGTATTGTTATTATGTGAATGCTTGGCTAAAGAGATGCGTTTTTAATCTAGTTTTAAACTGGGACAGCGAGTCTGAGCCTCGAACAATATCAGGAAGGCCATTCCAGAGTTTAGGAGCTAAATGTGAAAACGCCCTCCCTCCTTTAGTGGACTTAGATATCCTAGGAATGAACAGAAGCCTCGAATTTAGTGATCTTAAAGAGTGCGATGGATTGTAGGGCGATAGAAGTTCCGTTAAATACACTGGAGCTAAACCATTTACACTGAGAAAAACAATAAGTAGAATTTACTCAATTTTTATTTGGCAAGTTTTTGCACGAATATTTTTCACGTAAATTTCACATTTATGGAAATTAAGTAAATCTACTTAACTAAGCCGAGTAAAATTCACAAAGTGAATAAGTACATATAACTTGGCCTGTTAAATTATATTGAGTAATTTTTACTTACAAATCTGATATAAATAATATAAATACCTATAATGACAATAATAACAATTCGGATGTGTTCCGTCTCTCTCTTTGTCCCTCTCAACCGGTTAACAGCAACAGAGGCACAAAGGACTGAATGCATTTGAGAAATATCCTGAAATTAAGAAAAGAGAGAGAAAAAAAACAATAATCAGTAAACAGCAAATACTTCTAAATTAAGGCCTAGTCCACACGGACACGGGTATTTTTATAACCAGAGTTTTTCCTCCTGCGTTTTAAAAAAAAATCCCATCCACACATGCTCGGTTTAAAAGAAATCTCCGCCTACATAAAAACGCAAAAACACGCTATCAAACGCTGTCAATAGCATGCCACACCAGCAGGCGGCGATCATAAAGCCACGTTGGCCAATCAGAAGCCTGAATCAGAAGCAAAAACCCCGGTTTTACTGTCTACACGACAACACTGCAACCGGCGTTTCTGAAAATCCTCACCCTGGCAGGGGTTTTCAAAAATGTTCGGTTTCAGTGACCTGATTCTGCGTTTCCGTGTGGACGAACGGCCGAACCGCGTAAAAAAAGTTACGGTTATAAAAATACCCGTGTCCGTGTGGACAAGGCCTAAAAGTTAATTAATTTGCATTCACATTATTCATTTCATTTATACCAAATCATTAAAAACATTAAAAACATGACCTTACTCTCATAGTCATTTCCTCACATTAATGCTAACATGTGACAGCATGCAGATATCACGAATTAGGAATTTGGGAGTACAAATTTTTCATTCGTTTTGATTTAAGCAAGGCAACGAATTATTGTCATTTACAACGTGGTCACGATTTAGTAAAAGCAGGGACCATTAAAGATAGTATGCACGATTTAGCAAATGAATGAGGGAATGAATTATATTGTGCACGATGAGGGAACGAGAACCTTCTCACTTAGGCCTATTGTTAATTCGTGGCCAATATTTGTCATCTATAAAGAAAACTGCACACAAAATAACAAATATTAAACAAAAAGATCATGATTTAAGTAACATATTCATGGTTTTTAGGCGTAATTACTGATAATTTGTGTAAAATGTAAAGTTTGAAAAAAATATGGCTAACGTCTTACAAAGCTAACTCGTCATTAATCCTCTTGGTCGGCAAACGCGCCAGCGCGCTTTGCTCTTTTTTTCACATAGCGGCAAAATAGACTTAAAATACTCCGTCATTTTTGGTCATAAAGATTACAGACTTAAGAAATATGAAAAAATAAATTGTTAAATGTCTACTTTTTCCACTTTCAATCGAAATAAAACATTGTGCTTTTGTAAAAGAAAGAAAATAAACAGGGTGCTTTCTGCCTCTGCCACAACGTCTCCGTGAACTTTTTTTCTGGAGCACGTCTCTAAACTTAAGAACACTAAACTTTTCAAATGTGTAGAATGAAGTGATGACAAGACAATCGTTGAATTAATCCAAAAATGCGTAATATAATGCAGTTTTTTACTGTTGCTTACCTGAAGTCAGAAGTCAATTTTACTTGTCTGTTAGAGGTTTAATATATACAAGTAAAAAATGAGTATATAATTAGGATTTACCTAATATACTAAAGCTTTCATTTTTACAAAATGATTCTTAGCAAAAGATACATGATTTTTCCTGTTTTATTCACTTTGACATAAAATATTTTTTTACAGTGTAGGTGTCACGGGGTGACTAACAAAAACGGAACCTTATTTGTGGAAATTGTGCACGGGGAGCGCTTCCAGCGTAACACGAGGCCGGTTCCGGGAAAACACGGAAGCAGCGAGGAGCAATAAAAGAGAGCTGACGAGCGCGATTGAGCGCGATTGCTGTCAGCTGTGCAGCGGGAAAGATCCTGAAGGGGCGATTGGACCATGAGGATATAAAGAGGTTTGTGTTGAGAGGAAGGTGTGCGGTGGGGGAGCGGAGAGTGAGCAGGGAAGACACAGCAGAGTTTTCTGTGGAGATACAACAGGGAAGTGGCCAGCGATGGAGAAAACTGGACCTAAGGAGATAAGTGACAGTCTTCTTTTACCGAATACGACATGAGGATTCACTATAGTATTATTGGGTGGGAAATTCATTACACTCTGTCTATTTCTTGAAGAGGTTGTAACTCGACTGTGGTTGAAGGCATTATCCTGTGAAAGAAGAGGAGTGTTTTGGATGTGACATTGCAGTGCAGAGCTTGTTTATATCTGTAACAGTTTCCATCCGCCGAGGTTTTTGTCCGGGCCCACACGCTGCTTTAATATTTGAGGTTTGTGAATGCAGTGCTGGTTATTTTCATCACGTGTGCAGTTGAGTGTTTTTGCAGTGCATACACGAGTGGAGGGAAGTTGCAGACTGTGTGGTATCCAAACGAGAGCTTCGACGTTACTGAACTCATACTGACTCGCTCTGCCTACCAGTTTATGCTGAAGTCCCGCTGAGCCAGTGAACTGAGCCACATCTCCGCTGCTGCATCCAGTCCTACATCCAGGAAGAAAGAGTGAGCATACTGAATCCATACTAATCCACTCTGTTTACCAGTCTATGCTGAAGTCCTGCTGAGCCAGTGAACCGAGCCACATCTCCGCTGCTGCATCCAGTCCTGTATCCAGGGAGAAAGAGTGAGCATACTGAATCCATACTAATCCACTCTGTTTACCAGTCTATGCTGAAGTCCCGCTGAGCCAGTGAACTGAGCCACATCTCCGCTACTGCATCCAGTCCTGTATCCAAGAAGAAAGAGTGGGCATACTGAATCCATACTAATCCACTCTGTTTACCAGTCTATGCTGAAGTCCTGCTGAGCCAGTGAACCGAGCCACATCTCCGCTGCTGCATCCAGTCCTGTATCCAGGGAGAAAGAGTGAGCCTACTGAATCCATACTAATCCACTCTGTTTACCAGTCTATGCTGAAGTCCTGCTGAGCCAGTGAACCAAGCCACCTCTTTGCTGCTGCATCCAGTCCTGTATCCAGGGAGAAAGAGTGAGCCTACTGAATCCATACTAATCCATTCTGTTTACCAGTTTATGCTGAAGTCCCGCTGAGCCAGTGAACCGAGTTACATCTTTGCTGCTGCATCCAGTCCTGTATCCAGGAAGAAAGTGAGCATACTGAATCCATACTGACCCGCTCTGCCTACCAGTTTATGCTGAAGTCCCGCTGAGCCACATCTCCGCTGCTGCATCTAGTCCTGCATCCAAGATGAAACAGTGAGCATACTGAATCCATACTAATCCATTCTGTTTACCAGTTTATGCTGAAGTCCCGCTGAGCCAGTGAACCGAGTTACATCTTTGCTGCTGCATCCAGTCCTGTATCCAGGAAGAAAGTGAGCATACTGAATCCATACTGACCCGCTCTGCCTACCAGTTTATGCTGAAGTCCCGCTGAGCCACATCTCCGCTGCTGCATCTAGTCCTGCATCCAAGATGAAACAGTGAGCATACTGAATCCATACTAATCCATTCTGTTTACCAGTTTATGCTGAAGTCCCGCTGAGCCACATCTCCGCTGCTGCATCTAGTCCTGCATCCAAGATGGAAAGAGTGAGCATACTGAATCCATACTAATCCATTCTGTTTACCAGTTTATGCTGAAGTCCCGCTGAGCCACATCTCCGCTGCTGCATCTAGTCCTGCATCCAAAAAGAAAGAGTGAGCATACTGAATCCATCCTAATCCATTCTGTTCACCAGTCTATGCTGAAGTCTCGCTGGTCTAGCGACTCGAGTCCAATCTCTACTGCTGTCATCTAGTCTGGACCTGTCGACGCAGGAGGGCCGGTTGGCCTGATCTTTTCTCCTTGAGATTGCCTTTTAATTAAATAAATAAACTTGAGATTCCTTTTATTCTGTTGTCCGTTTTCCTTGAGCAGCGGGGTAGCTCCTCGGGGGGAGGTACAGTAGAAGGGAGTGTCAGTTGGCAAGTAGTGCCTCCACACCCCCGGCCTGTGACATAGGGCTTTATAGGTCAGTAGTAATACTTTGTAATTGATACGGAACTTAATAGGTAACCAGTGTAAAGAGGATAGAATTGGTGTTATATGATTATATTTTCTTGTTTCCTAGTAAGAACTCTAGCAGCTGCATTTTGGACTAACTGTAGCTTGTTTATTGAGGATACAGGACAACCAGCTAATAAAGTGTCACCGGTGCAGGCCGGGGCGGACTCGGGATGACCAGCCGCCCCTGACTCCAGACACCACCGTGAGGAGCCGACACCACAGGCACGCAACAGATGGACAAAGGCGGAGGCAAGTAATTGAGTTCAAAAGTAACAATCTTTATTGAATAATAATCAACTTAAGGAAAGAATGAGCAACTCCTGTCTTCTCGGGCTATTGAACCGGAGTAGCCGCTGGAACGATTCTCCACTGTCTTCGGGACACAATGGAGCGATAGTGACTAAAGAGGCTTACTCCACGGCGTTGCTGCACATCTGCAGGACTCAAACGGTAAGTGACAGGTAATGTTCACTTTCTCAACAGCAGATTCTCTTATCAGAACATGGGAAGGGAATTGTGACTTTAAAACTCACTTCACAGCGTTGCTGCACATCTGCAGGACTCAGACGGTAGGTAACAGGTAAGGTTTCTTCTCTTAACAGCAGATTCTCTTAACCGGACATGAGAGGGAAATTGTGACTTTAAAACTCACTTCACAGCGTTGCTGCACATCTGCAGGACTCAGACGGTAGGTAACAGGTAAGATTTCTTCTCTTAACAGCAGATTCTCTTAACAGGACGTGAGAGGGAAATTGTGACTTTAAAACTCACTTCACAGCGTTGCTGCACATCTGCAGGACTCAGACGGTAGGTAACAAGTAAGGTTTCTTCTCTTAACAGCAGATTCTCTTAACAGGACGTGAGAGGGAAATTGTAACTTTAAAACTCACTTCACAGCGTTGCTGCACATCTGCAGGACTCAGACGGTAGGTAGCAGGTAAGGTTTCTTCCCTTAACAGCAGATTCTCTTAACAGGACGTGAGAGGGAAATTGTGACTTTAAAACTCAACTTTAAAACTCACTCCACAGCGTTGCTGCACATCTGCAGGACTCAGACAGTAAGGAACAGGTAATGTTTCTTCTCTCAACAGCAGATTCTCTCATCAGAACATGGAAGGGAAATCGTGACTTTAAAACTCACTTCACAGCATTGCTGCAGTCTTCAGGATTCTTCCCTCAGCATCAGACACTTTCATCAGACATTAGCGAGAGACTCAATAGGCAGCTTTACCAGCGATGTTGTACATCTTCAGAGCTCCATCAGTAAGTATAACGGTTCAGACTTTTCCACAGCCATACGGTTCTTCACGAGACTTGTAATTTCAGAGAGAGAGAGGGTTAACAGGAGCCTTCAATGAGGGATTACTTCACGACAATACTCAGTGGAAGAGAGGATAATACAAAGCATTACTTCACCAGTTCAGATGTATCGTTCTGGGATTTAGATGGAGACCAGTAGATCATCTCACAACAATGAAAGCAGGCGTTGAAAGACTCTTCTCAGCATAGCACACAGCACTCGTGTTCACTACAAATCCACAGCATTAATTCAACGTGCATCAGGTAAGGCAAACAACTGCAAATCACTCACACAGTAGGGCTGATCAGAAGTCTCGCTTCATCCATGCATTTCAACAGGAATATTCAACTCTCAATTCCTCCCCAATGTATCTGAAACAGATGTCCTCCTCAACAGTAAATTTCACATCCTCAGTCTTTTCTTCAAGCTTTACATTTGATTCAATGATGAAATTAATTCACTTATCTTTCGTCCTTCCTCTTCCAGCGCAGATCCAAGCAGCAGTTCAATCCAGTAGTATTCCACAAGCAGTTCTAAATGACAGACTCCAATGGCAGTTCTTCACTTACACAAATTTCCAGGATCACAACATCAAATGTAAGCACTCAAACAGGAGATCTTCTACCCCAAAACACAACGACAGAGACCCAGCCAAACAACTGATCAACTGAACACCGATTGACTTTTACCAGTTCCAACCTCGACCTCAACTCGACTTCGAATGGCTCTTTTATCCTCCTCTTGTGAAGCGGGAAGCCTGTGCAAACACTGCTCCTCTCTCACTCGCACCTGTCGTGCATCGGCGGTAATTAGTTTGGACAATATCTCCGCTACACCCGGAACCGGAGTGAGGCGTTACACCAAAATAATTCCCCTCGGGGAACATGGAAGGAAAACAAAGGTTCCGCTTTTCCCAGCATTTTGTCACCCGTGACAAAAGCATTACAGTAATCTAGTCTCGAGGTCATGAATGCATGAACTAACTTTTCTGCATCAGAAACAGATAGCATGTTACTTAGCTTAGCAATGTTTCTAAGGTGGAAAAAGGCTGTTCTTGTAACATATGAAATATGATTTTCGAAAGACAAGTTCCGGTCTAGTATAACACCCAGGTCTTTTACTGTAGTGGATAAAGTAACAGGACATCCTTCTAAATTAAAGTTGTATTGTAAGACGTAAGACAGTTTTTTTGGATCAATGAGTAATACCTCCGTTTTATCTGAATTTAATAGCAGAAAATTACACGTCATCCAGTATTTTATATCTTTAACGCACTGTCAATTTAGTTAATTTAGCGTTTTCATCTGGTCATGATGAAATGTATAATTGAGTGTCATCAGCATAACAGTGGAAATTAATTCCATGTTTTCTTATATTACCTAGTGGCAGCATATATTATGAAAATAGCAGAGGGCCTAACACAGATCCTTGCGGCACTCCATAGTTTACTGACGTTATCTTCGATTTTTTCCCCATTTAAACAGACAAAATGGTAGCGGTCTGATAGGTACGATCTAAACCAGTTTAATGCCTGTCCCTGAACACCAATGCAATTTTGTAGTCGCTCTAGGAGTATTTTGTGATCTATAGTGTCGAACGCAGCGCTAAGATCGAGTAAAACTAGTATTGAGATACAGCCTTGGTCAGAAGCTAGAAGTAAATCATTTGTAACTTTAATGAGAGCAGTTTCTGTGCTATGATGCGGCCTGAATACTGACTGAAATTTTTCATAGATATCATTTTCTTGCAAGAAAGAGCACAATTGAGTGGACAACTTTTTCTAGTATTTTAGACATAAATGAAAGATTTGAAATGGGTCTGTAATTTGCTAGATTATTATGATCTAATTGTGGTTTCTTAATAAGAGGTTTTATAACTGCCAACTTGAATATTCTTGGAACATGACCTAAAGATAAAGACGAGTTAATAATATTGAGAAGAGGCTCTTCCACTACAGGTAACACTTCTTTCAGTAGTTTAGTGGGTATTGGATCTAATAAACATGTTGTTGGATTAGATGCAATGATAAGTTTATTTAGCTCTTCCTGTCCTATAGTTTTAAAGCGCTGTAGTTTTTCTTGAGGGGCGATAATTGAGGCTGAATCATAAGACACCATTAAAGATTGTACATTTACAATTGGGTTTCTGATGCTTTCTATTTTCTCAGTGAATAAATTCATAAAATCATTACTACTAAACTGTAACGGAATATTTTGCTCAGGTGACGTCTGTTTATTTGTTAGTCTAGCCACGGTGTTAAATAAAAACCTTGGATTATTTTGGTTATTTTCTATTAGTTTGCGGAGGTGCTCAGCCCTGGCTGCTTTTAGAGCCTTTTTATAATGTGACATACTGTCTTTCCACGCGATTCTAAAGACCTCTAAATTAGTTTGTTTCCATTTACGCTCTAAATTACGAGTTTCTCTCTTGATAACATGCGTAGCACTGTTGTACCAAGGTGCTTTAGTTTTCTCTCTAACCTTTTTTAATCTAATTGGTGCAACAATGTTTAATGTACTAGAGAAAATAGTGTTCATAGTGCTAGTCATTTCCTCTAGATCATCTGTTTGTTTGGGTTCAGGCAGCAGCTGAGATAGATCAGGTAAGCTATTTGAGAATCTATCTATAGTGGTTGGAAGAATTGTTCTGCCTGGTCGATAACGTGGCGCAACGTGACAAATTTCAGCAGTACGTAGTATGCAAGTGACCATGTAATGGTCAGTGACTTCATCACTTTGCGGTATAATATCTATATCGGTTGGATTGGTTCCATGTGATATAATTAAATCTATCGTATGATTAAGACGATGAGTGGGACCAGTGACGTTTTTGCTTAACCCCAAAGGAGTTTAGTAAATCTGTAAACGCAGCCCCTAACGCATCATTTGTGTTATCTATGTGTATGTTAAAATCTCCAACAATTAATGCTTTATCGACATTGACCAATATATCTGAGAGAAAGTCTGCAAACTCTTTTAAGAAATCAACGTAAGGCCCTGATGGTCTATATACAGTAGCCAAGGCTAGATATAATAGGGATTTCTTTCTTACATCTAAGAGAGTAACATTTAGCACAAGTATGTCACGGTGTGACAAATGAGGGCGGAACTAAAGTTCGCCGCAATTATGTCCCCTCCGGTATAATAACAAGGAAACACTACCCCCCCCCCCCCCCCCCGTGTAAGTGTATATCTGTTGCCCTGCCAACCGGGATGAGGAAATTGACACCAGTGTGGGAAATTAATCTAGAGCCATGACGAAGCCATGTGGGCATTGAGAAGGATATAAAAAGCCAGTGAAGAGAGACTGTTGTGTGGTTCTCTCCTGTGAGAAGTCGTTCTATTTGAGTGTTGCAGAGAAGAATTGTGGTGTGCAAAGGGAAGTGCTGCTGGAGGGGACTCGAGGAGTGTGGAAGAGTTGTGAAAACACACCGTTTGCCTGGAAGGGAGAGAGATAAGTAATCGACCATCGTATCTCATACCTGCATGTTTCAACACTGAATTTGAGGTGGATTGGAGTGCTTTGATTGTGCTATCTAAACGTCACTGAGTGAATTATACTGATTCATGTTCGATCTCTTACCCTCTTCCCCCGTGTTGGAACGGTGATGTGAATCCTGTCTATGCCTGTGGAGGAAACCCTGAAACATCTTTTTCCCAACATTGAAGCTCGTTGCTTGTGGCACGGAGACCCCTGGGTGAGTGCTGGCCTTATCTGCACTTATTTGAAGTGGATTGCAGTGCCTAAATTGACGTTTCCCCCTCACGTTGCATGTTTGGAGTGAAATTGCCGTGTGTGTGTGGAAGATTTATCCTCTATTGCCGTGCACTCCCCTCGTGCCATGCTGGTCTACTGTCAGTAACTGGAGCTTAATAATGTCGATCGGTTCCATCTGTTGAGGACTAGAAGGAACAGCATCTGTAAGTCAAACTAACCTCTCTGTTTTGAAGTAGTGGTCCTGACTGTCTTAGAAGAAGCTCTGCTCAGCCTGTTAACTTGGAGTCTGCTGCAGCCCTAAGCCCACCTGTACGGTGCGAAGTTATCTGCCCCCTGCAACACCCGTGAGAATTGTATACTGCTGTTGAAGTTGATTCTGTTTGTCTTTGTAGAAGCTCCACTCAGCCTGTTGATTTTGAGTCTGCTGCAGCCCTAAGTCCATCTGCATGGTGTGAAGTTATCTGTCCCCTGCAACACACGTGAGAACTGTATACTGCTGTTGAAGTTGATTCTGTCTGTTCTAGAGAAGCTCCACTCAGCCTGCGACTTTGAGTCTGCTACGGCCCCAAGTCCATCTGCATGGTGTGAAGTTATCTGTCCCCTGCAACACACGTAAGAACTGTATACTGTGGTGAAGTTGATTTTGTCTGTCTTAGAGCAGCTCTGCTCAGCTGCGACCTTGAGTCTGCTACAACCCCAAGTCCATCTGCATGGTGCGAAGTTAGCTGTCCCCCGCAACACACGTGAGAGTTGTATATTGCTGTTGAAGTTGATTCTGTCTGTCCAGGAGAAGCTCCGCTCGGCCTGCGCCTTGAGTCTGCTATAGTCCCCGGCCCATCTGCATGGTGTGGAGTCACCTGTCCCCGGCAACACACGTGAGGCCTATATACTGCTGTTGAAGCTGACTCTGGCTGTCCTAGAGAAGCTCCGTTCAGCCTGTTGACTCGAGTCTGCTGCAGCCCCAGAGTCCCAACTGTCTACTCATCTGTGGAAACTCACCTGTCCGTCGTAGGCCTCTGTGAACCTTGCATCAGTGTGGGAAGAGGACTAGCCCTGACTGTATACCCACCTGTGGAAACTCACCTGCCCGTCGTTGGTCCCTGTGAACTCTGCATCGGTGTGAGAAGAGGAAGAGCCCTGGCCATCTACTCACTGGTGGAAACTCACCTGCCCATCGCATCCCATTGTGAACCCTGCATCAGTGCGGGGAGAGGACCAGCCCTGACTGTATACTCGCCTGTGGAAACTCACCTGTCCGTCGTAGGTCCCTGCGGACCCTGCATCAGTGTGGGAAGAGGAACAGCCCCGACCGCATACTCATCTGTGGAAATCCATCGATCCATCACAGGCCATTGCGAACCTTGTACCGGCGTGGGAGTGGGCCCCGGAGACTGCTGCATTGCCTCGATTCCGGGGGAAGAAGAGGAAAGGGAGATTTTAGCTTAGGTTATTCAAATTACTTTTAACTTTAATAAAAAGAACTGTTATTCCCTTGAATTCTGTTTCCGTCTCGTCTCTGACACGTTCCTCAGGGTGGTCCTGGTTCAGGGGTGGGCGCAGTCCGGCTTGGCCCATCCCGACCTGTGACAAGTACTTCAAACGAATTAAACCTGTGACCTGTTTTCTGAGTAACATTAAGAATATCTCTATAGATTGTTGCAACACCGCCGCCATGACCAATCAGACGGGGCTCATGCTTATAACAGTATCCAGGAGGAGTAGACTCATTAAGACCGAAATAATCATTTGGTTTAAGCCAGGTTTCAGTAAGGCAAAGTACATCGAAACTATTATCTGTGACCATTTCATTTACAATAACCGCCTTAGGTGTGAGCGATCTAATGTTAAGAAGACCTAGCTTTATAAATTGTTTTTGTTCACTAATAATGAGATTTTCTGGTTTAATCACAATTGGATTTTTCCTAGATCCTACAGTAGATTTAATGTTTGACCTCACTAAACGAGGAATAGACACAGTTTCAATATAATGTTCTATATTCCATTTATGTTCCATTTATCCTCAAGGAACTTCATTTTAGCTTTTATTTTCTTTCTGTAAACACTGTTGCACTTTAACACTCTATCTATCTAAATAGCTATATTATATCTATATTAGTAAACTAGAACATGTACTAGCCAATGGCGATGCTATTGCCAAGGTGTGAGAATGCATGATGCATAATTATTTCTCAAGTCAAGATCATGGTAATACAGTAATGACTCAAGTATTACCAAATTGTTTAGAAGGAATTACTAGGAAATGTACTTTTGTTTAATAAAAAAAAAATGTTAATAAAAAAAAAGGTAAAAATTAAACATTGTGAAACCTTTGATTAAGGAGATCCCATTAAAGGAGAACTCTGGTAAATTTTAACATTGAGCAAATTTTTTTGTAAATTTGCAGTGCTTTCAGTACAGAGAACAACGACAAAAATCAGTGTTGCCTACACCGTGTTATCCTCTTTTTAAAATTTGCACCCTGTTGACTTCAATGGGGCAAGTTTTAAACCTGCTTTTAGCCTCTTAACATCCTTGATGTGTCATTACAAGTGCACAGCCAATGTGAGTGATTCCTTCAGAGTGAACACGGTGAATATGACTGCAGTAGATGTGAAAGATATTGTTGGGAACTTCTTTTCCTTCTTCAAAGCAAACCAGGAGATGTTGGGATCGCGTTCAACAGAAGTTATTCTTTATTGCGAACTCCGTTGTACGTGGCTGCATTACTTCCAACATAATCTGACTAAGGGAACTTTACATGGTTTCTTTATAGGCATTTCAGTGGGCTGTCCTTAAAGGTGCTGAACTTAGACACAGCCTTAGAGATGACTACTGAATCAAATCATCTAAAGACAATAGAGGCAATTACCCCCAACTGAGATAATGGTACCCCCCAAATTGTATAAACAACACATGGTCACGAGAACTAAGACTAGGTAAACATTCACACAGTTCAACTCTCAGTAGGAAGATCAAAGACTAACAAAACCCGTTCAAAGGAAACTGTTAAATCTAATCAGTAAATGGATGCCCTCATGTTCACCTTGAATGCCCAATACAGTATAGTTCACCTTAGTTTTTTATGTGATGTTATGTAAGGAAGTAGGATCAGCAGGTCTAAAACATATTCTTAAATTTGTAACCCTTCAGATATTAATAAAAATGATGTTTATTCAGCCAGCGCTCATACCTGTATTTACATCCTGTTTTCGGTTGAAGTCCATAGTAATCGATTGTCGAGTTCACGCGTGTGATCATAGGTAACTAAACCTATGCGCGTGAACTCGACAATCGATTACAATCTCCTTTAATGCAGTAACAATACATATTAGGGGTGTGACGAGATCTCGCAATATCAAAATGTGACATTAAAACATGATATTTCTCATTGAGGTGAAAAGCTGTCCCGTCACACCCCTAATATTTCATGATTAATATCATGTGTTTAAATATGATGGTTTCATTATAAATATGGTGATTATTTGGCTGATCGATTGCTCCTGCTGATCGATTGCTCCTGTCTGCCTCGCTGCCTGCTGTGAGTGTGTTTGCTTCGGTGCTGTAAGCTCCGTTTAAGCCTCGTATTTCTTTGTTTTGAACCATCATTTACTACAATTTCTAGTTGTTTATACTACTAAAATACATCTTACCCAACATCTCAGATTAACCTGACATCGCTAGCTTCCGTTACTAGTACTACTAGCACAACACGCTAGTAATTCGCTAGCCTGTTAACGCGCCACCCGTACGCTCAGCTATTTTTTTTTAATTTATTTTTTCTCGCGCACCCGCGCCTTTGAGTTCATAAAAAGCTCAGGTGAGTAAGAATCAGTCAACAAACACGGTGAGTAATGTCTTGTCCTGTTATTGTCACCTGCACTTCATGTCACATGTTTAGCATAGCCTTCTCTGTCGGCAATATAGGATTTATATGTGATAAATGTAAGGAGTCAGTTAGGTTGACGGAGAAGATTTCAGAATTAGAAACACGCATCCAAACCTTAATTGAGGATAGTAAGAGTGCTAGTGCTTTAGATGTTTTGGATGCGCCTAGCATAGTGGACTCTTTACATGAGTCGGTTCCGGCTGAAGTAGAGCCTGTGCAGCCGGGCAAATGGGTGACGGTGAGGGATCGCTCTAGTCGCGGATCAAAAAACCACTCTTCCGTTCCGATTACCATAACAAATTGATTTGCCCCGCTCAGTGAAACACCCACTGAGAATGATTGTGCCCTAGTTATTGGCGATTCTATTACACGGAACGTGAAAATAGAGACACCATTCACCATAGTCACATGTTTGCCGGGAGCCAGAGCGCCTGACATCAAAGCAAATTTAAAAGTGCTGGCTAATGCTAATCGTAAATTCTCTAAGATCATTATTCACGTTGGCACAAATGATGTTCGACTCCGCCAGTCGGAGATCACCAAAATTAATATTAAAGAGGTGTGTGAACTTGCAAGTACGATGTCAAGGACTGTAATTTGCTCTGGCCCCCTTCCTGTTCGCAGGAGTGATGAGATAGTCAGTAGATTGTGTTCGCTTAACGGTTGGCTGTCTAAGTGGTGTCCGCTTAATAATATAGAATTCATAGACAATTGGAAAAGTTTTTGGGGCAAACCTGACCTGTTGAAAAGAGATGGTATTCATCCCTCCTGGGATGGTGCTGCTCTTCTCTCTAGTAATATGGCTCATAGTCTTAGAGCTCAAACATGACAATCTGGGGCTCAGGTCAGGAAGCAGACAGACTGGCTAAACCGACCGTCTGCTAGTGGCCTCGCGTCACCAAGGTCAGATAAATCCCATCACATAGAGCCTCTTTCACCTAGATATCATCATATAGAGACTGTGTCTGTTCCCCGAACTTGGGAATCCAAAAAACGTTTAAACCCATCTAAGGTTAAAAATTTAATTGATGTTCAACAAATAAAAAACAGCTATAATACAGATGAGCAAATGCTAAAGCTTGGGTTGCTGAATATTCGATCGCTTACTTCAAAAGCACTCGTTGTTAATGATATGATTTCAGACTTTAATCTAGATGTGCTGTGTTTGACAGAAACCTGGCTAAAACCAAACGATTACATTACTTTAAATGAGTCCACCCCGCAAGATTACTGTTATAAACATGAGCCTCGTCTGAAACACAAAGGGGGAGGAGTTTCTGTAATTTATAGTAATAGTTTCAAAACCACTAAGAAATCAAGTTTTAAATATAATTCTTTTGAAGCATTGGTGCTTAATGTAAAAATATATAGTGTAAACGATAAATCACGTTTGAGATTTGTGCTGGCTACTGTATACAGGCCACCAGGGCACCATACAGACTTTATCAAAGAATTTGCGGACTTTCTATCAGAATTAATATTGACTGCAGATAAAGTACTAATTGTTGGTGATTTTAAAATACACATCGATAATGAAAAGGATGCATTGGGATTGGCATTTAAAGACATTGTAAACTCAACTGGAGTTAGACAACACGTGTCAGGACCTACTCACCGTCGTAATCATACTCTAGATCTAATATTATCACACGGAATAGATGTTGATGCCGTTGAAATTCTGCAGCAGAGCGATGACATCTCAGATCATTACCTTGTCTCGTGTAAATTACATTTAGCCAAGGCTGCAAAGCCGACTCCGTGTTTCAAATATGTTAGACCTATCACTTCTGCCACTAAAGATAGCTTTATTAATAATCTTCCTGATCAGTTTCATCATCTCAGCATCCCAGATAGCTTAGAAGAACTAGATACTGCGACAGAAACTTTTAACTCTCTCTTTTCCAGCACTTTAGACACAGTTGCTCCGTTGCGCTTAAAGACGATTAAAGAAAATAGTCCAACGCCGTGGTACAATGAGCACACTCAGGCCCTTAAGAGAGCAGCCAGAAAAATGGAACGCAACTGGAAGAAAACAAAACTAGAGGTATTTCGCATTTCATGGAAGGAGAGCTCGATTACTTACAGAGAGGCTTTAAAATCTGCTAGATCTGCTTATTTTTCAACCCTATTAGAAGAAAATAAACATAATCCTAGATATTTATTTGAAACGGTGGCTAAACTAACGAAAAATAACTATGCAACCGTCTACTACAGTATCGCATCAGGCAGTGCATTGTAGTCTCCCTGAGGAAAACTTTGATTCATTAGAATTTACTAAACTCGTTAAATCATCTAAATCTACAACATGTATGTTAGACCCTATACCGACTAAGCTACTAAAAGAGATGCTTCCAGAGGTCATAGATCCTCTTCTTAATATCATTAATCCGTCTTTGTCTCTAGGATACGTACCAAAAAACGTTAAGCTGGCTATGATTAAACCGCTTGTTAAAAAACCGCAACCTGATCCTTCAGAATTAGTCAATTACAGGCCGATCTCGAATCTACCTTTTCTGTCAAAGATATTAGAAAAGGCAGTGTCTTCACAACTGTGTTCCTTTCTTGAAAGAAATTATATCTGCGAGGATTTCCAGTCAGGATTTAGACCGTACCATAGTACCGAGACGGCTCTCGTTAGAGTCACAAATGATTTGCTCTTATCATCCGATCGTGGTTGTATCTCGCTATTAGTGTTACTCGATCTTAGTGCTGCATTTGACACCATTGACCACAACATTCTTTTAAATAGACTCGAACATTATGTTGGCATTAGGAGAAATGCACTAGCATGGTTTAAATCATACTTATCTGACCGTTATCAGTTTGTAGCAGTAAATGAAGAGATGTCTCATCGATCACAAGTTCAGTATGGCGTACCACAAGGCTCAGTACTAGGACCGCTGCTGTTCACTCTGTACATGCTACCATTAGGAGATATCATTAGGAAACATGGAATTAGCTTCCACTGTTATGCTGACGATACTCAGTTGTATATTTCTTCAAAACCTAACGAAACTTATCAATTCACAAAATTAACGGAATGCATAGCGGATATAAAAAATTGGATGACTCGTAAAATTGAACTTCCTCACGTAATAACCTAGAATACTGTCTAACACTTGATGGCTGCTCTGTTAAGTCTTCGTCGTCGGTTAGTCCGGTCCGGTCCGGTGACACGCCCCCCAAGGAAGAACATTTTTAAAAATAACTCCTGAAATGATGACTTCTGGTGAATATTGTGGAAACTAATTGATATATTTAGATAAATATATTTAATAGATTTAATAGATTGTAGCATATTATAATACTACTTATTAGGCCTATATTTATAGAATAGCAAAGTAGGCCTAATCAATATACAAGACTGAACCACATAAGTTAGATGTGAAATATAAAGCCTATCATGATCATTTTGCCAACAATGAACCATGGATTTGTTTAGTTTATAATACGTTTTATTTTTAACTTAAACAAATACAACATATAACATTCAAAACTTATCGGCTTAGACTGCATTTGAAGAAAAATAAACAACAGTTTTCTGTAGCCTTGTGCAAACTTATTCAATAGAATTAGACTTCTAGAATGTTCTTTCCAGTGCAAAAAAATATATTTTTAATTTAATTAGACAACATTTTAAGGAGGTGTAGTGCAAATATATTTATATAATTATACTTCCATCATAGTTAACTTTCTTTCCAGTGCAAAACAATAATATAAAAAACATAAATAAAAAAACAGCTAATAAAGAAAATCTAAAATATTGCACTCAAATACTGCATTCAAGCAATACAACACCTGTATGTATGCACATAGTGAAAATCTCACAGAAATAAATAAACCTCCAGACTAAGCACATTGTGCAGCTATTTTTTCCATGTGTACTTTTTTGATTTCTTTACAATGTTAGTCTAAACCTGTACTATCTCTTTTAATATAATCACTTTCTTATGAGCTATATTTGAGTTTTAAAAATCCACATGATTACATAGCCTACCATATCAGCCTCTGGAGACGTCTGACGGACAAGAAACCTTGACATCGCTCGGCCGTGTATTCATTGTCCCTCACGCATTCCAGCCACGGGTTGGTAGTCATTTTCCCATTCAATTCTATATTTTTATGCTCTTTTCTTTTTCGCCGGCTGCTCGGAGGTAATCATTTTTACATTTCCCGCTGTTGTTACTTGTCGTCAACGTTGCTACGATACGTGACTCACAATGACTGAAACGACCTATTAAAAGGGCATTCTCTGATGATGTTCCAAGATGTTAAAAACGCTACGCTGATCATAGACAAACAGGGGAAGAAATTAGTATCTACCGCACCGTCTGGGTTTTTTTTTTCTTATCGCCTACAAATGTCTTCGTTCATAGTCTGACATATATTAGAAGCTATATGTGTCTGTCATGGATTTGCACTGAATTGATTCTCAAAAATACGGAACAAAGTGCGTTCCGTATCAGTTCAATACGGAACAAGACTTTTATGTGTCAAATACGGAACGATTCCGTATTATACGGAACGGTTGGCAACCCTAGGCATATGTGTTTTGTTAGCTACGAGAAGAAATGTTTGTTACTGTGTGAAATGGAAACAAAGTTGTGTTGTCATTCATTGTGTGTCTTTGAGATGCAGTAATTATTGTCAGATGTGTAATTGTGATATTCTTCCTAAAGGTAAATCACTGCCAGTAGATCACCACAGCAGACGACGCCTCATGCAAAGCCTGACCTGTCAGCCATCCCTGGACACTCCTTTTCTTATATATATAAATTTCTTATTTATTATATGTAAATACAGATTGTTTATGACAGTCAAAAGCAGCGAAAGTACAGATACTTGTGTAAAAAAGTATTTCTCTTAGGTCTCTCTTGTTCGTTTTTTTCTTAAATAAAACAAAAAGTGTTATACCACATTCATTGTCATTATTCATTTAGCATGTAAGGAGGTAAGAAAAGTAATAGCTTGTTTATGCTGAAATGGTAAAGGAAAGGCATTTATCGTTTCAAAATATTTATTCCAACATGACCAAAATACTCGGCTTTCCTGTGACCTGCAGCTAACTCCGACTGTGGATGCGCGTTCATGTTTGTGGGGGCGTAGCTTTGGACTGAGTACTGACGGGAGGGGGTGGAGCTTAGAAGAGGTGCCGCTTTCAAATCTTGCTAGCTCTCCCAACATTACCTACTATAGCTTTAATAAACAAACTACAGCTAGTTCAAAACGCAGCAGCTCGAGTTCTTACCAGAACCAGGAAGTATGACCATATTAGCCCGGTTCTGTCAAAACTGCACTGGCTCCCTATTAAACATCGCATCAATTTTAAAATATTGCTGATTACTTACAAAGCACTAAATGGTTTAGCTCCACAGTACTTGAGCGAGCTCTTAACGCATTATAGTCCTTCACGTCTATTGCGATCTCAAAATTCCGGCCAGTTAATAATACCTAGAATATCAAAATCGACTGCTGGCGGAAGATCCTTCTCCTATTTAGCACCAAAACTCTGGAACAGCCTTCCTACCATTGTCCGGGAAGCAGACACACTCTGTCAGTTCAAAGCCAGACTAAAGACACATCTCTTTTACCTAGCATTCACATAATACATTATAGACTTCTATAGTTCAATGTTAGGCTGCATAGATTAGGTCAGCTGGAACCGGGAACACTTCCCATAATTCCTGATGTACTCGTTACATCATGAGAAGAATGGCATCTACGCTAATTTTAGTGTCTTTGTTTATCCCGAGGTTTTCCTGCAGCCTGCCGGATCCGGGCCGTATCCAGATCTGACGAAGGACCTTCGCCTGGACCCGATGACAACGCAGTGCTGAAGTGCCAACTAGTCTCTCCCTATGGAGGATCCCTCTACCACTCTACAGATAAGGCATTGTCGGGAAAATTAGTTTCGCGTTTCTACCCCAAAGCGACAAAATAAAATAAAATTCTTTATCAAAATCTATAAGGAAAGACAAGTACTTTGTTTAGGCTTGGCTTGTAGGGAATTCCAAACCTGCGTATATTCAAACGCACATAACTATAGAACCCATTCTTAATGCGCATGTGAACGCCATCAGCATTTCTCACAGGTTCGCGTTTAAAGTCTGTGTAGAGAGAATGGTGTCGTCTTAGCGGCCCCTAATTTAACAACAAATGATCGTTGCGACGGAAGCAAATCAATCAAAACTAACTTTAGCTGAAAAAATAACTTAATTAAAGAACCGCTATAAAGCCAAAACAATCTCTGTTACCTTAAACTATACGCTTATCTCTGTAAAGCTGCTTTGAAACAATCTACATTGATAAAAGCGCTATATAAATGAAGATGACTTGACTTGACTTGACTTGATTATCTCTATGATGGACACCCAACTTCAATTGGTTTTGTGGTTTAGGAATATCAGCACTATTATTTCATATCAAATAAATTACTATCGGTAAATGTATATTTTGTATGAATACTTTAGAAACTTTGAACTAAACATTGATATTGTGTAGTTTGTGATCCTCCATCAGCAGCTGCAGTTTCTCTCAGCTGTATCAGTGCAGTCACTGTGACGTCTGACTGACAGAGGTTTTTGTACGACTCTTTATCACTGTGTGAACACACAGCTACTAGGACAGTGTATACTCTTACAGTAATAATCTCCTGTATCTTCAGTCTGGACTCCATTGATGGTCAGAGTAAAATCTCGTCCAGTACTTGCTGTTCCACTGCCACTGAATCTAGATGGAGTTCCAGTATAAAGGTTGTTTATTTGATAAATCAGGAGTTTAGGAGCTTCTCCAGGTTTCTGCTGATACCAGTATAAGTGGCTGCTGTATATTCCTACATCTATATTACACTGTATTGTTGCTGTTTGACTCTGTTGGACAGTTTTAACTTCAGGTTGAGTCAGAGTCACTCCTCTGGATTCTGAAGAAGAGAAAAGAAAAACTATTAGTGTTTAAAACTATTATCATCATATACTTTTACAAAAACACCAAAACCAGAGTCAGTTTTTACATCTTACCTTGAATAAACAGTGCAATGGTCCAGATGAAGATGTTGATTGTGTTCATTGCTGTAGTTTAGTCTTGTGTGATGATGAAGAGTGTGTTCTGTTCTCAGTCATGAAGTGTTAAACTCACAGCACTATAAACACTCTCAGAGCACTGAAGCATGTGCTGACAATGCAAAGAAGTGGGCAGGATTTACAACAGCTTGTGCTGAGAACAAACTCATAAACTCTACATAGAAGATTTTACTTTCAGAATAATGTTATTGAACCATTTAGTGATTAATTGCACATATTTATTAATTGTGAAATATTTTTGTTTATGTTTGTCAGGCTGATAAGACACTAGGTTTTGTCTGGAGAATCATGAATGTAGATTATTTTAAACATGTCATACGCAGCAGTTTCTCTGAGTTCAGTTCTGTGCTACACCTTTACAAGCATGTTAACAATGAGAAATCAAGAACTAAATAAATCAGTTTTACTATATTTAGAGTCATAATAAAAAAAAGTCCATTATGGTCTTTGGAATCAATCATGTTGAATATGAAAACATGCTTGACTGTGTAGAACATGCAAAATACCTTTTATATTTTCATTGTTGACACTTTCTATTGACTTTGGCTCTAATATTCAATCAACTCATTATTTGAAGAGATTTTCACTGAAGATTGAAGTCTGAAGCTGCAGGTTTTTCTGTGAATCATGATGATTGATCTGCATATGAAGAACAGAAGCATCATTATGAGAAACTCCACAACATCATCCATGATCAAAGAGGTCAAAGGTCACCTCAGAGGTCACAGCTCATCAAATATATTTCTTTAAACAGTGTTATATCAGAAAGCATTTAGTCAAATCTGAATGAGTGAGTGTTGAGAAGAGCTGAGGATCTTCTAATATCAGTGTGTTGAAGTGTTGTTTCTCTCTCTCTGCTGGAGTGTGTGTTCACTCGAGTGGAATAGAGGTTTTTGTACGAGCGTTTCATTAGATTGTATCACTGTGGTGGACTTTCGGTGGAGGAACTAAACTGGTGAACTAAACTCTAGATTCTGTCAAGAAGAAGGTTAAATCAGTCGGATGAAAATCAGCGGCAGGAAGAACCCCACAGTCCGCAGAGAATCAGCACCCCAGGGAATGAGGAGAAGGCTTCAGGCAAAACCACCAGTCCAAGACAACAACCAGCCCACCGCAAAAAAGAAAACATGCAAGGATGTAAGCCGTTGGTCAAATGGCCAAAGTCTAACAGCAAGGAGTGGGAAACCATCAATACAGACTTAAGCCTTATCCTAAATAACATCAAAGGATCAGCTGAGAAGAAGCTGGAGAAGATGGGTGACCTTATCTACAGCTACGGAGAGGAGAAATGTGGAGTGAAGGAGCAAGTCAGAAAGAAAGACATGCTTCCCGCCCCCAAGTCCCGTCGGCTTCAAGAAATCCAACAACTTGTGAAAGAGAGGCGACGGCTAAGAAAGTTGTGGAGAAAGGCGACAGTAGAAGAAAGGGAAGGCATCAACTTCCTTCAAAAGGACTTAAAGCATAGACTCTCAAAACTCCACCGAGCAGAAAGCCTACGGAAGCGCCGGAAAAAGAAAGAAAAAGCTAGAACCGATTTCTATAAAGACCCTTTTAAATTTGTGAAAGGCATACTCACAAAGGAGAAGAGTGGATCCCTGAAAACATCAAAAGACCAGGTTGAAGAGCATCTGAGAACCATCTATACTAATAGGAAAAAAGATGAACCGATCGTTGTCCCCACTGACATACCTCCAATATCACCACCACAACATCAGTTTGATATCAGCCCTCCCAAACTGAGCGAGGTGAAGCAGGCAGTGAAAAAGGCAAGATCAGCATCTGCACCAGGCCCTAACGGCGTATCGTATAGTGTCTACAAGAACGCTCCAGATGTTGTGAAAATTCTGTGGAAAAACATGAAAGTGGCGTGGGTCAAGCAAATCATCCCGAAAGCCTGGCGAAGAGCGGGAGGGGTGTTTATCCCAAAAGAAAAGAACTCAAAAACCATTGAACAGTTCCGCCAGATAAACCTTCTGAACATTGAAGGCAAGATCTTTTTCAAAGTGTTGGCAAACCGACTGACACAGTATTTAAAACAAAACCACTTCATTGACACATCAATCCAAAAGGCTGGCATTGCAGGCTTTTCGGGATGCCTTGAACATAACAGCATCATATGGCATCAAATCCAGACTGCAAAGAAAGAAGGGAAAGATCTTCACGTCTTGTTCCTTGATCTGGCCAATGCCTTTGGTTCAGTTCCTCATTCAGTTCTGTGGGCTGCCTTTGATTTCTTCCAAGTGCCGACTACAATCACAAATCTAGTGAAACACTACTTCCAGGACCTACAGTTTTGCCTTACAACATCAGACTTCACCACAAGTTGGCAACCGCTGGAGGTAGGCATCATGGCGGGGTGTACCATCTCCCCATTGGCCTTCACGATGGCAATGGAGATCATTATTAGAGCCTCGAAATGGGTTGTGGGAGGAGAACGACTACAATGTAATCAGAGGTTACCACCAATTCGAGCCTATATGGATGATCTAACAATACTCACAACAACTGTCCCCTGCACCAAGAGATTGCTGGAGAAACTTCATCAAAATATAACATGGGCAAGGATGAAGTTAAAGCCCAATAAGTGCAGAAGCATCTCTATCGTGAAAGGCCAAGTCACAGACCAAAGATTTCATATTGGCGGAACAACTGTCCCAACTGTATCAGAAATGCCAGTAAAGAGTTTGGGGAGATGGTATGATGCGAAGCTCAAAGACACCGAGCAGTTTGAACAACTAAAAAATGATACCAGCCTGTACATGGAGCGCATCAGCAAGACCTTGTTGCCAGGAAAACTCAAGTTATGGTGTTTTCAATTTGGAATACTCCCAAGACTCTTGTGGCCGTTAACTGTGTATGAGATCCCCATCACCAAGGTTGAAAAGTTGGAACGGCTGATAAGCACACAGCTTAAGCAGTGGCTTGGAATTCCACGTTGTTTAAGTTCCGTTGGCCTTTATGGACATGGCAAGTTGGAATTACCAATCACAGGGCTCGTGGAAGAGTTCAAATGCACCAAAGCAAGGCTCGTTATGACCCTATCTGAATCAGAGGATGTAGTCATTCGAACAGCGGCCCCCCGGGTGGTAGCGGGAAGGAAGTGGATTCCATCAGAAGCTGTTCGGAGTGCAAAGTCTGCGCTTCATTTCAGAGATGTGGTTGGACAAGTACAGCATGGAAGGGCAGGGTTTGGACTCATCCCCAAAACTCCTCTGTGGCATAAAGCAACATCAGTGCAGAAGAGACAGCTAGTGGTAGAAGAGGTTAGGAGACAGGAGGAGGGAGAGCGACATGCCAAAGCCATATCAATGGCCAAGCAAGGGAGATGGACCAATTGGGAGGGCCTGGAGAAGAAAAAGCTCAGCTGGCGTGACATCTGGCAGATGGAGGGAGCACGGCTGAGTTTTGTAATCAGGGCCACATACGACCTGCTACCCTCCCCTCAAAATCTGAAAGAGTGGTATGGAGAAGATCCCGCCTGTTCCCTGTGTCAAGTACCTGCATCCCTAAGGCACATTCTATCAGGGTGTACTATAAGTCTCACCCAAGGGCGCTATACTTGGCGGCATAACCAAGTACTCAGAGAACTGGCAGTAATATTGGAACAGAAACGAACTACAACAAACAATCTCCCACAAACATCAGCAGGAGAGGTCAACTTCACAAATTTTGTACCAGCTGGCCAACATCAAGAGCACAGGACAACACCTAAGGATGAAAGCATCCTGCAGTCAGCGCGGGATTGGAAATTGGAAGTGGACCTTGATAAGAAGCTTGTGTTTCCCCCAGAAATAGTGGTTACAACACTCCGGCCAGACATGGTCCTGTGGTCTCCAACAAAAAAGTTAGCATATGTTGTGGAATTAACAGTACCATGGGAAGATGGGGTTGAAGAGGCCTATGAGAGGAAAAAGAACAAATATTCCGACCTGGCAGCTGAAGCATCCCAGAACGGCTGGAAGACCAGCATCTTCCCGGTAGAAGTGGGATGCAGGGGATTTGTTGCCACTTCTACCACCAGTTTTCTGAGGAAAATAGGGGTGAAGGGTCGCTCTCTCCAACAGGCCATCAAGTCTATGTCAAGTGCTGCCGAAAAAAGCAGTAACTGGCTCTGGATCAAGCGTAAGGACCCCAACTGGGCAGCAAGGTAGAGACAGATGGTATGCGGTCAGGCTTAGGCCCGACTCAGGGAGAAGGACGCCCCTGCCAGGCAGAGTCCATCAGGGATATGGAGGGTATGGCATGGAGGGGGGTGTACCTGGGACGCTGGGTACACTGTTGAGCCTTCTGGAGACGTTGATGGTATGCGGTCAGGCTTAGGCCCGACTCAGGGAGAAGGACGCCCCTGCCAGGCAGAGTCCATCAGGGATATGGAGGGTATGGCATGGAGGGGGGTGTACCTGGGACGCTGGGTACACTGTTGAGCCTTCTGGAGACGTTGTGGGCTTCAATCAATGAAACGTCGATGAAGCAGGGTGCCCACCTGATGACCCCAATGACATACCTTACCCTTTTTCACCACTCCACACCGACTGCTACTATCAAGAGTTTCCTACTAAGGGGATTGAAACATCTAGTTCTATTAGCTTTAATTAATTTAATGGTGATCAAATGTAAGTCTATTTAATTATATATTTAAAAAAAAAAAATTGATTTCAGAAAGTGTTTTACAGTTGAAACAAGAACAATATTTATTAATAATAATGATTATTAGATATTGTTGTAACACCTTACTTGAAGCCTTTATAATGTGCATTATAAAGGTATCAATAATGTAGATTATAATGCCTTACATCTTTGAAATATAACTAAAGTAAATAACTAAACTAATAGTAGCTAAAGTTAAAATGCATTATACTATTTGCAAATTCCTTGTTACATCTGAAATTGGTTGTTTGTCATGAGTTTTAAAGTATTATCATTTTTTGGAGGTGTAACAATAAATAGATAATATTATAATGTGTTATAACCTTGGTTACAATTATTGGTGAGATCATACATGCATTATAATGTGTAAAACAATATATAATTCATGCATTAAAAATACTTTTATAATGCAATATGTATAAAGGCTTTAATTAAAGTGTTACTGATATTTTTGTATAATTATTTAATCTAAAACAATGATATTGTTACAAGAATAACATTATTCCTTTCAACAAAAAAGGAATTCTAAACAGATTTCCACACTGTGTCTCACTATGAGTTTAATCAGTTTATTACAGGTTTGTTTTTCCTTCATTTATTTCTACACTGAGTTCATATTTAGTTCATCTTTTATTGTAGAAATCATACATGGAAAAAAGAGATTTGACATCAGAATGTAAATGTTGCTTCTTTCTGTAGTTCAGTCAATGATACTGAATCTCTTTTGCTCATGTTGTGCTTATAATTCAGTGTTTTGTTCATTCTGTGTGATTCAATTGTGTTTTAACTCGGTTTGAAATTGAGTTACATTTTCAGTTCAGGTGAATATCTCAAAATTTAAGATATTTATGTTCAGAGTGAATAATTGCTGGAATTAAAGCAGTCAGATCGGCCTGATAATAGATAATATGTGTTATAACTGCTGTTACACTTATTGATTAGATCATACATGCATTTTAATGTATATAGCAGTGCATAATTAATGCATTAAAATACTTTTATAATGCAATATGTATGAAAGCTTTAAATAAAGTGTTACTGATATTGTTTTATAATGATTGAATCTAAAACTAGACCAGCATTATTCCTATGCTGTGACTGTGCAGTGCAATGTGTTGTGTGTGTGTGTGTGTGTGAATGTGTTGTGTTTGTCTCCTGCAGCTGGTCCCACAGTGAAGCCCTCAGTGTCTCTGCTGCCGCCCTCTTCTCTGCAGATCTCTGGAGACTCAGCCGCACTGCTCTGCCTGCTCAGCTCTTACTCTCCACAGGGGGCGCTGGTGAGCTGGACACTGGACGGGTCAGAGGTCACCGAGGGGGTTCTGACCAGCGCAGAGAGCCAGCAGGACGGCCGCTACAGCCGCAGTAGCGTCCTGACCCTCAGCAAAGCACGCTGGGAAGCGGGAGAGCTGTACGTCTGCAGAGTAACACATGATGGAGCTCCTCATGAGGTCTCGTTCCACAAGAGCTCTGAGTGCTGATGTTTCTCTCCTGAAGATGAGCCGTATCTGAGTGTCCTGTGTCAGGCAGGATTCACATGAGTCTAGTGCTGCAGCTGTAGTGATTTACAACTCAATACTGAAACTGAGTGTGTGTGTGTGTGTGTGTGTGTGTGTGTGTGTGTGTGTGTGTGTGTGTGTGTGTGTGATCTTTCAATCTGCTGTGTTTGCTGCAACATTCAATAAAGCTTCTCAACAAGTTCACTTTGTGTCTGACAACATCATTCAACTAACAGATGAAGATGCAGGTGCTTTTCAGAAGGTTGATGTAGCAGTAAATGTCAAATAAAGCTCTTGGGGTTTGAACATGGTCTCTGGAGACAGAGCTGCTCTATTCTGAGAGGATCACAATCACTCCACCCTGACAATGCAAATGGGGTTTTCAGTCTCACTCTCTGATTGGTTACATGATCTGGACTGGAACACTTTCACTTCTGCTTTAGTGAAGCAGCGCAGACAAACTGATCATTTATAGGAGATTAAAAACTTTATTATATAAAAAGATCAAGATCAAGAATCAGCTGTTCTGACACTAATTGTTTTATAATCATTACATTTATAGGCGATGGTGTAAATTTACTGTATATGAAAATGTTATGAAAAATATAATCCATGATCACAGATCAAGAATCAGCCGTTGTGACAGTAATTGTGTAAGAATGTAAAAGTTTGTGTGTCTCAAATGGAAAGCATCACGTCCAGACAGCAGAAGTGACTGAATGCAGTCTGTTCAGTTTGATTGACAGGATCATATATTACACCTAAAACATGATGATCATATTGAAACACTGACTCATTCTCTTCATAAACACAAGAGTGATGTTGATTGTAATGATATAGTGTTATTAGTGTGTGTAGTGTCTTTCTTGTCTAATAAACGAAAGCACACATAGACAGAAAGAGTTGCCCTCAAATGTGCATGATTTTTTCTTTTTTCTTGCATTAACCACATGACAAACACGTGCGCTTTGTTTCGTACTGTTGTGACCGGATGAAGTGTTTTTATTAAGACCTAGCCTATGTAGGCTATCTATACCTACTCCCTTCCTACAGAGGGAGTCTGTTGCAGGCTAACCTCCTTTGCTTAGTATTCCACTCAGGTACTATAGGGTGTGGTTGGGACTAGGAAGTAGATAAAAGCAGCGTGCAGGGTTGATGAATGGTTTGGTGCTATTCAGTTTTGAGCTTGAGTTTTCCTATTGGGGGTGCTGTGCTAACTGAGATTGAGGTGTCTGATGCACTGTGTTTCTGTGTGATAGTGAGGCTTGCTGTTGGACATTTGTGTGCCTCTGGACAGTATTATTTGCCAACCTTCAACATTTTAAATGTTATGTGTAATGTTAACGTGTAGTGTAATGTTAACGATAGCATGCTAGCCAAATGTGGATGCTAGGTAGCCAGCCACAGGACCGTTTCAAAAGTTACTGTCTTTTATGAATTATCTTTATTCAGAGCACGAGTGCATTAAAAAGCACAAAATTTTCTTACGGGGGGTGCCCCCCTACCCCCTAGAGGTACAGAGGTCCACTCCCACAGCTTTACCAAAAATCCTGTAAGAAACACTGGTATTGCTATGGCAATGCAGTTTATATTTATTTATTTATTTACTTATTTATTTATTTATTTGATTCATCACTGTGGAGTATAGTTCAAATGTATTAATAAATGACATTTTTTTACTTATTTCATCTATTAACTCTCACTCGTTCCTACTCACTCATTACATGGCACAGTTATTTATTTATTTATTTATTGTTTTTGTTGTTTTGTTTTGTTTTGTCACTCAGTGACAGCAAAATTGTTGCTGCATACCCTTCTGACACTGGGTAGTTGCGCCCCTAAGTCTCTCTCAGTTAAATGTATGTGTTAATGTAGGAGAGAGAGAGAGAGAGAGAGAGAGAGAGAGAGAGAGAGCACACGCATGATATGAGTAGCCTATAGCAGATTTGGGGAGGGCCCATTCACTGGACCTTTTCAGGGGCCCAGTCATTTCTGTGGGCGGGCCTGGGCCTATATAAGAGTATTTCATTGGTATCCATAGGCCTACTCTGTGTAGCTGGCCCGCCATCTACTGGCTAAAAAAAATATTGGCCCGTGGCCAAAGTTACTTGCCGACCCCTGGTCTATATGATGGTTACTTGTTTCATGATGCTGTAGGGTTTTTGATAGACATTGCCAGTTGTTGTATCCCAACACAAGCCGTTTGTCACATGCTTTGGCTCCACCAAATAATTTACATGCAAAGCAATACACTTTATTTGATTTCATGGAATACAACAACCAGTCTCGCTCATCTCTCTCCCCATTTGATAATAAGCAATAACAATAAGCTTTAGAAAAGTGGCTGTTACTCTTCTCTGATCTAGGATATGGCCCATCAGGACATTTCAAAGGCCCTTTCTCAGTCAATTTTTGCCTAAAAGTGTCAATAATTTGATGGGGTGCAGGCCAGTCTGATGGGTGCTCTGAGGAAGGTCTTTCCTCTGTTACCTCCTCTGTTGCATCTCTGCATTCTCCTGTTATATCTATCTCCTCTCCTCTGATGTCATTTTGAGGGTGTGGCTCTCCATCTTTCCAGGCACTGGATTTTTACAAGACAAACCAATAACTAAGTCTACAACCCTAATCTGTAATGTTCTGTAATTCATAATATCCTGCGTGGCCAGTCCTACCTGTTCTCTTGACCTGCTCTAGAGACATTTACTTTCTCTCTGTGCTCTTCATCTTCACCACTGAGAAAACAAAACCGATGTTTCACAAAATGAATACCTCTGCAATACCTTAATCTGCAATGATTATTGATATTGTCATTGATATAAGTCATAAAATCCTGGTCCATTCCTACCTGTTCTCTTCACCTGCTTTGAACTCATTTTCTATCATTTCTTTGCTGTCCTCTCCATCTTCATGGCTGAGTAAATGGACCAGAATAATAAGCAATCCCTAATTTGTAATGTTTCTTAATATTGTGGTCATGACATGAGGAATCCAATTTTACTTGATGTTGATAAATAAAAGGTCATTGTGTAATGACAAGAGCCAAAATACATTTACATGTCTTTAGAAAGACAGATGCCTGCTATCATAAGCAGACTTTTTCAGTCAGAGACAGGGTGAACAATTATATTATTTTACAATATTATGAGTTACTGGTGCACAAAAACTGTACTTACATTATAAGTGTACCTCAGAGAACATATAAAAAAGTATGTCATGACCCCTTTAAGTCCAAATATCTTGAGTGACAGTTCCTGTTCTCTTCACCTGCTCTTGACTCATTTGTTTTCTCTCTGTGCTCTTCTTCTTCATGGATGAGTGAATGGACCAGATATTTCACAATATGGATTCCTTAAGTCTGAAATACTCTTATCTGCAATTTGATATATTTAGTCATAAAATCCTGTGTGGTCCATTCCTACCTGTTCTCTTGACCTGCTTTGTTATTCTCTTTCACCTGCTCTTCATTGTCCTCTCCATCTTCATGGCTGAGTAAATGTACCATTATGTTACTGTTATACTACAATGTCAACGTTCAGTAGCCTAGGAAACTACTTGCATATATATATATACACTATGAAATAGTGGTTAAAAACTACCAAACATATATTTTTGTGATTAAAGCATTAAAGTATTAAAAACGTACTCGGTTACTAACGTAACCTCGGTTCTCTCTAGAAGAGGGAACGAGTACTGCGTAAGAGTATCTTACGCTAGGGGAAAATCCTTTTTCCGCGAGATATTGAAGCCAAAAATTATCCTTAATTTTGTAATAATGCAAAACGCGTTGCGGCAGCATACAGACATAGGCGAGACAGCTCGCGCGCCTATTGGCTGTTCTGCGGCAACTGCAGCAGCCTATCGAGCGAGGCCTGGCGTCCCGCCGAAACGGGCGTGGTCTAGGCCTATAAATACGGCTCGTAGACAGCTATTATCTGTTTTTTTCATCATAGAAGCAACCAGAGCGTGCGCATGCACGGCAAGATACGCAGTACTCGTTCCATCTTCTAGAGAGAACCGAGGTTACGTTAGTAACCGAGTACGTTCTCTTACGAGAGGTCTCTCGTACTGCGTAAGAGTATCTTACGCTAGGGGACCCAATGCAAAACGCCGTGCATGCTGAGATCTGACACCAAAGGCCCAAGGGCGAAAGCCCGGGGCTCATATAGTGCATAATCACTCAGGGAACTCACAGGGAGTTCGGGAAGAGGGAGGGGCGAAGCCACATATGGCAGCGTCGCTTAGACGCGAATACATCATACAGACAGGGCGGGGTACGGCCTGAACTGATGGGAAAATGTGGGTCTTACACAGTCTGCCCGGGCACGTCTTGTGCTACTGCTTTCCACTGTCGAATATGAGCTGTGCTCAGTAGACGCAGCATTCTGAGCTAATAGCATCAGGTCAGATAATACTGGTTAACTAGAACGACAGCAGCCTGGCCTGCAAGGCGGGAACCTCTAGGTTGTAGAACCTTATAAATGTAGACGGGGAGGCCCAGCCCGCCGCCGTACAAATATCTTGCAAGGCAATCCCACTCGACCAGGCCCACGAAGAGGCCATACCTCTCGTGGAGTGCGCTCTGACACCCAACGGGCACTGCATGCCCTTGGAGGCGTATGCTAGCGCTATAGCATCAACTATCCATCTGGATAGGCTCTGTTTCGACGCGGCCAGTCCCTTAGAACGCCCGCTGAACGAAACAAAGAGCTGCTCTGTCTGTCTGAAAGCAGACGAGCGAGACACATAAGCTCGTAATGCCCTGACTGGGCAAAGGAGGCCCGCGTCTCTTTCCTCATCAGGGACCGGTAGTGCTGACAGGGAGATGACCTGCGCCCTAAACGGTGTGTTGAGGGATTTTGGAACATAACCGTGCTTAGGTTTGAGTATAACTTTTGAGTCATTAGGCCCAAATTCCATGCACGTCGCGCTCACAGAGAGCGCGTGTAAGTCCCCTATGCGCTTCAATGAAGTGAGAGCCAGCAGAAACACGGTCTTGAAAGACAGATGTTTCAGATCAATCGTCTGCAAAGGCTCGAATGGGCCACCTTTCATGGCTTCCAGTACCGTAGAAAGGTCCCATACGGGGACCGAGGGAGGTCTGGGAGGATTCAGTCTCTTAGCCCCTCTAAGGAAGCGGATGACTAAATCGTTCCTTCCTATTGACTGACCAAGCGTTGTTCTTGAGAACGCTGCTATAGCCGCCACATAGACTTTGAGCGTGGAAGGGGTCCTGCCCTTATCCAACAGCTCTTGCAGGAAGGAAAGCACCTCCGTCACTCCACAGTCTGTGGGTGACACATCACGGGCTGTGCACCAGCCTGAAAACACTGACCACTTCGAGGAGTAGAGTCGTCTCGTAGACGGAGCTCTAGCCTGCGTGATCGTGTTTAATACTCCCTCAGGGAGTTCGACATGTACCCGTTGATGGCCCAGACATGAAGGGACCACAATTCCGGGTGAGGATGCCAGATCGAACCGTGGGCTTGAGAGAGGAGGTCTCTCCTCACTGGTACTGGCCACGGGGCAGTGCTCGCTAACTGCATCACTACTGGGAACCAAGGCTGGTTTTCCCAGAGCGGCGCTACGAGCAGTACCGAGCATCCCTCTTCCCTGATCCGCTCTATCACCTGAGGCAGGAGAGAGACGGGGGAAAAAGCATAGAGCGGGCGGCGGGGCCATACATGAGCCAGCGCGTCCCTGCTCTTGGAGAAAAATTCCGGGCAGTGAGCGTTTTCTTGAGACGCGAACAGGTCTACTTCCGCTCTGCTGAATTTCTTCCACAGCAGTTGGACTGTCTGTGGGTGTAGAGACCATTCGCCTGCCGGAACATTGTTCCTGGACAGTCTGTCTGGTCCTATGTTTAGGAGCCACGGCACGTGCGCTGCCCTTAGCGAGCGCAGGTTGCGCTGAGCCCATACCAGGAGGCGTTCTGCTAGCCTGTACAGGTTCTTGGACCTGAGGCCGCCCTGGCGATTTATGTAGGCCACCACGGACATGCTGTCCGAGCGGACCAGGACGTGGCAGCCTTTTATGTGGGGACAAAAACGCTTCAGTGCGTTGTCTACCGCCAGCATTTCGAGGCAGTTTATGTGCAGGAGCTTCTCCCGTTCTGACCACTGGCCAAAGAACGGTCTGCCCTCGAGCAGCGCTCCCCATCCCGAGGTGGATGCGTCCGTGGACACCACCCTCACCCTTGAGGAAGTCCCCAGGCTTACACCTGATTGGTACCAGTTGTCCGCTTTCCAAGGTTTCAGAGCTGTGACGCACTTCTGATTGACCTTGAGGCGAAGCAGACCGGATGCCCACGCTTGGCGTGGGACTCGCGCTTTCAGCCAGAACTGCAGCGGGCGCATGCGGAGCAAGCCCAGCTGGAGCACTGATGATGCTGAGGCCATGAGACCCAGCATCTTCTGAAATCTCTTGAGCGGGACAGACGCGCCGCAGTGGAACGAGTTCGCTGTGCGCTGAATGTCTACCGCACGCTGTGGTGATAGTCGCGCTATCATGGACAGCGAGTCCAGCTCTGTGCCCAGGAAAGATATCTTCTGACTGGGAGACAGAGAGCTCTTCGCCCAGTTGACACTGAGACCCAGATTCTCGAGGTGATCAAGTAAAATGGTCGTGTGCTCTACGAGCACTGAGCGGGATTGCGCTAGAATCAGCCAATCGTCCAAATAGTTCAGTACTCGCACGCCTCTCATTTTGAGGGGTGCGAGCGCCGCATCCATGCACTTCGTAAATGTACGGGGTGCCAGGGATAAACCGAACGGCAGGACTGTGTACTGATATGCCTGGCCCTCGAAGGCGAATCTCAAATATCGCCTGTGACGTGACGCTATCTGTATTTGAAAATACGCGTCTTTCAGATCTATCGACACGAACCAATCTCCTTGGCGAATATGCGTGAGGATTTTTCTGGTCGTGAGCATCCTGAACTGTCGCTTCACAAGCACTCTGTTCAGTTGCCTTAGATCTAGTATGGGTCTGAGACCCCCGTCTTTTTTCGGTACCAGGAAGTATCTGCTGTATAGCCCTCCTTCGCTCTGAACTTGAGATAGAGGCTCTATGGCCCCTTTGTTCAATAGTTTCGTCACTTCGGCTCGAAGTAGATGTGCTACTTCTGCTTTTACCGTGGTCTCGACGCGCGCCGCATAGCGGCGAGGGCGCCGGCGAAACTGTAGCGAATAGCCTCTCTTTATAATGTCCAGCACCCACTTCGAAACCCCGGGCAGCTTTGCCCATGCGTCTGCATGAATAGCTAGGGGTTGAATGCGAGGCGCGCTCCGCTCGCTCAGCGATGGAGAGGCTTCGGTGTGCTGTAACACAAGCGTCGCGCTCGTGACATTTGAGGCATGGGGCGCGCTGATAACAGCGGGCAGATTGCCCGCGCTCGACTCCTCTGCGGCGGTCAACCGCGAGGGGGAGGGCTGGGCGAGTCCTGTAGGAACTGTCATGTCTATGTGTGGGTGTGGGCGCGGGACAGCGGGCACATTTATCACACTGAAAGCGTCGTTCGCTTGAGTGAAGCGAATGCACGCTGGTTTCGTTTTTACAGAAACCGTGAGACATGCATAACATGGTGTTTGTGGGCACTGGGTAGTGGGCACATTCACCGTGTTTGAAGCGCAATCGATCTGAGTCGATTTTATGTGCGCGGGCCCTGAGTGACAGGCTGTGCTTGTGTGTAGGGATGGGCACTGGGCAGTGGGCATTCTTACTACACATGAGACACCATCGGCCGTGGCCGGGACACCAGAAAATACACTCTCTTGGGGATTTATCTGGGTAGCCGTGAAAACGGCATTTGTGTGCAGGCAAGCGGGTGACAGAACCGGCTTGTTGGCTGCAGAAAACACTGGAACAGTCACATTTGCTGGAACTGGACGAGCGAATAACTTTGGTGGGAGTCCGGCCGCGGCGGGACTCGAACACCGTCGTTTTCCTAGACGTGCTAGGACGACTTCGGGACCTCAGGCTTTACCACAATCCTAGGCCGCGGGCCACGCATGGCGGGGCGGCGGCCGGATGAGCGGGAGCGCGGTCTCGCGCTTCGAACCTGACGGCGCTGCGAAGTGGCGGCAGTGGACGGTGGCTGTGGCTGTGAGTTCTGTGCAGACGGTTTCGCACGGCCTGCTGCAGAACTGGAGCGCTTCGGGAGGAAGTGCTTCATAGCCTGTGACGCTTTCTGTACCTCTGCGAATCTCTCCGCAAAATCCTTGACGGAGGATCCAAAGAGGCCAGCGGGAGAAAGCGGGGCATCGAGGAACGCGGTGCGCTCGGACTCGGCCATTTCTGAGAGCGTCAGCCACAGGTGTCTCTCAGTCACGGTGAGAGAAGCCATACTTCGTCCAATGGCCTGTGCTGCGGACTTAGTGGCACGGAGAGCGAGGTCCGTGGCGCTTCTGAGGTCCGACACACAGATCACGTCAGGTCCTTTCTCGTCCAGCTTTCGGGAGGAGATCGGCCTGGAAGATCTGCAACGTGGCCATGGTGTGCAGCGCTGACGCAGCTTGCCCGGCGGCGGCGAAAGCACGGCGGAGCAAGCTTGACGTGGTGCGGCAAGCTTTAGAGGGAAGGGCCAGCTTAGCGCGCCGTCCAGCGGAGGGCGGGCATAAGTGGCCCGCTATCGCCTCTTCGACCGGCGGCAGCGAGAGGTATCCCCTGTTCTTGGCATCGTCTAGTGCAGAGAATGCCAAAGAAACAGCGGGACGCACTCTAGCAGAATAGGGGGCGTTCCAGGACTTGGCGACTTCTTCGTGTAACTCAGGAAGAAAGGGCGCTGGTTTGGACGCAGGCGAAGCGCGCTCCCCGGGCAGAAAAAAGCCATCCAGCCGGTTGTGAGCGGGCTGCTCGGGCGAAGACCACTCGAGGCCGAGGCTCGCCGCGGCCTGTGCGAGTATCCGCATGAGCTCCGTCTCGATGGACGCTCTTTTGCCTGACGCAGCGCGGGCAGCGGGCGCGAGATCCTCAGAGCTCGCCCAATCCTCACTGCCTGACGCCAGGATAGAGCAGGAATCATCCTCTCCCAGCAGGGCTTCCTCGTCAGCGTCGTCGACGGAAGCGGCGGCAGACAGCGGCCGCTGTCCGTCAGGAAGAGAAGCTGACGAAGCCGGTGAAGCAGGCGGGCGAACCGGCGAGCTTTGGCGGCTGGGGGAAGGTTCTGGGACCCGCTGGGCACGGCGCTTTTTACGGCGCGACACCGCGGCGGGCGGGGGAGCAGTCTCGGTGAAGAAAGCCAGGCGAGTCCTCAGAGTCGCCATGGGCATCAGCTCGCAGTGAGGGCAGCCGCCGTCAGCGAGCGCGAGAGCTGCATGTTCCTCACCCAGGCAGGAAGCGCAGATAACATGGCGGTCCCCGTCGCTGAGTGTGGCTCTGCACGAGCCGCAGGAAGGCATCTTTAAAAAGACGCTAGCTCTTTTAGAATGTGTGTCGCGGCGGCGACACACACACACACAGAGTACAGAGAATGAAAGGATATAAGCGCCGGAAAGCGCAGCAGGAAGGCAAGGAAGGCGGCGCGGCCAGCGACTTCAGTGACTCGTCCCGCTGAAGGTGCTCTCTCTCAGACGGCGCGGCTTCTTCTCCAGCTCCAGCGATGCGTGTGCTTCGCTTGAAGGATGAAAAAAATCAGATAATAGCTGCCTACGAGCCGTATTTATAGGCCTAGACCACGCCCGTTTCGGCGGGACGTGACGCAGCGGGCGCGAAGCACCCTCATTGGGTCTGGCGTCACACCAAGCCAAGATTTACTATCTCTTAGTGTTGTGATCCCATGACGTGAGAAAATTGCGCTAAAACACTCACTGAGTTTTTATTACTTGTTTCCAGTTCAGGCATCACATGGTTTTATGTTTATGTGAAGCTGTTACATTAAATGGAAATGGTACCAGACAATTAATAAATAATTATAAAATGTATAAATGTTTATAAAAGTTACTTTTTTCATGCCTCATTTTTAAAGCAATTTTTCTAGTCATGATTTGTGCAACTAAATACTAAAGTCATTTCAACTTTAATAAGTTGAAGCTGAAGTAACACTTCAGTCATTACTAGTTAGTTACCATGATTCTTACAGTAGTTACTAATGAAAAGCCAATCCTAAAGTGTAGAATCTTCACACACACACACACACACACACACCAAAAAAAAACATTTTTTGAGAGGTAGGTTCAATAATAAAATGTGTATATGGTATTTGGATGGCTGATGACTCAATATGATCCAGTAGTCTCCATGACTCTAGTGATTCAATGCCAGTCCAGAGGAATGCCGGAAAATTGGCCACAGGACGAGTAAGGTCCCGACAACTGCATTTAAAAATCCATTTCTTTAAAATGATTCACTTGATAAATAGTTCTGTAGGAGACAGCATAGGCTAATGCAATTATTACATTGTAGTGGCTTTACAAGAACAAAAAGTTTTACAGGGACAAGCACCTCTCACATCTTCTACACATTTTAGTCCAGTTTAGTGAGAGATATAAGATTATATGTTTACTTAGTACATCATAATAAATGAATAAAGTCTGTGAAAGGTTTGATATTGTGTAGTTTGTGATCCTCCATCAGCAGCTGCAGTTTCTCTCAGCTGTATCAGTGCAGTCACTGTGACGTCTGACTGACAGAGGTTTTTGTACGACTCTTTATCACTGTGTGAACACATACTGACTGTTGATATAGTGATAACTCAGACAGTAATAATCTCCTGTATCTTCAGTCTGGACTCCACTGATGGTCAGAGTAAAATCTCGTCCAGTATTTGCTGTTCCACTGCCACTGAATCTAGATGGAGTTCCAGTATAACGGTTGTTTATATATTTAATCAGGAGTTTAGGAGCTTCTCCAGGTTTCTGCTGATACCAGGCTAAGTTGCTGTAGTATATTCCTACATCTACATTACACTCTATTGTTGCTGTTTGACTCTGTTGGACAGTTTTAACTTCAGGTTGAGTCAGAGTCACTCCTCTGGATTCTGAAGAAGAGAAAAGAAAAACTATATGTGTTTTAAACTACTATCATCATTTACTTTTACAAAATCACCAAAACCAGAGTCAGTTTTTGTGTCTTACCTTGAATAAACAGTGCAATGGTCCAGATGAAGATGTTGATTGTGTTCATTGCTGTAGTTTAGTCTTGTGTGATGATGAAGAGTGTGTTCTGTTCTGCTCTCAGTCATGAAGTGTTAAACTCACAGCACTATAAACACTCTCAGAGCACTGAAGCATGTGCTGACAATGCAAAGTGACTCTCTCTATTTAAATCATTATCCTGAAGACTGTAGATCAGTCACAAACACTTTATCAAACAACTTCCTCATGTTGAGAAATGCTAAGCTATTATACACACATTTCTGAAGAGTCTATTGACAGAATCAAACATATTATTGATTCAGTCATTATTAATATTTACATTGCATTTATTTAACAACCGACGAGGAAACTATTGATTTGAAGACATTAATATTAAATATTGATATATTAATTTATTAAGTTGCTGTAAAACGTTTAATTTTAATATAGCTACCAGTCGTGCTTCATTAAGCACACATACTTCTCAAGATTTCTTATACATCGTTTTCTTGACAGCATTGCTTTAACTGTGTACAAACATCTGATAAACGTTTGTTTAAAAAAGTGCAGATTCACTCGTAACCAAATGCAACATAGACGTTTCCTAAATGTGTGTTTAATATTTGACAGGGGACATTTGACAGACGTACAGTATGGCAGATGAAACTCTTAGAAATACATCTTCCAGATGAAAACACATCAGATAGCCGTGTGTGTGTTGAATGTGTGCTATAATGTCATCCATTTGGCCTAAGCTTTTGTCAACACTTTACATTACACACAGAAATGCTTATTATACTAATTTACATAAAGATTTACATAACTGAAGATAATTTTTAGATTTTATTTGTCTCTGATTTAGTAGCCTTTTGATCACATAAATGACAGATCTAACATTAAATCTTGTTTGGATGTAACAGGGACCGATGAACACACGCAGCCTTAGATAATAATAATAATAATAATAAATTTATTTTTATAATGCGCCTTTCTCAAACTCAAAGCGCTACAGGATACAAAGCAAAATCAAACAATCAACATTGCATCAGAACAAGTGTATATAAAAAAATAAAATAAAAAAAAAACAATTTATAAATTAAAAGCAGTAGTAAAAAGATGAGTCTTAAGAAGTTTCTTAAAACGATACTTGGTTACTCACGTAACCTCGGTTCTCTCTAGAGAGGGAACGAGTATTGCGTAAGGAACTTACGCTACGGGAAAAGTCATCTTTTCTCGAGATACTGAAGCCAAAAATTATCCTAATTTTTCATATTTTGTCAACGCAGTGCTGCAGGCGGCACAGCAGAGCTAGAGCGGGCAATACTGCGTGCTCATTGGCTGCCGCGCGGCAACTGCTTAAGCCTACCAGTGAGCCCCGCGTGACGTCACGCCCAATGAGGGCGCGCGCGCCCTCGCGCGTCACAGCCCGCCAGAAGGGGCGGCGTCAGAGCGTATAAAAACAGGGCTCGGAGGCTTAACTCTCTGGTTTCTGTCGAATGAAGCGACATGAGCTCGGGGCGCAAGCACGGCAGGGAACGCAATACTCGTTCCCTCTCTAGAGAGAACCGAGGTTACGTGAGTAACCAAGTATCGTTCTCTTACGAGAGGTTCTCTCGTATTGCGTAAGGAACTTACGCTACGGGAACCCTTTGTCAACGCCGTGCGCGCCATGCATCCACACACAACTCCAGGGGGGGAGCCCGGGGAGTGAAGAGTGGGGAGAGAGGTGGCCAGCAATGCGGGCCAACACATGTACATAAGCACCCATAGGGAGAAACAGAGCGTCACAGCCGGTCTGTATATAAGAGCTTTCCCTGAAAGTGCGGCTCGACCAGGAAAGTCAAATCTAATATCCAGCCTGCGAAAGAGCAGTGCATGAACATGATTTTAGACTGCGAGAAGTTTAGCCTGCAGGGCGGGAACTTCCAGGTTATAAAACCTAACAAATGTAGACGGGGCGGCCCAGCCCGCTGCCGTACAAATGTCATGAATGGAAATCCCACTGGACCATGCCCACGATGAGGCAACGCCTCTGGTGGAATGAGCCCGTATGCCCAGAGGGCACTGCAGGTTTTTGGACGCATATGCTGTCGCGATAGCATCCACTATCCATCTGGATAACGTCTGTTTCGAGGCGGCGAGACCCTTGGTGCGCCCACCAAACGAAACAAAGAGCTGCTCTGAGAGCCTGAAGGCTGCAGAGCGCGTAATATAAAGCCTTAACGCCCTGACGGGGCAAAGGAGATTATTATCGACCTCGTTGGCTGCCGGCGGCAGGGCTGAGAGGGAAATAACCTGTGCTCTGAAAGGAGTACCCAACACTTTAGGGACATAGCCATGTCTGGGTTTGAGAATGACTAACGAGTCGTTAGGTCCAAACTCGAGACACGATGCGCTAACTGATAGCGCATGTAAGTCACCCACGCGTTTTACTGAGGCAAGGGCCAGCAGAAAAACGGTTTTGAAAGTGAGGTATTTGAGACCCACAGAGTCTAGCGGCTCGAAGGGAAAAGCTTTAAGGGCCTCCAGGACCAAAGACAGATCACATTTCGGAACCGAAGGCGGGCGCGGAGGGTTCAGCCTCCTGGCGCCTCGCAGGAAACGGGTGACGAGTTCGTTTCTTCCAAGTGCGCGGCCGCGCGCCGAGTTGGCGAATGCAGCAATCGCCGCAACATACACCTTGAGCGTGGAGGGGGACCTGCCCGCGTCCAAGAGCTCTTGGAGGAAGTTCAGAACCTGTGGAACCTCACAGGACTGAGAGTTCAAACTCTTCCCTGTACACCATTTATTAAACACTGACCATTTAGACGCATAGAGCCGCCTCGTCGAGGGGGCTCTGGACTGCGAGATCGTGTTAATTACCCCTTCTGGCAGATCAACGAATATTCGTTGATTATCCACGCATGCAGAGACCAATGCTCTGGATGGGGATGCAGAATTGATCCTCGTGCTTGAGAGAGAAGGTCTCTCCTCACCGGGATCGGCCACGGGGCTGTGTCTGACATGTTCACCAGCTCCGGGAACCAAGGTTGGTTTTCCCAGTGCGGGGCTATGAGGAGCACTGCGCAGCGCGTTTCCCTGATCTTCGCTAATACCTGAGGCAGCATAGAGATCGGGGGGAAAGCGTACAACGGGACCCTGGGCCAGGCCTGGGCCAGCGCGTCCTCGCTCTTCGAAAAGAACCTTTTGCACTGAGCGTTCTCGCTTGTGGCAAAAAGGTCCAATTTCGCTTCGCCGAAGCGGAGCCACAACGTCTGTATCGTCTGGCTGTGTAACGCCCATTCCCCTGGGGGAACATTGTCCCTGGACAGTCTGTCCGGGCCGTCGTTCAGGTGCCCGGGCACGTGCGCGGCTCTCAGCGAGCGCAGCGAGCCCTGAGCCCAGACCAGAAGGCGTTCTGTTAGAGCGCGCAGGGCTCTGGATCTGAGTCCGCCCTGGCGGTTCACGTAGGACACCACTGACATGTTGTCTGAGCGAACTAGCACGTGGTGTCCCCGCAAGTATGGGAGAAAATGCTTCAAAGCTTTCTCGACCGCTAACATCTCCAGACAGTTTATGTGGAGGTCCCGCTCTGGACCCGACCAGGGGCCGCAGATTGGTCTGCCCTCGTAAAGCGCTCCCCAACCCATGTGGGACGCGTCTGTCGAGACCACTTTGCGGTGTGAGATGGCTCCCATTGTCACTCCCTGACGGTACCATTCGGGCGCTAACCAGGGCTGCAGGGCTGAGACACAGACCTGAGTCACGCTGATTCGAACGCTGCCCGAAACCCACGCTCCGCGGGGTACTTTCGATTTCAGCCAGCATTGTAGCGGGCGCATACGAAGTAAACCCAGCCGTAGGACCGCTGCGGCTGATGCCATATGGCCTAACAGCCTTTGGAAACGTTTCAGAGGGAGGTATCTGCCCTTTTGGACGGATGCGGCGAGGTGTCGAACACAGCGCGCGCGCTGTTCTGACAGCCTGGCAGTCATCGCCACCGAGTCCAGTTCTATTCCCAGGAAGGAAATAAACTGACTGGGGATGAGTGAGCTCTTGTCCCAGTTCACCGAAAGACCCAGGCTTTCCAGATGACTGAGAAGCGCTATCTTGTGAGAGATGAGCTCCTCTTTCGACTGCGCTAGAATGAGCCAATCGTCCAGATAGTTCAAGATTCGCATGCCCTGTTTTCTCAGGGGAGCGAGAGCTGAGTCCATGCACTTCGTAAATGTGCGGGGTGCTGTGGACAGGCCGAACGGCAGAACGGTAAATTGATACACCTGGCCGTCGAAGGCGAATCTCAAGAATGGCCTGTGACGGGGTATAATCTGGATTTGAAAATACGCGTCTTTTAGATCGAGAGATATAAACCAGTCCCTCGGGCGAACTAGCGCGAGGATCTGCCTGGTCGTAAGCATTTTGAACGGCCGTCTCATGAGGGCTCTGTTCAAATGTCTCAGATCTAATATGGGTCTGAGCCCGCCGTCCTTCTTGGGCACGAGGAAATAACGGCTGTAAAAGCCCGCCTCGGTAAGAGAAGGAGGGACTCTCTCTATCGCCTTTTTTCGCAGCAGCTTCCCTATCTCTGCATGCAGCAGATGGGCTGCTTCTGCGTTCACTTTCGTTTCGGTCCGGGCTATAAAGCGCGGAGGCCGACGACTGAACTGTAGCGAATAGCCCTGTATTACCGTGTCCAGCACCCATGTCGACACACCCGGAATAGCCTTCCATGCATTCGCACTCATAGCTAGGGGTCGAATGGCCTCTGAGTCCCGTCCGTCGCATAGCGCGGGACGAGGAATCTGCAGTGGCGGGCGCGCACTGTGCGCTGAGACAGTGCCGCGGGACGGGGGCTCGCTGATAGCAGTGACCGGCCGAACTGCGCCGGGAGAGCGCGCGTGAGTGTTTACAACAGAGTGTGAACGCGGGGGAGCGGGCACAGGACTCTTTATTAAAACACGGCCGGTGGCGGTGGCGATATTTGAACCCTGAATGTGTGAGACAGAGCGAGCAGTGTGTAGTTGTGAACACTCGTGAGCGGGCACATTTCCTACACTTATTACTCGAGCGGCAAGAGCGCGCTTTATGCGAGTGTGCTCTGTGGGGTACACAGGGGGATTTGTGCTTGTGTGTAGAAATGAACACTGGGTTGTGGGCATATTCATTACACTCATAACACTGTCGGCCTGAGCCGAACGGCCAGATATTATGCTCATCTTGTGATTTATCTGGGTCGCCGTAAAAACGGCGTTTGAGTGCAGGCGAGCGAGTCGACAGACTGGCTCGTTGGCTGCTGAAAACACTACTGCAGTAGCCTTCTTTAAGGGGACTGGCAGAGGATGACAGATGAGTTTTGACGGCGGTCCGGCCGCAGCGGGACCCGCCCGTCTTTTCCTCCCGACGAGTGCTAGGAGGACTTCGCAGGCTCGGGCTTCAGCGAGACTCGAGGCCGAGGCCCTCGCGGGGGCGGCGGCCTGCGCTGGCTGGATGAGCGGGACCTAGGACGGCCGCGCTGGCGCTGCTGTGTGGTCGGAGGGCGGGAAGTGCGCTGGTTAGAACTGCGTGCAGGAGGCTCTGTGCTAGAGCGGCCTGCAGCGGAGCTCGAGCGGCGAGGCAGGAAGAGGCTCATAGCCTGTGATGCCTTCTGCACCTCCGTAAACCGGTCCACGAGGCCACTCACTGCTGGTCCGAAGAGGCCGGTGGGGGAGAGCGGGGCGTTGAGGAAGACGGACCGCTCTGATTCTCCCATATCGGCTAGCGTCAGCCACAGGTGGCGCTCTGTGACGGTGAGCGAGGCCATTGAGCGACCGATAGCTTGTGCAGCTACCTTGGTAGCGCGGAGAGAAAGATCTGTCGCGCTGCGCAGGTCGGTCAAGGTGGTCTGGTCGGGGCCCTTCTCGTCCAGCTGGCGGAGGAGGTCGGCCTGAAGGACCTGAAGGACCGCCATAGTGTGCAGGGCTGAAGCGGCCTGTCCGTTAGCCGAGAAGGCGCGGTGGACGAACGCCGAAGTAGTCCTGCAGGCCTTGGACGGGAGGGCAGACTTTGAGCGCCATCTCGCGGATGGGGGGCAAAGGTGCGCTGCGACCGCCTGTTCGACCGGAGGGATGTTGTTGTATCCCTTCTCCGCGGCTCTGTCCACCTGGGAGAGAGCAGCTGAAGCTGAAGAGCGGAGCCTGGCCGAAACCGGAGCGTTCCACGCTTTGGAGAGTTCCTCGTGGAGCTCGGGCAGAAAAGGCGCTGGTCTGGAGGCTGTAGACTGGCGGCGGTTGGGCAGGAAGCATCCATCGAGCCTGTTCGGTGGAGGCACCGCAGGCGGGGACCACTCGAGGCCTAAGCGCTCGACTGCCGTTGTGAGGAGGCGGAGAAGCTCGGCGTCCACACCGGTATGGGTCCTGCCAGACACTCTCGAAGACGAGGCGGAGCGGAGTGAACCGGACCACTCTTCGCTGTCTGACGCCAGAAGAGAACAGCTGTCCAGAAGCGCGTCCACTTCCGCTTCATTGTCAGAGGCGACGGCATCGCGGGCCGTAGCCGGCGGCTGCGCGTCGGGAAGCGGGGGAGGCGAGGGAGAGAGCGAGGCTCGCGGGAGGTGTTCCGGCGATGGCCTGACTCGAATCTCCGGCTCCGGTGGTCTCTGCGAGCGGCGTTTCTTCTTACGCGGCCCGGAGACAGTTGGAGCGGGCTCTGCATTGAACAAGGCGAGTCGAGCCCGCAGGGTCGACATCGGCAGTTCCTCGCAGAATTCGCAGCCGCCCGTAGACAAGGCAACGGCTGCATGGTCACGTCCCAGGCAGAGAGCGCAGATCACGTGGCGGTCTCTGTCGCTGAGCGGAGAGCGGCATGAACCGCATGAAACTCGTGGCATTTTGAAACAAACGCCGTGCTCTTTTAGTGAGTGCTGCAAGAAAAACACACACAAGGCAAGCGAGAAAGGATATATCGCCGGATAGCTGAGCTGGCACGGCAGGCTGAAGGCGGCGAAGATTCGACCGGCTTCCTCAGGCTGTCCTAGGCTGGCTCGTTGCTGGTTTCGACGGCGACGGCTTCTCTCGGAGTGCAGCGATGCGAAGAGCTTCGCTGAAGAGACAGAAATCAGAGAGTTAAGCCTCCGAGCCCTGTTTTTATACGCTCTGACGCCGCCCCTTCTGGCGGGCTGTGACGCGCGAGGGCGCGACGTCACGCGGGGCTCACTGGTAGGCTTAAGCAGTTGCCGCGCGGCAGCCAATGAGCACGCAGTATTGCCCGCTCTAGCTCTGCTGTGCCGTCTGCAGCACTGCGTTGACAAAATATGAAAAATTAGGATAATTTTTGGCTTCAGTATCTCGAGAAAAGATGACTTTTCCCGTAGCGTAAGTTCCTTACGCAATACGAGAGAACCTCTCGTAAGAGAACAATTCACAGAAGAAGCATTTCTGATGGGTGCAGGTAAAGTATTCCATAACTTTGGCGCAATACAGGAAAAGGCTCTTCCCCCCATAGTTTTTAATTTAAAACGAGGCTGCAACAAACAGAGAGAGACAGCAGAGCGGAGAGAACGAGCAGGAATGGATGGTGTAACCAAATCACAGATGTAATCCGGAGCCAACCCATGTACAGCTTTATAAGTTAAAATCAGAATTTTAAAATCAATACGTGACTGAACTGGAAGCCAATGCAATTGCTGGAGCACTGGTGTAATGTGATGGCGTGAGGATGTGTGAGTCAAGACGCGTGCGGCCGAGTTCTGGATATATTGCAACCTCTTAATAGAGTTTGCTGGTAGACCCACAAAAAGAGAATTACAATAATCAAGTCTCGATGTGATAAAGGCATGGATAAGCCTCTCTGCATCAGGCCTAGAGAGAAACGGTCTGATACGTGCTATGTTCCTCAGGTGAAAAAAAGCCACCTTCGTTATATTTTTAAAATGTGAATTAAAAGTAAGCTGGGTATCAAAGATCACACCCAGATTACGGACCTGGTCAGAAGGGGACAGCTGGGTATTGTCAACTGAGATTCTAAAATCCTTACATTTACCAACATTCACTGAAGTTCCAATTAATAAGACTTCCGTTTTAGAGCAGTTTAGTTTTAAAAAATTGAGTTTCATCCACCCTTTGATTTCCAGCAAACAATCAGACAGTATCGAAGAGGAAGAATTAAGATCAGGTTGAGAGCTGATATAAATCTGGGTGTCGTCTGCGTAACAATGATAGCTTAGGCCATACTTCTGAATGATCTGCCCGAGAGGCAGCATATAGATACTGAATAAAACAGGACCCAAAACTGACCCCTGAGGGACACCCTGACACAAAGGAATAGTTTGAGACCTGTTAGAACCCAGGTAGACAAATTGGGAGCGATCTGAGAGGTAAGATCTGAACCAGTTCAAAACAGTTCCAGACAGACCAGTCCACTTTTGCAGTCTGTCCAATAATATACCGTGACATATGGTATCGAATGCAGCAGTAAGGTCTAGCATGACCAAAATGCCACAAGCCCCAGAGTCAGCTATAACGAGGAGATCATTCAGAACCCTGACAAGAGCAGTCTCTGTACTGTGTCCAGATCTAAACCCGGATTGATTTAGTGGTTTAGTTAGATTATGGTTTAGTTAGATTATTGACTGTTCTAAATAGAACACGTGGATTTGAAATGTTGCTACTAATAATAGTAGAATAATATGCCCCTTTTGCAGCTTTGAGAGCATTGTGATACTCAATCTGATGTTGATCAAACATCAATCTATGAACTGTCAGACCAGATTTTTTATATTTCCGCTCCAGTTGCCTGCCTAACGCCTTCAATTTGCGCAACTCAGATGTGTACCAAGGAGATGACCTTTTAAAAGACACAGCACGTTTTTTTAAAGGAGCAAACTCATCCAGAATAGATGTAAAAGCAGCATTATACTGGTCGGTAGAGGCCGCAACTGGTAAGTCAGCCACAGTATGACTAAGAAGATCAAGATCAATATCACGGATTTTCCTGAAGCAGATAACACGATCTTTCACAGTCTGCAAAGAAGGAGGAGACAAATTGAACGTGAGGAGCTTGTGATCACTTATACATACATCAGTACACTCCAGTTGATCAATGGATACTCCTGAAGTGCAGACCAAATCTAATATATGACTGTGTTTATGTGTTGGGAAGTTAACATGCTGAGTGAAGTTAAAGCATTCTAGTGCATCCATGAGGCACACAGCATTATTGCAACCCAGATTGTCAACATGAACATTTAGATCACCAGTTAAAAGAATTGCCGGACAGAGTGCACTGGCAAGTGTCAAACACTCAGTGAATTCAGAGAAAAAATCAGAGTTAAGTTTGGGAGGACGATAGATAATCAACACAAGAACTGATGAAAGACCAGTCAGCTTGAAAGCCAAGCATTCAAATGATGAAAAGCAAGGCAGTGAAATCTCAGTTACTGTGACATCAGACCTATAAATGACCGCAAGACCGCCACCGCGGCCAGTGAAGCGCGGCCGGTCAAGAAAAGTGTAGCCAGGCAGAGCACACATGTTTAGATTGAGATAGTCATTAGGCTGATGCCAAGTTTCACAAAGGCAGAAAAAGTCAAGTTTTTTGTCCAACACAATGTCACAAAGTGAAGCCGCTTTGTTGTTTATGGAGCGAGTGTTCAGATGAGCAAACCTGATTGTCTCAAGGCGGACATCACAGCTGGGTGAAATCGTCTTCTGAAGGTAGGAGAAGTTAGCAGAGCAGACATGACGCGCAGATAAATGGCGACGATCCAAACGCCTCTGAGACCAAACTGTGTTTATATCTGCTCCGCTTGAATTCAGATTTCGGCGGGAGCCACGATGACTGTACTTAGGTCGCCGGAGAAGTTGTAGCGATCGCAAATGTACTTGCGAAACACCAGTGACCGGGGTCACAGAGTGACGGAGTTGTAAAAGTTCAGTGGCAGAGTATTTGAACATGCTGCTCTCCGGAAGGTTGAAGTGAATAGTGCTGTAGACTCCAAGTAATGCCAGTAAAAAAATAAATAAAATAATGCAAGGCATAATAGCAGATATCAGCCGATTTAACATCAGCCAACAACAAAACACTTTCACGCGCTGAAGGAGAAGCGGCAGCCACAGTGCGCCAGCGTCCTCTCCCGTGCAGCCAGATGCAGCAATCAAAGGTTTTGAGTAAGTATACCATATATTATACTATACTATACTATACTATATACTATATATTAAAAAAATATATGTATTGTCTTCCAGTTCATTTCCAGTTTTTGATTCTTGATTTCTGATCACTTGTTGCAGTGGAGCAGAGCCTGCAAGGCAAAGTAGCCCACATTTGTAAAAAAAAAAAAAAAAAAGTAAGGGAAAACCTTAAACAGAAATATAAAGTATAATGATTTTGTCACTACTAATGCAACAGATTATGACTATGTAAATCGAGCGATTAAAATGAGTGATGTGTTGTGAGCACTGAGGATGAGGAGCACAGCAGAGTCCTGGAAGTGGACGAGACCCTCCATCACTCCACCGGCCCTTATTGCCTCATCCGGCCCGATGTTGCTGTGGGCTCTTCATCCTCAGTGAGACCAGAGCCAGCGAGAGAAAGAAGACACAAGTTTGAGGATCTGATCCGGGAGAGAGCGAGAAGCAACAGAGAGGGAGGAGAGACGATGGCGGGAAATGGAGGAGGAGGAATGTAGAGAAAGAGAAAGACGGGCGGGAGGACAGACGGGAACGAGAAGACCAAAAGATAGAAGAAAGAAGACATCAAGTCATCGCGTCGGGCCCCGTGTCGAGCCCCTGTGTCATTGTATTTAGTTTATGTTAATTAAACTGCACTTGGGTTCTACAAGCTTGCCTGCAGTGGATGCTTAAAGAATACTTGACCTTCTCCTATGAACCCAGCAGTGGCCCTCCTGCATCTTCGCCGGGGAATCGTCCCGTGGAGACGTATGTGGAGGAACTCTGTGAACTGTGGACTTTAATGATGCTGCTCTCAAAAGTATTTTTCGGTTTGGTCTAAATGACCATTTAAATTATGTAATATCCAAAAGCAATATTCTATGTATTATTGTGGAATATCTTAACTATGCCCTGTTACTGAGTGGCTCAACATATACTGTGGGTTTTGCGGATGATGAGCCCCGCAATCCCACAGTATACACCAAGCCTCCCAGCCGGCATTTCAACGTTGATTCACCGGTTAATCAAAGTCAGGGACCAAGGTTTAATCAATGTTGAATTATGTTTTGATTATGCAAATTGAATCAAAGTTGATATTGTGACGTAAATTGTTTCACTGTCTTACCTTTCATCATGGAAGAATACAATTTTACATTCAATTACAATCTAGTTTGCAGGAACATGAGTCATGGCAATGCTGACTGAGTTTGTGATTAACTGTACATACTGTACACTAAAAAAAATGTTAACTGTCAAATGACTGGCAGCAATGGCTTAATTACAAACACATTTAATAAAGAGTTAACACATGCTCAAGATTGTAAAACAAGTTTTATTTTGGAAAACAAAACAAAAAAAGTCTAAAAATACTTTCTAAAACAGATGAAAAACATCTCAAACTTTAACTTGCAGCGAAAATTATGTTTTCGATGTAATGTTAAAAACCTGTAGAAGTAGAAATCTAAGTGGAATATTTAAAGACAGTTTTTGTTCAATTACAGTAAACCTTAAATTAAATACAACATTTAATATTTAAAATGAACAGTAAAAAAAGTTTTAAAATTCTCAATAAAATGCGAAGCCTTGTGCAGCGCTCGACAGAGTCCCAGCCTTCCTCTCGCTCCCTCTTCACTTCTCCTCCGCTGTCGGCACTATCCTGAATAAATAAAAGCAAAAACCCTGAAAACTGAATACAAAATAAGTCATGTACAAGATTTTCACTTTACAGTTCAATTACAGTCGGGTAGAAAACAAAGTATACAACACTATCCACTCTAAAACACATATTTGATGTATTCAGATGAGTTATTTTAATATTACTTCATGTGTCAGTTACGGTTACTATCATCATAAGGTCATGATTTCATCTTTGAAACAGACGAAGAAATCAACAAATGGTGGTGTTGAGCTGAGAGGGTTGTGGTCTGTTGTTCTTTAGCTTATATCTTCCAATGCAGGTTTATATTGTTTCAACAGTTTTCGCCTGACCCCTGGGGGCTCCGTATATATCTGATAATATTTGTGGAGAAACATTACACTGTTTTAATTCAGAAACCTAACTATACATTGTACTTACATACAACTATACATAGCCAGCAGCCATATCACCCTGTAGCCCAAGACTGGTTGCCCACTGAAGCTAAGCAGGGCTGAGCCTGGTTAGTACCTGGATGGGAGACCTCCTGAGAAAACCAGGTTGCTGCTGGAAGAGCTGTTAGTGAGGCCAGCAGGGGGCGCTCACCCTGTGGTCTGTGTGAGTCCTAATGCCCCAGTGTAGTGACGAGGACACTATACTGCCAAAAGAGCACCGTCCTTCGGATGAGACGTTAAACCGAGGTCCTGACTCTCTGTGGTCATTAAAAATCCCAGGATGCCCTTCGATAAAGAGTAGGGGTGTTTGCCCCTTGGCCTCTGTCCATCATGGCCTCCTAATCATCCCCATATACTGATTGGCTTCATCACTGTCTCCTCTCCACCAGTAAGCTGGTGTGTGGTGGGCGTTCTGGCGCAATATGGCTGCCGTCGCATCATCCAGGTAGATGCTGCACATTGGTGGTGGTTGAGGAGATTCCCCCCTTCTATGTAAAGCGCTTTGAGGTCTCAGAAAAAGTGCTATATAAATGAGCAAAAATATTATTATTATTATTATTATTACTTATTCAATAAAATTAAGTACATTTTTATTAAATTAAGTAAATATCAAAACATATCACAAAAGGTCAATGAATCTGTACCAGAAGTGACAGTGCAATGTAGCCGCTAAAGAAAAACCCTCCACCAAACTGCCAGTAATCAGCCGGATCCTTGGAGAATCTGAAGGGGGAACGAAGAAATGATTCACTGAAAAGTCCTTAAAGCAGGATTTCTTCTTTTTTCAAACAATCTTAAAATTGATTTAAATTTGACAAACGTTTGCCATTATAACACATTCACACAACATGAACAGAGTAATGTCATTTGAGACTGTTAGTTATATGATTAAAAATGTGAACATTCACTTAAAGCATGGCAATCCCATCAGAAAAATGTGTATCATAGCAAGGGAAGCACAAAAAAGCCAATTGGTACACCAGAAACAAGCCATCATATAATTGTACCTGCAGCCGCATTTATCCTGTATGACACGTCTGAGGGTCTTTCCCTTCATGTTTTCCAGTGAATTAAAGAAAGGACTGATGAAGGTGACATGAATCCCCTTTCAGTGCAAAACTTCAGAAGAAAGACAAAAGGACAAAAAGTTACTCAGACTTTCTATCAGTAATTGTCTTAATTAGATGATGAGAATCATACTCAATACTATATATTAATCCCAGTGTAGGTTTTCGAAACAGTGGGTAAAATTGACTAATAAAAAAACTCATCATAGTTGGTGGATTTGTCTCTCTGTTGTGTGTTCTCCACCGATAAAAATCTTATTCCAATGCTTGATCTAAAAAAATGTAAACAAATATCTTTTCATTGGCAGTTATCAGTGTTTGAAGAGGTTATGTAAACATACTTCTAACGAATAAATGACGGTTTCATCACTTTACTCATTCCCACGCTACAATCATGATGATGCAGTCGCAACAATCTTCAGCAACGCTTGTCTTTCGAAGATGAGACCATCAAGGACCTCAGCATCCTTGATCAGAGTTAATGGCCATCAAACCCCAGCATCCGCCATGGTGAAGAACAAGTTAAGCGACTGTGCAAGCGATTTAACTTGTGCACAGACCAAGCACTGAATAGCCGCGTTTCCACTGTCGGGCCAGGGCCGGGCCGTGCTAGTGCGTGCCAGGGCCAGTCGCGTTTCCACTGTCGGGCCAGGGCCGGGCCGTGCTAGTGCGTGCCAGGGCCAGTCGCGTTTCCACTGTCACTTCCGGGGCTTGATAGGGGCTTACTCGGGGCCAACGGCCAGGATTTCTGGCCCGTCGAATACCTTGGGCCAGCTCGGGCTAGAGGCGTGGTCAAGGTAAAAGGCGGAGTTTATCGGTGTTAGGGAAAGTTATGGTCTGCGGCAAGATGGACATTTCACTTTTTTATATCGCGAAAAATAAACGCTGCTCGAAATGGAGAATCGCCTGTACTGGTCTGTCGAAGATACCAAAGCTCTTCTGAGCATTTGGGCAGAAGAAAGGGTACAACGTCAATTTGACGGCGTGTGCAGAAACGAGGACGTTATAAAATACATCGTTGCTGAACTTGCTAAGCTAAGCATTCAGCGCACAACGCTTCAAGTTCGGGAAAAATTAAAAAAGTTGCGGGCACAGTACAAAGCGATTAAAACGCACAATGGACAAAGCGGTGCCCAGAGAAGGAACTTTCCATGGTTCGACTTGATGGACGGCGTGCTGGGTCACCGTCCCTCTGTTAGTGGAGAGACAAGTCGGGATACTATGGCAGCCGCGGACGGTGAGTTAATACATGCTATCTTCCTAAATTCTAAAGTTTCCTAAAGTTTTCTAACTTCCTAAGAAAACAAATAAAATATTGCATAAGTGGCTCATATGCGTGTTTGTGTTTTGTGTGCTAGAATCGTCATCCCAGAGTGCTTTATTTGACTCAGAATTGGAGCAGGGACCGTCTACTACACTTCCACTGCTAACGTCGACACCCGGTATGCAAAAAATATACAAAATACACCACAGAAGTATTAAACATTTTGTTACTTTCTTGTCAGTATGTAATTATTCTAAATGTATGTTTATTACAGAGAGACATGACAGCCCTGAAGATCTAACCATAATAAGAGGAGGATCACATCACATTCCACAAAGGACTAGACCAGGTATGTTTGCATTTAATGTACCTGCTAAATAAATATATGTAACAAACTTTACAGTTTGGAATACTGTATGTGCTATACCACAATCTATAATCTATCAGAAGACATCCCAAATATCCTGCTAATTTTTGTGTCTGCTTTTACAGAGAGTCGCAAACGCAAAGCTGCAAATTTGGCATCAAGGGAGTTTTTGCAGTGTATGCGGGACATAACACAGCAACAGATGGAAGAAGAGCGGGAGCTGAGAAGAGAAGAACTGAAGAAAGAAATGATGATGAGACGAGAGGAATTGGACTATGATGCACAACTCAGACGGGAGGAGATGTCACAAAGACAGAAAGAATCTGAGTCTTTTGCATCAGTCTTCAGTAATTTGGCCGCAGCCCTTCTCCAGCGGAAGTAGATGGACAAAACATCTATCTTTCTGTTTGCCTTAATGCCTTAAAAGTTTATTGTGTAAATAGTAGGTCGCTACTTAAAATCACCTGCTGTTTCGTTTGTGTGCACATTTGTAATAGTACTTCTCAAAAGCACCTGTTTTGTTTCATTTGTATGTGTATGTATGCACATTTGTTTGCACATTTTATAAGCACCTTTGTATTTTTGCACTCTGATGTGAACTTAATATATAAATAAAGTAATAGCTGTGCTATTATAACTGAGGCAAGTGGAAATCATGCTTATTAAGGGGCACATTATCAAAAGCAAAATACACATTATTATAGTAAAATATTATACACATATTATAAGGCATATATGTAAAATGAATGTTACTTGAATACATTCTTTATTAGTAATTCATTGTTGGTTCATGTTAGTTCACACTGCATATATGTTAGCAAAAAAAAAAAAGGTTTTCTTATGAAAACCTATTGTAAAAGTTACCTACATGATAATAAACTAAAATATAAAGACTTTGTGACTCAGATAAGCCATCAAGGTAGGTATTGGTGTAGACAACTATGCATACTGATGGGCACATTATTTAAACGGCTTTCTGATGGGCACCTTTTGTATTCTGTAATGCAAATGCGATCCTAGTCAGTAGAATGATAATTAAGCTATAACACATCTATTGGTATACACTACTATGCTTATTGATGGGCACATTATTTAAACGGCTGTTTGATGGGCACCTTTTGTATTCTGGAATACTGTAAACAGTGTAAGCAGTTTCACATTTAAAAGTACCATTAACAGAAGTGACCATATCTAAAAGCATTTGAACAGACATATACTTACAACTGCAATATATAAATAAAAACATACCTGTTAAACTGAGTATTTTTGATTTTATTTAAAAATAGTGAGAAGATTGTTTAATTGTATGTTATTTAAAAAAATATTGCAGTATTCACTCTGTATGCTTAAATGGCCTATTGCTTATTGATCAAATAATGTCTGATGTAACCATGTACCGTTTAGGATAAAGAATTGTATTCCAGTCACAAAACAGGGTTATACCAAATCTTCATTTCAAATATTTTATTTGTAACAAACACAATATAACAACAACTTAATTATTGCTGCTGCATGAACAACTGTTGCAGAGCACTTCTTGCATCTGAACGCTCATCACCAACATTGCAAGGTGAACGTTCAGCATCTCTATCACGATCACACCACTCTGGTATAAATCTGTCCATGTACAATTCACACAAGTTGTGCAGTGTACAGCATGTCTCCACCATATCAACAACAACATTTACATTGCAGTCATTTCGCTTACTGAGACACTTCCACCTTCCTTTCAACCTCCCAAACGCATGTTCAACCACACAACGGGCTCGACTTGTTCGCATATTGTAAAGTTCTTGGCCCTCTGTAAGCCTGCCAGTATCAGGATATGGTTTTAGCAACCATTTCTGCAATGGGTAAGCAGAATCACCAAGAATGAAGTAGCCAACATCAGTTCCACATATGTTTTTTACTCTGCCAGAAAAACCATTACTGTTTGTGGCCCAAGCCCATAGGCGTGACTTTCTGAGGACACTAGCGTCGTGTTCTCTCCCTGGCTGTCCAACATTCAGGTCCCAGAACATCCCTTTGCCATCCACAGTTGCTTGTAAAATTATGGAGTGCCAACCTTTTCTGTTGTGGAAATCTGATTGATATTGTGGAGGTTTAATATAGGGATGTGAGAACCATCAATAGCACCCACGCACTGTGGAATTCCAAACCTCTCTTCGAAGTAATCTGCCATCTCAGATAGTTTGTCCTGGTCTGGTGTTTTGATGAACTTGGGCCGAAGTATTGCAATCACAGCCTTACAAAAGTCATGCACACAGCGGCAAACAGAAGTCCGACTGACAGCAAACAGGTTGGCTACCGTCCTGTACTCTGTTGTTGATGCTAGTTTATACAATGCAATGGCTACCCGTTTCTCCAGAGGAATGCATAATCGATATGTTGTATCTTGTCGCTGTAGTGCAGGCTTCAGAGTTGTACAGATGTATGTGAATGTTTCTCGGGAAACTCTGAAGTCGCCCAGCCACTGCTCATCTGTAAATCTTTGAGCAGTGTTCTCCCACCAGTCACTTGTTCGCTGATAGGCCCACACCTCAGCGGTCTGCATTATATTGGTGTAGTAGTGATGCATCATCTGGAAAATAATAGAATGAAGTGTAAACATTAATTCCATAATTATGTGACAGATCTGTACATGAACATAAATGAAAGGCACTTCTACAGCATTTATAAATATTTGTGTAACCCATTTACTAATACATTATTACACTCCAATGTTTTATTTGTTAAAATCCGTTAACGCACTGTGAACTAACATGAACAAAGTGGTACTATAAACATTAGGCTACTTCCCTAATTATGTGAAATACATATGCATATACATAATCATGGGTATAAATAGATGTATTATCAGACAAATAATACAATGAAACTATAACATTACCTCCTAATTATATTAATATAGCAAGCAAGATATGATAAGCTAGCAAAATATTTGTGTCTTTTCAACAGACAGTAACAAAAAGACTATGTATCTGTAATCATATGCATATACATAATCATGGGTATAAATAGATGTATTATCAGACGAATAATGCAATGAAAGTTTCACATTACCTCCTAATTATATTAATAGAGCAAGCAAGATATAAGCTAGCAAAACAGTTGTGTCTTTTCAGCAGACAGTAACGTTAACGTAAAGACAGTTAATAAAAGCTCATAAAAACAACTCCGTGTTCAAACAACTCACATAGACTACAAGATACGAATTAACGAATTAATTATAAGTTATACTATAAACGGAAATATTTACCGTTTCCATCCATTGCTGGCGACTCTGCATTCGCTGTAACCGAATCGCACGTCGTTGGATCGCTCTCTTTCGTCTTGCACCCAACATAAGCTTTCGGCGTTGTCGCCGCTGAACCATCTTCTTATCTTGGCTTTGCTGCCTCATCTTCCACCAAGCAAACACCAAAAAGAGCAAACAAACAGACGCTTCGGTGCTCTCCATCTTGATCGTTCAGTAATTTTAGCAAGCTAGTGTCCTGCCTGAATGAACTTCATAATGCCCGCTGAAATAGGTGGGGTTGTATGACGTTTGATCCAAGAAGGCGTGTTATGGGCGGGGTTTAGGGCAGCGCTGCAGGGCTAATGGCCCGGCAGTGGAAACGCAAGCACGGTGCTTGAGGCCCGAGGCCACTGGCCCGGCTCGGCTCGCTGTTAGCCCTGGCCCGGCCCTGGCCCGACAGTGGAAACGCGGCTAATGGGATGCGGGACCTACTGGGAGAGCCCAACAGTGAGCCCAATGACCTGAAGCCGCTCATTAACTGTATGAAAACATTCCCTGTCAGCACAGCAGAGTGTGAGAGGAACTTTAGCCTTATGAACAATATAAGCACAGACAAAAGGGCTGTCCTACTGGTCTCAAACATATCAAACTTAATGATTAACATCAACGGACCCCCTACTTCAAAGTTTGATCCTAGAAAGTATACAAGGTTGAAGAGCCACCGTGCTGCCTCTCTGTGAAAACCCCTGCAGAGAGCAAGTGTGTCTGCAATATACTGGAGTACAGGGGTAGACAGGCTTACAAACCTGCACTGACTATAAATTCAAAATCAGTTATTTGTTATTTCATATTTATGAATTTGTGCTACTTACCTACTGAAGTTAAGTCCCTTGAGCCAAAAATATAAGCACTTGTTTAGAAACCCTGCATGAGTATATCATTGTGGTTTTCATGAAAATGTTGTAAAATGTATATATTTTTGTCATATGTATTGTTATGTTTTAACATTGTTTTGAATATATTGTTGAATTCTTTGAATGATGATGATATTTTAATGGTAAATATGATATATTCAAGATGAGGTAAGCATGGTGTTTCAGTCAGAGATTAGTTTATTTTTACTGGCCCACAGACTATAGGAATTGAGACAACTCAATAATTATGAATTTTGAGTGAACTATCTCTTATAACAGCTGATTTGCAACAGATAGTGTAAACTTATAATGGTGGCACACTCTGGCCTACACTATCTGTTGCAAATCAGCTGATCTAAGAGATAGTTCACAAAATAAACTACTGGCACAGACTATTTGCAAGGTGAGAGACTAGTTGTCCAATTTTCATGTGTGGATGGCAGAGCCGGACAGTAACGGAGTACATTTACTTGAGTACAGTACTTAAGTACAATTTTGAGGGATCTGTACTTTACTCGAGTATCATTTTTGGGGAGTACTCATGACTTTACTCAAGTATATTTGAGAGGCAAATATTGTACTCTTTACTCCACTACATTTCAATCCATAACTGTGAGTACCCGTTACTTCTTCTAAAAAAAAAAAAGGAAAAAAGAAACATCTCGGAAACCCTCAATTTGTTGTTTCCCTCTCAAATGTGATTGGATTGTGCAGGCGCCACTGATTGGGACAGCCTATCAGCAATCACCTTCAGCTTTCCGCCAAAGTCAACTCCATGGTCAGATTAATATAAGAGACGAAACCATGGGCGAAACAATGGATGAAGACGCAGCAGGTCCATCCCGGGAGTAATTTTTCTCAGGATGGTAGGGGAAGACTCATGAATATTCATTAGGGAAGTCATCCCTGATCCCTGAGTCTTCCCCTACCATCCTGGGGAAAAAAATATTGCATCCCGAACCCGTGGCCCCACCTCGCCAGACTATTTCAATTTTCTGAACAAGTTAATGATAGTTTTCGCTTCAAGTGTTTGCTGTGTTTACCAATGTAAGCACTGTGGCAGTAGTAATGCAATATTTAGAAAATGTACTCTTGATACTCAAGTACTTTTAAAAAAAAGTACTTTAGTACTTTTACTTAAAACAATATTAAACAGCCCAGTTTTGTTCAAATGTCTCTGAAGCTTTGATGGTTTTAGCGCCTCATATGACAACATTTCTCCACATTCAACACCTGAATCCACATTCAACAATATTTCTCCACATGCGCCTTCGGCTTAAGGGCGTCGCACACCAGATGTATTTGATAAATTACACTTACAGTATAGGCTATGTAAATTGGGGTGAATGAAGTTTGTTGAACATTTCGTATCTATACCACGAATGTTATTTTTCGTGCCATTTACGGCAAACTTTTTTTTGGCGTGCATATGATACGCACTGTATGGCGTGTAATACGCACGCACTCCCCACCGCTAATCCTACGCATATGCACGCAAAAAAACATTTTTGGCGTATAAATGGCACGAGAAATAACATTCGTGTTATAGAGATCGTGTTGCAGCGAATAGAGAGAATCCCCTCTTGTGTGTCTGACCTGTTGTTACAGGTGTGTTAGCCTGTTATTGATACTGGAATGGTTACTGAGTAAACCTGCAAAGTCTTTTTGATACAAGGACAGTTTTCATCTATATAGCTGACTCTGCTTTAGTGGCATAACAGATTAACAGCAGAGTATATCATTGTACTTTTAGAATTTTCTGTTATTCTGTGTTCATATCATGTGTGGATAGGTGGTCCTCATTGGTGGGGCATGAGCTGCAAAAGGTTGAGAACCCCTGCTCTAGGAGACAGCATAGACTATTGCAATTATTACATTGTTGTGGTTTTACAAGAACAATACGTTTTACAAGGAAAAGCCCCACTCACATTTTCTACACATTTTAGTCCAGTTTAGTAAGAGATATAAGATTATATGTTTACTTAGTACATCAATATAAATGTATATTTTTAAAGTCTTTAGAAACTTTGAACTAAACATTGATATTGTGTAGTTTGTGATCCTCCATCAGCAGCTGCAGTTTCTCTCAGCTGTATCAGTGCAGTCACTGTGACGTCTGACTGACAGAGGTTTTTGTACGACTCTTTATCACTGTGTGAACACATTACCACTGTGATAACTCTGACAGTAATAATCTCCTGTATCTTCAGTCTGGACTCCACTGATGGTCAGAGTAAAATCAGTTCTGGATCCACTGCCACTGAATCTAGATGGAGTTCCAGTATAAGGTCTTGTCGCTGAATGAATCAGGAGTTTAGGAGCTTCTCCAGGTTTCTGTGAGTACCAGGCCATACAAGTATATGAACCTGTACAGTAATCACCCACTACTGTGTTTGTTTTGCAGTTTATAGAGACTGATTCACCAGTTTGAACCGTTTTTACAGAAGGAGTCTGAGTCACAGTCACCTGTCCACTGAAACCTGATAGAAATAGTGAGAGTTAGAAAAGCAGCATTCACTGTTGATGATATTATAATATTCAATTAAACATTTTCTTGAAATATTTACCTTCAATGCACAGACAGAGAGTCCAGATGAAGATGTTGATTGTGTTCATTGCTGTAGTTTAGTCTTGTGTGATGATGAAGAGTGTGTTCTGTTCTGCTCTCAGTCATGAAGTGTTAAACTCACAGCACTATAAACACTCTCAGAGCACTGAAGCATGTGCTGACAATGCAAAGTGACTCTCTCTATTTAAATCATTATCCTGAAGACTGTAGATCAGACACAAACACATTTTCGGTTGCACTTTACAATAAGGTTCATTAGTTAACATTAGTTAATTACATCAGTTAGCATGAACTAATAATGAAATGAAAGCTTTAGCGTAAATTCTGCTGGGAAGACTCAATTGTTACATCACTTATTACCTTCTCATCTATCCAATCATGTTCTAATACTTGTAGTATAAAAGATCAGTACTTAAACATGTCTTGAGTTCGCAGATGCTGATGCTGATGCTTTCATTCATTCATTCGCAAAAACCAACGCCAGCATTCATTCAGCTGCGTATCGATTGCTAACATAACGACACAAAATCATGTCGTGATTCACAAAAATCACAAAATCGAGAGCGATCATGTGTAGGAAACCAGCACGCAGGCCCGGCTCCACGGGGGGAAACTAATTCTCAACTTTCAAATTTGGTCATTTTTTAACGAAATTTTAAAAAATAAATACCGTTTTGTGGCTCTTTAATGTGTCTGACAGATCGCTGTAGAACCTAAAGTTAAAGCTGCTGGTGAACCGATCATCACTTCCTTTCTAGTTAATTTATAGCATCAAATAAAACATAAATGAACATAAGAAGGAATGTTGTTTTAACCGCGGAAAGACGTCAGTACACGCCGTTATTCAAGTTCAAATTCTCCAGCGTTAATCTACTAACTCTCCTGACTGCTTTGTCGGACGCAGATGGCGGATTATGATTGGTCAGATCGCCTGTCAATCAAACTCCATGCGAAGGGCCAATTCTACGGTGGCCGAGAGAGCTCAACGCGCTGCAAATGAAGAAAACACATGCAAACAGAAAAAAACACATGCAAACAGAAAAAAACACATGCAAATAGAAAAAAACACCAGCGAATAAGAAAACATCTTCATCAGTTTTACAACTCACGTGCGTCCCAATACTCACAACACAACCAAATACGGAGACGCGCTGCAATTACAGAAACGCGCTGCAAAAGTTCACAACACAACCAAACAGAAACGCGCTGCAAAAGTTCACAACACAACCAAACAGAAACGCGCTGCAAATAGAACAGAACACAACGGAAATGTTTCCCGGGAACCCAATAAGTGACGGACGGACGGACGGCTAGGACGTGCTTACAGCTGTCTACTTTTATTATTATTATTTATTTTATATTTTTTTGCAAAACATACAAAGATGGCACGTTTATGACATACAACTTTGTATACAATATACAAAATGTATTTGCGATATGTTCAATGTCATAAGAATACTAAAAAGAACAATGAGCTGAAGACTAAAATAAATAAATAAATAAAAAAGATAGAGAAAAAGAACGAGGAAAAGACATTAATCTATACATCAGTTACATTGAACACATTTTGTCATGTTATGTTAAAATAAGTTTCGTAAGAAATGTTAGAATGTAGCTATAGGTCCAAATATGAGACGGCAAGTTTTAAAGTTGAGACACTCACACAAAGATATAACACATATTTTAAAAACTTTGTTGTATAAAATGTATATTTATTTGCAACAGTTATGTTAACAGCATTAATACTATATTTCTGGTAAGAACAGCTATTCAGCTGATGGACACGCGCTGCGTTGTCATGGGAACATCCCAGGTGAAAATAATGAGGAAATTACGTTGTCTTTCGTTGCTCCCTTCATCAACACAATGGCACACAAGTGCCCCGCTCCCTCCAAAGTGCCCAATTCAAGGGCTCTGCCGTCTGCCCTTTTAAGAGAGTAGGGCATAGGTAAAGCCAGAGCCCGCGTCTCTCTGGTAAAGCTCGCGAGCCGTCCGTCCGTCAATTATTGGGTTCCCCGGAAACATTTCCGTTGTGTTCTGTTCTATTTGCAGCGCGTTTCTGTTTGGTTGTGTTGTGAACTTTTGCAGCGCGTTTCTGTTTGGTTGTGTTGTGAACTTTTGCAGCGCGTTTCTGTTTGGTTGTGTTGTGAACTTTTGCAGCGCGTTTCTGTTTGGTTGTGTTGTGAACTTTTGCAGCGCGTTTCTGTTTGGTTGTGTTGTGAACTTTTGCAGCGCGTTTCTGTTTGGTTGTGTTGTGAACTTTTGCAGCGCGTTTCTGTAATTGCAGCGCGTTTCCGTATTTGGTTGTGTTGTGAGTATTGGGACGCACATGAGTTGTAAAACTGATGAAGATGTTTTCTTATTCGCTGGTGTTTTTTTTTCTATTTGCATGTGTTTTTTTCTGTTTGCATGTGTTTTCTTCATTTGCAGCGCGTTGAGCTCTCTCGGCCACCGTACAATTCAGCTCCAGATATGATATTTTCTGTTTTCTTCCCAACCCCCTCTTCATGATGACTTGTAATCAAGAGTTACCACACTCTGTAGCCTAATAAAACACAACATGCACAAGTTTCTTGTCCCGAAAGGAAAACCTTGTGTTTTTAGCTCATGAAAAAGCAATAACACATGAACTGGGCATGGATGAGTTTGTAACAGAATTCTCTAAAATGAGTAGAAAGCTAATGTTGTAAATTATACTGATATAAGTAGATCTTTTTCAAGACCTGCCCCATTTTCCTCAAATCTAAAGTTACTAAACTGATACAAGATCTGTTGTGTGGTAAAAAAGGAATATACATCTAAATATACATAAGAATGTAAAAATAAAAATGTAAAAAATAACAATGGCCAAAAATCTGTAATGTTATACTGCATTAACAGACGTGAGAATAATTCTTAAGAAAAACAGCATTTCAGATAAACCCCCCCCCCCATACACCCGGCCCACCTCGAACATCACTTGGCCCACCTTTCATCTCATATCTGGAGCCGGGCCTGCCAGCACGTAGTGGTTATAAAAACAGCAACTTATGAGAGACGATCTCCTTACACTGGTTCAAGTTCAAGTACCACTTCCAAGTCGGGTTTCAAGTTTCGGTACGCGCTTAGTTCCACCAGCCACTGTTAACATATCCCCTCTACTATGACATACCTGCCAGCCTTGAAGAAATTTTATGAGTACAATTAATTTAGCGAATTTAGAGAGCATGTACTCAACAGCTGCTGTGAAATATTTCCTTACATCCCTGAAGAAAGCTCCAAGAGGTAAGTTAGCTTGACTTTTGATAAATATCCACAACACACTCAGGTTTGCAGAAGGCAGCAATATGGGCACACATGGCTCTACTTTCTGCAGGTTCTGATTTGCGGTTTCAAATAAATTTCTGGTGAATATTGTGGAAACTAATTGATACATTTAGATACATATATTTCATACCATATTATAATACAACTTATTAGGCATATATTTATAGAATAGCAAAGTAGGCCTAATCAATATACAAGACTGAACCAGATGTGAAATATAAAGGCTATCATGATCATTTTGCCAACAATGAACCATGGATTTGTTTAGTTTATAATAAAATTATAAATAAATTATAATAAAATTAGTATCTACCGCACCTGATGCAGTTGATGCAGTGTGTTTCAGCTGGATACGGCAGTGGACCGGCTTGGCAAAACTAAAACTTTCTTGACTGACTACCGCGGTAAAGGCTTTGCTTCAGCTCCAGCTTTAGCAAGAGAGATGTGTGAAGAAAGGAAAGTGGATGCTGTTCTCAAAGAGAAGAGGCTGTGATCAACACGTAGACAGTTCTCATATGAATGTCCAGATGAGCCCATCAGTGATGCACTGAAGAGGATGGAGAACATGTGTAATGTAGTGGTGGATGTGGCCATTGTGTCACTGGAGGAGAGGTTCAAGACCTTGGCAGAGGTCAAGGAGAAGTTTGGTGTTCTTGTCAACTTCCCGAAGATGAAAAATGAAGAACTGATGCAGCAGTGTGTGAGACACTAAGCGGCACTTTAAGTAATGGTGGACAATCAGACATAGATGAAAAGAACTCGCCCTAGAAATGAGAAGTTTCCCTGACCTACCATCAGCCAACATGACCACCATGGAGATTCCTGAGTTTCATCATGAAAAGTGACTGCAGGAAATCTGCTCAAGCATGTGTGTGCACTGAGAGTATCAGTGACTGTAGCGGCTGCGGAGAGGAGCTTTTCAAAGATCAAGCTGATTAAAACACACATGAGGTCTACCATGAGCCGAGAGCGTCTAAGTGGACCTGCAGAGATCAGCATCAGTCATCATGGGGCTCACAACCTGGCTTTTGATTCAGTCATTGATGACTTTGAGACTAAGAGCTCTAGTGTGCTGGACTGTATCAACTATATCATCAGGAGTTTTTGCACTTTTTGTAGATTTGTAGTTTAATTCTTGTGTGATTCTTTTCTTTTTTTTTCAGATTTTGTTATAAATTATTTATTTCAACATTTATTTATTTAATATTTATGTTAACATTCATCAGTATTCATGTTATATTATAGTAAGTTGTAATTCATATGAATGATCTATCTAAAATCTCTCCTAGGGAACCAGTGGAGCCTGAGCCGGCCCTGCATTTGAGGGAAAGACACACATGAATGACAAACTAATATTAGTCAATTAAACAATGAACTGGGTTAATGTATTTTAGCGTGGCAGGATAAGCGATCTTCTTTTTTTTTTGCCTTCCGATTGGTCTTTGTTAAGTGGGGCTTTGACACACCAATGAGGTGGAAGCGGCTGTAATATTTAAGGACCCTTATTTTGACAGGTGTATGAGTCCTCGTAGGTCTGGGTTCTTCCACTTCCTGGCATTTTTTCGGTTCGGTTCCTTTAAGTTTACCTAGAGAGTGGCTGGTGGTGATGGCCTTGTAGCAAGTTTGTGGCTGAGTTGCTTTCAGTAACAACACGTTAGCAGGTGTGTGAATGCTGGCCGGTAAACAGAGCCGCAGCACCTGTTGTGAGTAACCATACAGCTCTGCGTTTGGTCGTTGTTCTACCTAAACCGTAAATGGGGAATGGATCATCACTATCTCTAAGCCCTAGCTGAAGACGCTACTTGTGACGCCGCTGCTGTTTTGCTTCTCGCTAACATTTTGTTTGTTTTGTTTCCCGGCAACATTTTCTTTGTTTAATTTGTTTATTTGTACCTGTGCATCGGTGCGGTTGGTTTAAAGCCTGGTTGTTATAGGGCGGGTCGCTTGCCTACCAGTTTTATTTTTATTTTGTTTATAAATACAGTATAGTTTCTCTTTGTTTATGCCGGGTAATTTTCAATATCTTTCTTTTGTGAATTTTGGTTTCTTTTGTTAACCGTGGGTTTATTTTGTGGTTAATTCTGTCATGCGTTATTCTTTGTTATTCTTTGTGGATATTTCTTAGATAATATATTTTCTTAATTGTTTGTTCCTCCTTCATCCCCAGTCCTGTTATTTTGGTGCCACTAGGCGCTGATTGTCTGCCTTGGCTACAGAGGGTGCTGTTAGGGGGGCTGGAGTGTTATATCCGCCATACTTGGTGGCTGTAAACTTTACTTTGGTCTTTTCTGTTTTTTTTATTTAGTGTAATTTTCTTTTGTTGTTGATGTGTGTCCCTTTCTTCTCTCTCCAGGAGCCATTGAAGACTTGGTGTTGAACGGGGGAGGCTAGCTGCTTCATTCGATTTGTGTGCTACACCGTGTGTGTGTGTGTGTGTGCTTCACTGTGTGCTGACGAAACTTCCTTATGGTGTGGGCACGTGGTGTCTGATTTGATGTGACTTGAGGTGGGTTTGGACGACCCCTGGAGTAGTAGCCGGCCTGCCCTGTTCCCGCTAAGCCTGGCTCGGGAGAAGTTTGTCATGCTGGGAGAGTCCTGAAAGCGAGAGAATTTTATTGGTGATGATTTTATAATAAAGTGTATTTTTGTACTGCCCCTCATGTCTCGTTCTCTGCCTTCTAAACGGTAACACTTACCTGTGTGTCCTTATTGGGGTTATTTCCCTGGCGCTCCACAAGGATAAAATTATTAGTGATTCACTTTTCCCTCCACTTGAGTACTGCCACATTAGCATAAAGAAAATATTATATCATGTTTACCTTTAAAGTCTTTAGAAACTTTGAACTAAACATTAATATTGTGTAGTTTGTGATCCTCCATCAGCAGCTGCAGTTTCTCTCAGCTGTATCAGTGCAGTCACTGTGACGTCTGACTGACAGAGGTTTTTGTACGACTCTTTATCACTGTGTGAACACACCATTACCACTGCTGTGATAACTCTGACAGTAATAATCTCCTGTATCTTCAGTCTGGACTCCACTGATGGTCAGAGTAAAATCTTGTCCAGTGCTTACTGTTCCACTGCCACTGAATCTAGATGGAGTTCCAGTATGAAGGCTGTTTATATATTTAATCAGGAGTTTAGGAGCTTCTCCAGGTTTCTGCTGATACCAGAATAATTGGTTGCCGTATATTCCTACATCTATATTACACTCTATTGTTGCTGTTTGACTCTGTTGGACAGTTTTAACTTCAGGTTGAGTCAGAGTCACTCCTCTGGATTCTGAAGAAGAGAAAAGAAAAATTATTAGTGTTTAAAACTATTATCATCATATACTTTTACAAAAACACCAAAACCAGAGTCAGTTTTTACATCTTACCTTGAATAAACAGTGCAATGGTCCAGATGAAGATGTTGATTGTGTTCATTGCTGTAGTTTAGTCTTGTGTGATGATGAAGAGTGTGTTCTGTTCTGCTCTCAGTCATGAAGTGTTAAACTCACAGCACTATAAACACTCTCAGAGCACTGAAGCATGTGCTGACAATGCAAAGAAGTGGGCAGGATTTACAACAGCTTGTGCTGATAACAAACTCATAAACTCTACATAGAAGATTTTACTTTCTGAATAATGTTATTGAACCAATGAGAAATCAAGAACTAAATAAATCAGTTTTACTATATTTAGAGTCATAATAAAAAAAGTCCATTATGGTCTTTGGAATCAATGTTGACATGTTGCTCTCTGGGAAATATTATCATGATGTCTATTTTTCCCATATTTTCCACATGCATGAAGTTCATCAGGACTCATAATCAGGTCATTATATATTAAACAATGTGCATCTGAAATGTTCAGAATTATTGATTCATTTATTTGAAGCTGCAGGTTTTTCTGTGAATCATGATGATTGATCTGCATATGAAGAACAGAAGCATCATTATGAGAAACTCCACAACATCATCCATGATCAAAGAGGTCAAAGGTCACCTCAGAGGTCACAGCTCATCAAATATATTTCTTTAAACAGTGTTATATCAGAAAGCATTTAGTCAAATCTGAATGAGTGAGTGTTGAGAAGAGCTGAGGATCTTCTAATATCAGTGTGTTGAAGTGTTGTTTCTCTCTCTCTGCTGGAGTGTGTGTTCACTCGAGTGGAATAGAGGTTTTTGTACGAGCGTTTCATTAGATTGTATCACTGTGGTGGACTTTCGGTGGAGGAACTAAACTGGTGATCGGTAAGTCTGTCTATTTAATCACCTAATAAAAAAATACAATTTAGATTTCAGAAAGTGTTTTACAGTGGAAACAAGAACAACATTTATTAATAATAATGATTATTAGATATTGTGGTAAAACTTTACTTGAAGCCTTTATGTATAATGCATTATAAAGGTATCAATAGCGTATGTTATAATGTCATATATGTTTTCATAAATAACTGTAACCAAAGTTAAAATGTTTTATACTATTTGCAAATTACTTGTTACATCTAGAATTGGTTGTTTGTCATGAGTTTTAGTGTATTTTATTTTTTTGGAGGTGTAACAATGAATAGATAATATTATAATGTGTTAAAACTTTGGTTACAATTACTGATGAGATTATACATGCATTATAATGTGTAAAACAATATATAATTAATGCATTAAAAATACTTTTATAATGCAATATGTATAAAGGCTTTAAATAAAGTGTTACTGATATTTTTGTATTTAATCTAAAACAATGATATTATTATAAGAATAGCATTATTCCTTTCAACAACAAAAAATAATAAAATTCTAAACATATTTCCACACTGTGTCTCACTATGAGTTTATTCAGTTTATTACAGGCTTGTTTTTCCTTCATTTATTTCTACACTGAGTTCATATTTAGTTCATCTTTTATTGTAGAAATCATACATGGAAAAATAGATTTGACATCAGAATGTAAATGTTGCTGCTTTCTGTAGTTCAGTCAATGATACTGAATCTCTTTTGCTCATGTTGTGCTTATAATTCAGTGTTTTGTTCATTCTGTATGATTCAATTGTGTTTTAACTCTGTTTGAAATTGAGTTACATTTTCAGTTCAGGTGAATATCTCAAAATGTAAGATATTTATGTTCAGAGTGAATAATTGCTGGAATTAAAGCAGTCAGATCGGCCTGATAATAGATAATATGTGTTATAACTGCTGTTACACTTATTTATGAGATCATACATGCATTTTAATGTATATCAGTGCATAATTAATGCATTAAAATACTTTTATAATGCAATATGTATGAAAGCTTTAAACAAAGTGTGTTGTGTGTGTGTGAATGTGTTGTGTTTGTCTCCTGCAGCTGGTCCCACAGTGAAGCCCTCAGTGTCTCTGCTGCCGCCCTCTTCTCTGCAGATCTCTGGAGACTCAGCCGCACTGCTCTGCCTGCTCAGCTCTTACTCTCCACAGGGGGCGCTGGTGAGCTGGACACTGGACGGGTCAGAGGTCACCGAGGGGGTTCTGACCAGCGCAGAGAGCCAGCAGGACGGCCGCTACAGCCGCAGTAGCGTCCTGACCCTCAGCAAAGCACGCTGGGAAGAGGGAGAGCTGTACGTCTGCAGAGTAACACATGATGGAGCTCCTCATGAGGTCTCGTTCCACAAGAGCTCTGAGTGCTGATGTTTCTCTCCTGAAGATGAGCCGTATCTGAGTGTCCTGTGTCAGGCAGGATTCACATGAGTCTAGTGCTGCAGCTGTAGTGATTTACAACTCAATACTGAAAGAGAGTGTGAGTGTGTGTGTGTATGTGTGTGATCTTTCAATCTGCTGTGTTTGCTGCAACATTCAATAAAGCTTCTCAACAAGTTCACTTTGTGTCTGACAACATCATTCAACTAACAGATGAAGATGCAGGTGCTTTTCAGAAGGTTGATGTAGCAGTAAATGTCAAATAAAGCTCTTGGGGTTTGAACATGGTCTCTGGAGACAGAGCTGCTCTATTCTGAGAGGATCACAATCACTCCACCCTGACAATGCAAATGGGGTTTCAGTCTCACTCTCTGATTGGTTACATGATCTGGACTGGAACACTTTCACTTCTGCTTTAGTGAAGCAGCGCAGACAAACTGATCATTATATTCATAGGGGATTAAAAACTTTATTATATAAAAATATCCTAAAAAAGATCAAGATCAAGAATCAGTTGTTCTGACACTAATTGTTACATAATCATTACATTTATAGGCAATGGTGTAAATATATATGAAAATGTTATGAAAATCTAAATTAATACATAATTAATTTATAAAAGGTCCTGTGTCTCAAATGGAAAGCATCACATCCAGACAGCAGAAGTGACTGAATGCAGTCTGTTCAGTTTGATTGACAGGAATCATATATTACAACTAAAACATGATGATCATATTGAAACACTGACTCATTCTCTTCATAAACAGATTTTTGTACAACTTTTTATCACTGTGTGAACACATATTTACTGTTGATGTAGTGTAAACTCTGACAGTAATAATCTCCTGTATCTTCAGTCTGGACTCCACTGATGGTGGGAAATACAATCATAAATCATTATTCAAACCTGAACTAAACGCTGCCAGAGTCAAGAGGAAGATGATGCTGAAAGTCATGTTTGTTGGTTGATGAAGAAGAGCTCTTGATCATATCATGTTCAGTTCATAGAGCTATAAACACATGCAGAGTGAAGCATGTGCTGATCATATAACACGTCTCGGTTACGAGTGTAAGCGTCATCGACGCATCGCGAGTTCCTCGATGGGGAACGTCTCGGTTACGAGTGTAACCTTAGTTCCCCGAGAAGGGAACGAGAAGATGCGTCGATGATGCTAGTCCAAATGCGGGCGTGAGCACCACAGGCAGGTGACGTCATGACCAGGACAGAATAAAAGCACATCCAGTGCAACCGGCACTAGCTTCGAAACTAACTTTTATCCCTTCCTGGTCATGACGTCACCTGCCTGTGACGCTCACACCTGCCATTGGACTAGTTGACATAGATGCTTCAGACGCAATCATGCAGGAGGCGTTCCCAAAGCATCATCGACGCATCGTCTCGTTCCCTTCTCGGGGAACTAAGGTTACAGTCGTAACCGAGACGTTCCCCATCGAGGAACTCGCGATGCGTCGATGACGCTTTTGGGAACGAGAATACCCAAATCGCCATAATTTCAAGAACCTGAGTGTCAGCCTGAACAGAACTAATACATCAAGCATTAAGAACCTGAGACCCTGGAGTAGAGTCCAGATCTAGGCTATAAAATCTGACGAATGTGAGCGGTGAGGATCAGCCTGCCGCATCACAGACGTCTTGAAAAGAGGCCCCAGATAACAAGGCTTTAGAGGTCGCCATACTCCTAGTAGAATGAGCTCTAACCTCCAAAGGACACGGAAGGTCAGATGACTCATAGGCAAGAGAGATAGCCTCAACTATCCATTTGCTCATAGTCTGCTTAGAAGCAGGAAGACCTAACCTAGGTGATCCGAAACAGACAAATAATTGGTCGGACTTCCTCCAGGAAGAAGTCCGATGAACATAAGTATCCAATGCTCGCACTGGACACAAAAAGTTCAACTTTTCCTGGTCCAAAGATGTAAATGGAAGAGGACAGAAAGCCTGTAGCACAATAGGCCTCGGAATATTGGTCGGTACCTTAGGGACGTATCCCTGCTTAGGGAAGAGAAAAGCTTTGACCATCCCAGGTGCAAATTCAAGGCAGGTGGGAGAAACCGAGAGGGCCTGAAGGTCTCCGACTCTTTAAAAGGAATGAAATAGCAAGAAGAAATATAGTCTTAAATGTGAGAAACTTCTCTGAGACTGAGTCTAGGGGTTCAAATGGAGCCCTAGAAAGGCCTTCTAATACTATTGCAAGGTCCCAGGCCAGCACCCTAGTGCGTGTTGCAGGTCTCAACCTCAACGTGCCACGAAGAAACTGAGTAATGAGTGGGTCTCTACCCAGGGATGTAACCCCCACCGGGGCGTGGAAAGCCGCAATAGCCGCCACGTAAACCTTTAAGGTGGAAGGACATAGACCTGATGAGAAGCGGTCCTGTAAAAACAAGTACTGACCCAACAGAACAGTGGACTGGGTCACACTGCTGCTGGGGACACCAAGTAAATACATTCCATTTGAGTAAATAAAGTTTCCTCGTAGCTGGAGCTCTGGAGCTAAGAATGGTCTCCACAACCTCGGATGAGAGACCACTCTCTAAGAGTTGTGCCCCCTCAGGGGCCACACCCACAACTTCCAAATCTCTGGCCGGGGGTGAAATATAGTGCCCCCGGCCTGAGACAGAAGGTCTCTCCTGATCGAGATCTCTAAGGGAGGGCCGTCGAGGAGATGAATCAGGTCCACAAACCAGAATCGACTCGTCCAGCGTGGTGCTACTTGCAGTAGGCTTACTCCATCCTGGCGGATTCTCTCCAGAACTCCTGGTAGCAGAGCAACAGGGGTAAAAGCGTACAGACGTAGCCTTGGCCATGTCTGCACCATGGCGTCCAGCCCCAGGGGGGCTGGATGTGTAAGGGAAAACCAAAGTGGACAGTGCGTCGTTTGCTGAGACGCAAACAGATCCACCTGGCTGTTAAACTGCCAAATGATCTCCACCGCCTCGGGATGGAGTCTCCATTCCCATGGCCTCAGCCCCTGCCTCGACAGGGTGTCTGCTCCTATATTCTGAATCCCTGGTATATATACTGCCCTCAGAGAGCGTAATTTCCCCAGAGACCACAGAAGGATCTGGTGCGCCAGTTTGTATAGTGGACGCGAACGCAGACCCCCCTGACGGTTGATGTAAGAGACCACCGATGTATTGTCTGAACGGACAAGCACATGATGGCCCCTTAGGTCTGGGAGGAAGTGCCTCAACGCATTGAAGACAGCCATCATCTCCAGGCAATTTATATGCCAAGAGAGATGATGACTTTCCCATAGACCCTGAGCTGAGCGGCCTTCCATTACCGCTCCCCAGCCGGTAAGGGAAGCATCTGTCGAGATAGCAACTCGATGGCAAAGAGCTCCCAGTACCGGACCCTGGGACAGGAACCAGTGCTCCCTCCATATAGTCAAGGAGCGGAGACACCGCCGCGTGATCTTGAATGTATGAAGTGGGTTTCCCCTCGGGGAGAACCCTCTGGTCCTGAGCCACCACTGCAAAGGTCTCATGTACAGCAGGCCAAAGGGTATCACATTGGACGCCGCTGCCATGAGGCCCAACAGTCTCTCGAACTGTTTCACAGTGCGTGACTGGCCTAACTTTAGCTCTTTCGTGGCTGTGAGGATAGCGGCTACACGAGCGGGCGAAAGAGCGGCTCGCATCGTGACCGAATCCCAGACCACTCCAAGAAAAGCGGTCCTCTGTACTGGAGATAGCACACTCTTCTTGGCATTGAGCCTCAACCCCAATTTCTGCATATGGGCGAGGACGACATCTCGATGCCGAACCGCCAACTGTTCTGATTCCGCTAAAATCAGCCAGTCATCTATATAATTCAGAATGCTTATGCCCTGCAGCCTGAGCGGGGCCAGAGCTGCATCTATGCACTTTGTGAATGTGCGGGGTGATAGAGCTAGACCGAAAGGAAGCACCCGATACTGGTATTCTTTCCCCCCGAAAGAAAACCTTAGGAACTTCCTGTGCTGAGGGAGGATGGAGACATGGAAGTAAGCGTCTTTTAGATCTATCGTGACAAACCAGTCCTCGGACCTGATTTGAGTCACGATCTGTTTGAGTGTCAGCATTTTGAACTTGAGTTTCTGAACTGTACGATTCAAACGACGAAGATCTAGTATGGGCCGCAACCCTCCATCCTTTTTTGGAACAATGAAATAACGGCTGTAAAAACCCAATTCTCTGTCGGGTGAGTACACCTGCTCTATAGCCTCCTTCGCTAACAGAGCCTCTACTTCTTGCTCCATTACCAGAGCCTGCTCGGGCTGTACTACTGTGAGTAACACCCCATTGTAGCATGGTGGACGAGAACCAAATTGGATTCTGTAACCCTTTTCTACTAACTGCAGGACCCATAGAGATATATTCGGCAGATTCTTCCATTCTGCCAGAAATTCTACTAAGGGAATGAGCCTCTCGAGGCTGGCCTCTGGTGTAATTAGAACCCCCCTCAGAGGGTGCGAGCCTGATGCAGCGTCGAGGTGACACTGCGCCAGAGACCCGCTGGAGACCACTACGCCCCAAAGCACCAAGGGTGGCGGGGTTGGCAGAACGACCTCGTGAGAGTACCGAGATGGAATGGACCCTGTGTACTGAGGTGTACAATGTTCCATCTCGATTGGGGCTGCTCTCATAGGTCCGACACAAATGGCGTCAGGACCTCTTTTGAGCCGAAGCTTTCTTCGCAAGAACAGTCCTCAGATCGACCTTCTGCTTAGATTGCTTCGGCTGAGACTGTTGCCCCGGCCCCCATGATTTCTGTGGGGGGGTGCGGGACGCGACACTCTCCTTTTGTTGCGCACGATATGAGGATCATGCTGGCTGGGGCTGCTCACTCCCAGCAGCCCCAGGGGGATTAGATCTGCGAGGGAGACATTTTTTTAATGCCTCCGAATGTTTTTTAGTCTCCTGAAATCTTTCAACCACTTCATTCACTGCTTCACCAAACAGACAATCGGGGTTTAACGGAGCATCCAAAAGAAAAGATCTATCTTTGTCTTTGATCTCAGAAAGATTTAACCAAAGATACCTTTCAGTAGCCACCAGCGCCGCCATAGACCGCCCAATTGCTCTGGCGGTCTCTTTGGTAGCTCTGAGTGACAAATCAGTAGCGCGACGAAGTTCTCGAATATCGTCACTATTAACTCCCTCACTCCTATCTAAATCCCCCAGCAGGTCAGCCTGATATGCCTGAAGCAGTGCCATAGTGTGAAGTCACGCTCCAGCCTGACCTGCTGCCGTATAAGCTTTACCCAATAACGTGGAAGTTGTTTTTAATGGTTTAGTGGGCAAAACTGGAGCCTTCACAGATGATGTTGAACCGGGCGACAGATAGCTCGCGAGCGTCTGTTCAGCCCGGGGCATTGATCTATAACCATACTCGTTCATACCATAGGCGCCGACACCGTGGGTGCTCCGGGGCTCGAGTACCCACGGAAAATACAGAGCATCCACGGAAAATACCGAGCACCCACGTGTGCCAAACTGCCAGTTACATTCATTTAAAATTAAACATTGCAGTTGGTGCTATGTGAAGTGTCTGTCACACTGTGATTGGTTATGTCGCACGTTCCTCCTGAAGAATTAACCGCAATGGTGAGTCAACAAATATATTTTTTACTGTGTGGACTTGTGTGACCGAGTCCTGCACGGGTTCAGGTGACCCACAAATTTTGCTCAAACGGGTGCGGGTTGGGTCGGACACGGGGGAAACACGGGTCTAAACACGGGCTTAAAACAATCACGTGCAAACATAAAACATATATATGCACATTTTTAGGAACACATCTACAAAAATATGCCTGTATTTCAAGTTAATAAAATAATTTAAAATCCACATCAGTTTATTTGTGCCCACGCGACACGCCCTCCCAGGAGTCTCTATACCTACTTTCACTTTTAAAAAGTCATCATAACCGCGCGCGCGATCTGCTTGCAGTCGTCGAGATGGATGCTGAGGAGGAGAAGAAAAGAATAGCTAGTGGAGATGGTAAAGTTGTCGACAAAACTGAAGAAAACAATGTTGTGAAAGGCTTGCTGCATGCATTTTCGGATAGCCGCAAATGTGGAACTTCATCGCTGAGGAAGCACGCAGATAACTGATACTGTGGTAACAAACCAAGCCGTTCTATCGAACAGTATTTGTCAAATTTAACACTGTTCAGTATGTGTGGTGTGCAGGGCGTGTTTGAACCCAACATTGTCAGATGTAGGCTAGACGAAATTGCGTGGCAGATATAGTATTGGTAGCCGCGTCTGTTCGACTGGTAAAATGTTATAAGGCTACTCAGTTTTGTGGTAATGTTAGCCATGTTCTTCATGTACCGGATGAAGTTGTCATTGTGTTAATGGTTGTGTGATAACTTCTGTATGATCTGACAATAAACAATAACATTTTTGTAAGTGTGTCTATAATGTGATAGTATAAACTGATTTTATTTCGGGTCGGGTCGCGGATTTAAATTAGTGCTGCTGTCGGTAAACGGGTCGGATGCAGTTTTAAGAACTGCGGGTTTACAAAATCGGACCCGTGCAGGACTCTGTTGTATGACATTGATTCTTAATTTCCCACGAAGCTGATCGCGGTTACATGTCAGTTAAACTTTTCATCTCCAATCCTGTCTGTATTTGTGAGAAGTGGCGCTGTCCTGAGTTGAAAGATAGCCTACTTTACGGCTTTATTATCAAGTAAATAGGTGTGCGTGTTCGTGTCGGCCGCTGTCCATTTCCTAAGGTTCTGAAATGCAAACATTTTTTGACTACTTTTTTTTTTTTTTTTTTTAAAGGGCATGCGCCCATGAGCACCCACGGAGGAAAACATAAATCGGCGCCTATGGTTCATACCCTTTGTATATTTAAATATACGTGAACTTGAGGGCTGAACAAACGTGAAGAGTATGGTTTGTTCCACGATCTAGACAGCTCACTGTGCAGATCGGGAAAGAAAGGCAGGCTCCGTGATGGAGGTGAAATATTAGACGGCAGGAAAGGCTCGTCTGATTTACTTTTGGGACGAGCGCCCTGTTTCTCTAGTGGCCATGATATGTGTAACTTTTCAACAGCTCTAGATAACACATCCATCAACTCCTCATGTGCTGGGGAAAGAGATGGCGATTCCTCTTCCCCCCTGTTTGTGTCACCTTCAATAGTGAGCACATCCACCTCCTCGGAGGAAGAGTACTGCAGCATTGGGCTCTCTCTCCGGGCGGAAGAAGCCGCAGGGCGGGCTTCCGACACCGGAGATTGAGCGATGGATCTCCCAGGTAAGGGAGGAGAAAGGGTCCTCGGATCCGTCTCCAACCCCGCTGAGAGATCCATTTGCGATCCCCAGGAATGCCTTCTCCGCTCTGCCTCAGCAGAAGCGGGTCCAGCACCCTGAGGCTCGCGAGCCTCACCACGTTCCTCGAAAAGTGACAGACGGGAGCGGAGCGTGCGAAGCGGCAGCTTCTCACAATGCTGGCAATCAGCCCCCTCAAAAGCTGATACCGCATGCTCCACTCCCAAACAAATCACACAAAGCTCGTGTGTATCCCCACCCGTTAAATAACGCGGGCAGGGAGGAACACAGGACTTGAAGATTTGTTTCGCCATAATATAAACTTTGTACGACAGACAACAGTAAATATGACAGACAGGTTTGACACAGATCGCTTGCTGAGGCAACAGAAGCTAGTGCCGGTTGCACCGGATGTGCTTTTATCCTTTCCTGGTCATGACGTCACCTGCCTGTGACGCTCACGCCCGCCATTGGACTAGCTGACATAGATGCTTCAGACGCAATAACACAGGAGGTGTTCCCAAAGCGTCATCGACGCATCGCAAGTTCCTCGATGGGGAACACCCTCTGAATGCAAAAGCTGCTGTAGACTGTGAGCTCACGACGAGACCGAAGAGAGATCAGGACGAGATACAGACTCACCTCAGACTCATCAGAGTCAAACAGCTTTACTGACAGGGTTAAAAGAACGGCTTTGAATGGCTGAAGCACAGTAACATTAAAGATACTGACATACACATTTACACTTAAATACACACAGTTAAAAATATATATATATTGAGTTCAGTCATGAAACTCTAGATCAATGGTTCCCTTACAATGTCTCTAATCTGGCACAAACATTTCAGGTCTTGAGTCTCTACTGATGATCTGATGAGTTGAATCCGGTGTGTTTGATTCCTTGCTCAACGTTTAAATAGTCTGGTTCAGAGTTTGCTGTAGTCTAGTTCCTCTGAAATTAGGCTGGCCACACACTCGAAAATTAGATTTGCACCCCCAAGCGGTCGAGGTTGTGTCCCAATTCACTTCTTGTCGCAAATAATTTTTTGTCCAAAAACTCCTCAATTGTGTGTCATTACGGTTATTTTACTGCCTGATCGCGTCAGAGCCCACTCAATCCCAAATCATACATATCAAATGTTTAATATTTCCTTCTCTTGTTAGGGCTGCCTCTGATGTGTCACCCATGATAGCCAATGAAAGCGAGCAAGCTTCTCCAACCGGATGATATGTGCTTCTGTAGCTGAAACTTGGCAGACACGAAAGTGGAATATTGAGAAAGAAGATCACCCATAATCTTTGTTTCTCCTTTGTTTTTTCTCCCCTAAAACAAAACTCACGCCAGAAGAACCAGCTGACGAATTCGATTGTCCCCCATTTGCAGAGATGGCAAAAGTACTCACTTCCCGTACTCAAGTAGAAGTACAGAAGTACATAAAAATACTTTGGTAAAAGTAGAAGTACTAATTTAACTTCTTTACTCAAGTAAAAGTAACAAAGTAGAGGCTTGGAAATGTACTTAAAGTATAAAAGTAAAAGTAGCCTTGCGAATGACAACCATTTTTTATGCAAAGCTACCTGGACCACACAAATGTTACTAGAGTGCAAGCTGAGAAACTGTGAAAGTGGATTTGGAAAAAAGGCTCTTTATATGCCATTGCCTACATTTTAAATGGATGTCTGCCAATAGGCCTAAAACATCACATATATGATTATTGTGACAGAGACTGGGACTCCAGGTTAATACGATTCTGACTGAGTAGCAAGATATGAATTCAATAGTGATTCTGTGGGAATTCACAGATCCAGTTTCTCTTATTTAATCTTCCCCTTAACATTTAAAGGAATCTACATGTATGTGTGTGTGCTCTAATATGGCTTCTGGAAAGAAAATAAAGGATCAAATATTAATTACTAAACAGACATTAAACACCGTCGTTTTCCTAGCTGTGCTAGGACGACTTCGGGGCCTCGGGCTTCACCGTAATCCTAGGTCGCGGGCCACGTACAGCGGGGCGGCGACCGGATGAGCGGGAGCGCGGTCTCGCGCTTCGGGCCTGGCGGCGCTGTGAAGTGGAGGCAGTGGACGGTGGCTGTGGCTGTGAGCTCTGAGCAGACGGTTTCGCACGGCCTGCTGCAGAGCTGGAGCGCTTCGGGAGGAAGTGCTTCATAGCCTGTGACGCTTTCTGTACCTCTGCGAATCTCTCCGCGAAATCCTTGACGGAGGATCCAAAGAGGCCTGTGGCGGAAAGCGGGGCGTCGAGGAACGCGGTGCGCTCAGACTCGGCCATTTCCGAGAGCGTCAGCCAAAGATGTCTCTCAGTCACGGTGAGAGAGGCCATATTCCGTCCAATGGCTTGCGCTGCAGACTTAGTAGCACGGAGAGCGAGGTCCGTGGCACTCCTTAAGTCCGGCACGCAGATCGCGTCAAGCCCTTCCTCATCCAGCTTACGGAGGAGATCGGCCTGGAAGATCTGAAGCGTTGCCATGGTGTGCAGCGCTGACGCAGCTTGCCCGGCGGCGGAGAAAGCGCGGCGGAGCAGGCTTGACGTCGTGCGGCAAGCTTTAGAGGGTAGGGCCGACTTAGCACGCCGTCCAGCAGAGGGCGGGCATAAGTGGGCCGCTATCGCCTCTTCGACCGGCGGCAGCGAAAGGTATCCTTTGTTCTTGGCATCGTCAACAGCGGAGAATGCCAAAGAAACAGCAGGACGCACTCTAGCCGAATAGGGGGCGTTCCAGGACTTGGCGACTTCTTCGTGTAACTCAGGAAGAAAAGGCGCCGGTCTGGACGCAGGCAAAGCGCGCTCCCCAGGCAGGAAAAATCCATCCAGCCGGTTGTGAGCGGGCTGCTCAGGCGAAGACCACTCGAGGCCGAGGCTCGGCCTGTGCGAGTACTCGCATGAGCTCCGTCTCGATGGACTCTCTCTTGCCTGAAGACATGCGGGCAGGGGGCGCGGGGTCCTCAGAGCCCGCCCATTCCTCACTGCCTGACGCCAGGATAGAGCAGGAATCATCCTCTCCCAGCAGGGCTTCCTCATCCACGATGTCAACGGAAGCGGCGGCAGACGGCGGCCGCTGTCCGTCAGGAAGCGAGGCTGACGAAGCCGGGGAAGCAAGCGGGCGAACCGGCGAGCTTTGGCGGCTGAGGGAGGGTTCCGGGGCCCGCTGGGCACGGCGCGACGCCGCGGCGGGCGGGGGAGCAGTCTCGGTGAAGAAGGCTACACTGTAAAAAAAATAATCGTAAAAAAACGGTCAAATGACTGGCAGCTACGGCTGCCAAACAAAAAACGTAAAATTAAAGTAAAATATCTTAATTCCAATAAAGTGCAAAAACTATAATTTTACAGAATTTTTCATTAAAAGTTTTACAAAAAAACACTGTTATTTTACAGGTTTTTTCCTTGTTTGAATGAAGATATTTTACCTTAATTTTACGGTTTTTGTTTGGCAGCCGTAGCTGCCAGTCATTTGACCGTTTTTTTACGATTATTTTTTTACAGTGTAAAACTTTTATTTTATGGATTTTTCCAAGATTATAATGATGAAACACCTTTAATAAAGTTATGGCACTAAAAGTTCTACTGAGAAACACTGTTATTTTACAGGTATTTCTTAAATTATTACAATCAAACACCTTTAATAAAGTGACGGCACTAAAAGTTCTACTGAGAAACACTGTTATTTTACAGGTATTTCCTAAATTATTACAATCAAACACCTTCAATAAAGTGACGGCACTAAAAGTTCTACTGAGAAACACTGTTATTTAACAGATCTTTCCTAAATTATAACGATCGCAACACATTCAATAAATTGTCAAGACGTGCTCAAGAATGTAAGAAAACAGTTTTATTTTAGAAGACAAAATAAGTCCGTAAAAAAACTATAAAACTGATTAAAATCATCTCAAACTTTAATTTGCAGCACTTGTGTTTACATATAATTGAATAGTATTTAAACAATGTAAACTTGTAATCTAAATAAAATGAAATTATTCAGACCCCTGGGGGTCACATAGGTCTGATATTAAATATTATATGCTCTTTACATTCAGAATCCTTATTCCTTACTATCAAGTTTATTAATAAGTTAAATCAAAACATACAACAAAAGTGTACCAGAAGTGACAGATACAGCAAATGAACAGGAATCCAGCAAACGGTAATCAGCCAGTAATCAGCTTGGTGCATCTGGGAAGAAAAAAAAAGGACACACTATGATTCTCTCAAAATGATTTCAATTATTTTTGTTTCCTTTAAACAAGCTTAATACATTTTTATTTAAATTGTCTGTTTGTCTTCTGATTTGTCTGGTATCTAAAACTTATGTCCGATTGAAAAATGTGCATCACCAAAAGAAGGAACATGTAGATTCACAACAATGGACATTCTTTTCCAGAGGTATCACTGCAAGGTAAACGCCTAAAATGCCAATTTGTATTATAAAATAAAACCAACAATATTTGTATTAACTGGAGGTGTTTTCAGCCTGCTGTGATATGGGTAATGAGGGTCTTTCTCTCATCCTCCAGGGAATTAAATATATGTGTTAAAAAAAGAAAGAAAAAAAGGTATATTCTCATTGTGTGAGATTATTAAAGTACTTGAGATAGTTCACCCAAAAATGAAAATTCTAAGGGGCCGTTTACACGACTCAGTTTCCAACTAAAATCGTCTCGGTCTAAACTACTGAAATGTGAATCTGTGAAAACGGTAAAGGCATGCATTATGTGTTTAGTCTATAGGTATGCGTGTGTGAATGCGAATGTGCACAGGCGTGTCCCTTATGCCGTCCGAAAGGTATATGATTTTCTTTCTTCAGATGAACACAAATTTTAGAAAAAATAAACTAGACTTTTAGAAAAAGTCTCTTGTGTTCGCGTGTCGAATAATGCAAGTGAATAGACAACAAAATGCTGAAGGTCAAAAAAGTCCAAACACACATCCTGACAATAATCCAAGAGCATTGTAAAGCTCACATGAGAAGTGCATAAAACTTCCTGTGTGAACAACACAGCAGCTGTTTGTAGGCTGCATGTAGTTTCTGGAGCATGCACTTGCATTATATTGGCTTACAATAATGGATAATTTTTCACAAAATCTCTGTGGAAAGAAAGTCAGATATACATCTGGGATGGCACGAGGGAGAAAAAAAAGAGATAGCCTAACTTTTTTGTTTTATATACTGCAGTGGATACTTAATACTGAATGATGGGCTTGTTTCTCTGTTGGTGCCTGTTCTGCTCCGTAATCATTGTTCCAATGCTTGATCTAAAATATATATATATATATTAAAAAAAAGTTAAAGAGTGTGTTAATTATTACCTGTGTGTTAACAGACTATTGATCTGGGTGGCATAGGACCATTTATTAATGTGTTCCTTAAGTGTTAGGCTATATAAATCTGGAGAACCCTTACTAACATCAACCATAGTTTTGCTACCAAATGGTAATAATAAAGTATTGTAATCAATCCACCATAAAAACATGGTTTCTAAACTTTTACTATAATAAAAACCATGGTTAATTTAGCAAAGGACCCTGGGACATGTCCTAAAAAGAACAGCTCATCCAAGTCATACAGGTTTGAAAATACTTTCATTTTTGAAAGGACATTTATGTTTGGGTCAGCTAGGCCTGTGAACTCAAGAAGATAGGTAAAATATTGTCTGGAGGGTTTGAACCAGTGTGCCTTTGAGCAGAGATTACATGTTCTGTCTCTATTTCACGTGTATTTTAATATAACAATACTCACCGCATCTGAAGATCATGTGGCTGTATCATATTTATTCCAAATATTCCTGGATCATGAGGGAAACACACACATACACAGCAATATTAGCTCACGTTATTTGTATTTACATACTAACAGAGGCATTTGCGAAAGCTTGCAAAATTTTACTCACCAACTCCAAAATTATTTATGTTTAACTTATACATATACTTATTATGATGACTGATCGGTAACGTTAGGCCTATAGTTATATCCCGCGATCAACATGATTCAAAAGCCTAGTTTGCATATTCTTCTAGAGTCATAGTGTGGTTCGAGTTCCTCTCTGTCTAAAGAGACAATGTTCTCAGTCATTGTAAAGCTCCTATGCTGAGTTTTTTTCTTTTCAAGAACAATAAGTTATAGCTGACAATATTTACACATGCTAGCAACACATAACATTAGCCTAATACATTGAAACATGTACTAATATCGATATTGCTTTAATCGCGTTTAGATTCTCAATTTAACACACTATATTTTGATGTAGCAGAATTGTTTTTATAAAATTAAAAGTTATTTACCTTCCGCAGATTGCAATATGTCCGTTACACGTTGTTAATGCGTTGTCCATATTCCTTGTTTGTTCTTCATTAACATCCCGCAACTCGCTCAAAATAAAAATGTAGCAGTCCGATGTAAAAAATCCATGTTTTAAACAATATAAAAGCCACAGAACCGAATAGGCTAGTACTGAAGAGCCAGAGCAGCAGCACACACACACACACACACACACACACACACACACCCACTCGCTCCAACAGACGGATATTCAATTCAAACTTGACCTGTAAAAGGCGCGCATAGTTGTCATTGGCCAGATTCCTGGATGACAGTCTGAATAACCAATCATGTTCAAAACAACTCGGAGAGACAGCCAATAGTGTGGTAACATTGCAATTACAAGAAAAGATTAAATTTTTTAAAAGAAAAAATAGGAAAAAATATACACTTGATATTTATTTAGTTGTATTTGTAGGCTGGCTGTTATATTTATTCAATTGGTTAAATGGTGTTTTCATTGCAGTGCATGATTAAAAATTAAACTTACAATAACTTATATAACATATTTACCACTGCTCTGCTAAACAGCAGTTTAACAGAGCAAACAGATTATATATTAAACAGAACAAACACTGCATATGTATTCATATAAAATTCTGTATGTAGACCTATATGAAAAACTAATGGATTGGTTTACTCTGCTGACATTAGTTGCATCCATGTGACCCATAATGACCCATTTGCACTTTAACAAATTAATGACCTTTCCTTTAGAAACACTCTTATGCCTAATAATGTCTTGCTTTTCACCCTGTATGGCACAGTTGGCACTGTTACACATCCTGTTGGTTTAGGGTTAATCCTCTGTCCAACACAACACTTTGCTAACATTGGCATAATTCTATACAAGTTACAACATATACCCCGGGTTTCACTAGCAAGGCTTAAGCCTGTAGTCCCAGACTAAAATGCACGTTTGAGGTGTTTTACCTGAAAGCAACCTGCACTGACTTATCTTAAAATATGTCAGTGCCATTGTTTTGTCTCAAGATGCACACCAGTAATGTGAAACCGGGGCTGGGTTAGAAATTAAGGGTTAAGGTTAACCCTAACAGTAACCCTAACCCTTGTCTACAGACTTTTATTTAACAGCATGGATACTCCGTTTAGCGTTGATACAGGACTAAGAACTTCTCACTGAGACAGTCAGTAATGTAATTTTGCAAAGAGTGTTTGTATGGACTGTCCCATAATCTAGAGCTATTGGTGGATTCAAGTCATGTCATAAAGATCGTATTTACGAGTTGAACGCACATGAACGCCACGACAAAGATGAAAATATGAGTAGGAAGCTCAGAATTTTCTTTAACCCTGATCTTGAAGTGAGAAACATTGAGGAATACCACAATACTTAAAGCAGTGACATTGTCAGGGTTTTCTATTTACAATGAAGTAAGCTAATGCCTGCACAAAATATGAGCATTATAATATAACAATATAATATGTAATGGCTTCATAAATTAATTTAAAACATAAAAAAATATATAAAACCTCATGAATACAAACTTCCCAGGGGGACCTAAACCCACCACATGTTCCATCATGAACCCTGTTGGCCTGCTGTCTGACCAGCAAGCTCAATCGTTTGCTTGCATTAAATTTGTATCCAGAATTACAGAGTTAAAATGTAAAAATACACTTAAATGTAATAACATTTACTTTAAAATGACAAAGAAATATGTTAGATTGTTAGTATGGATATAAACCTTTAATATAATGAGCTCCATATTTAATTACACAATTTTATTGTAAATTTACACAACTTTGTATGTAATTTAAAAAAAAAACAGAAAAATACTGTTTAAATAATACAGTAATTGTCCTGTGAAAAAAATAAGAATTACTGTAATTTGTCATTAATGATATTATCCTTAAATTGACAGTAAATTAATTAATTTACATAATTTTATTGTAATTTTACAGAGTTTTGAATATAATTTAAAATAACAGAAAAATACTGTATAAATAATACAGTAATTGTCCTGTGAAAAAAAATAAGAATTACTGTAATTTGTCATTAATGATATAATCCTTAAATTAACAGTCAATTAATTAATTTACAGATATTGTTTGTAATTTTACAGAGTTTTGAATATAATTTAAAATAACAGAAAAATACTGTATAAATAATACAGTAATTGTCCTGTGAAAAAAATAAGAATCACTGTAATTTGTAATTAATGATATAATCCTTAAATTAACAGTCAATTAATTAATTTACAGATATTGTTTGTAATTTTACAGAGTTTTGAATATAATTTAAAATAACAGAAAAATACTCTAAAAAAATTAGAGTTATTCTCTGTAAAATTAGGATTTTTTTTTTACAGTGTAGGCGAGTCCTCAGAGTCGCCATTGCCATCAGCTCGCAATGAGGGCAGCCGCCGTCAGTGAGCGCGAGAGCTGCATGTTCCTCACCCAGGCAGGAAACGCAAATCACGTGGCGGTCCCCGTCGCTGAGTGTGGCTCTGCACGAGCCGCAGGAAGGCATCTTTAAAAAGACGCTAGCTCTTTTAGAATGTGAAACACACACAAAAGTACAGAGTAATAAAGGATATAAGCGCCGGAAAGCGCAGCAGGAAGGCAGGAAGGCGGCGCGGCCAGCGACTTCAGTGACTCGTCCCGATGAAGGTGCTCTCTCTCAGACGGCGCGGCTTCTTCTCCGGCTCCAGCGATGCGTGTGCTTCGCTTGAAGGATGAAAAATCAGATAATAGCTGCCTGCGAGCGGTATTTATAGGCCTAGACCACGCCCATTTCGGCGGGACGTGACGCAGCGGGCGCGAAGTGCCCTGATTGGGTCTGGCGTCACGCCAGGCCTCGCTCGATAGGCTGCTGCAGTTGCCGCAGAGCAGCCAATAGGCGCGCGAGCTGTCTCGCCTATGTCTGCATGCTGCCGCAACGCGTTTTGCATTATTACAAAATTAAGGATAATTTTTGGCTTCAATATCTCGCGGAAAAAGGATTTTCCCCTAGCGTAAGATATCTTACGCAGTACGAGAGACCTCTCGTAAGAGAACATGGGGAACAGGGCTGTAAAATAAAAAGCCACTGACTATCAAACATTGTTTAATGTGGAATGATAAAACACAGTTCAGTTATCTTAAGATGTTGAATTTCAGAGGAACTATCCTACAGCAAACACTGAACCAGACTATTTAAATGTTGAGCAAGGAATCTCATTGGCTGCAGGATCATCAGAAGCCAATCAGCTTGTGCCATGCAGTAATGATGTCATTGCTTACAGACTGCATGTAAAGGACTGATCATCCAGGGGCTCGTTCTTCGTACGTTGCTTATTACAACCGAGATCAAATGACACATCCAAGATGATTTCATCGTGCTAATCATGATCTAGCTAACTCGGTTCTTCGAACACACTTGCCGGATATGATTAGTATCGCTGGATTGAGTTATCTGAGATAATTGCGCGCTGGCTTAAAAGGGGATATGTATCGATAGTAGAAACACTGATCAGCAACGCTGCTATTGGCTGTTCAGCGTGAGCAAAGAGCACGCTCAGTTTTTCTCCTCAACAGAGTAAGATAGTCGAAGTTTATTCAGAATTTTAATGTTTAATCAAAAAAAATTAAAAAACACCAGGGAACACCTCAAAGTCTGCAAAAGCCAGGAGAGAGGGCTGGCAAAAAGTAGCAGACAATTTAAATCCGTTAGAAGTGGCCATGTTAATTACTTATTAGCCTATATTTTTGTATTTTAATAATTGCATAATTATTTTGTTCATTGTAATGTCAGAGTCACCACACTAGAACATGGGAACAAATAAAAGTGAAGTACAAAAATATTCTACATAATGGTAATTTTTAGTTATATTATAGTCTCTTCTCTTCTATAAAAGGCACTGTTAAATACATGGTTGTCTGTTTATAAAAGCAACCAAGAAAAAGGCTGAGAAAAAGAAAAGATCTTAGTAGCCTACACTGTAAAATATTTTTTGCTGCATTAAATTAAGGCCGTATAGTCATTTCAACTGTTAAATCTTGAGTAATGATGAATTGCTTTGACTTGTGAAAGTGAAAACTGATAAACTTATGTTAATGTAAAACTATTTATTGAAAAAGAGTTCAAAAAGAGTTATTGATCACATTTTTCCCAAGTGTAGTTCATTGTAATGACATTGTGTTTTCCTCTTTTGTGCACTTTTACATAATACACCAACACTTGTTAACTTAATCAGTGTCATCTTGCTATCTGGGTTGTATTCTGCCGGTAATCAACCTACTCAAACTAAAGTAGACCACTTTCTCAACTCTGTCCACCTCCCATCATTATCCATGGATCAATCAACCCTGTTAGATCAACCAATTACAAGTGAAGAACTCTTCAAAGCACTCCAAAATATGCCAAACAACAAATCACCTGGATCCGATGGACTACCGGCAGAATTTTTACAAACATTTTTGGGATATCTTATCACCACTATTCATCCGATTAATTACTGATATTAAAAACGCTTCATCTATACCAACACATATGAATACAGCTATTGTTACTCTTATATTAAAACCCAATAAAGACCCAACCTATCCATCTAGCTACCGCCCTCTATCTCTGATTAACACAGATCTCAAAATTATCACCAAAACTTTAGCCACAAGAATAGAATCAGTTATGCCCACTATAATTCACCCAGATCAGACAGGATTCATAAAGAACAGGCTTGCCTCCGATAATATCCGTAGACTCTTCAATTTAATTGACATATCACAAAAACAGCAGAATAACGCCATAATTGTGTCGCTGGATGCAGAAAAAGCTTTTGATAAAGTTAACTGGACCTTCCTTCTCACCACCCTCCATAGATTTGGCTTCGGAGAGTCGTTCATCCATTGGATAAGAACACTATACACCTCACCTAGAGCATCTCTTGTCACCAATGGGATCACTTCACAAAGCTTCACACTGCACCAAGGAACCAGGCAAGGATGCCCACTCTCTCCATCTCTATTTGCCATATTTATTGAACCATTAGCAGCAGCAATACGTCAGAATAGCAAAATTCAAGGCATCCAAAATTACAATTCAGAACACAAAGTCAGTCTCTATGCCGATGATCTATTAATATATCAACAATCTCACTGTGCCTCACTTCAAGAAACTTTCAATGTTATTAATAATTTTTCTAAAGTCTCCAATTATACAGTTAACTGGAAAAAATCAAATATAATACCTTTATCCGAAAACAGCTGGGATTCTACATTCCAAGATCCCACCTTTCCTCTCAACACTGGCAAAATCAAATATCTAGGTATTGTGATTTCCCCCAGGCTGTCAGAGCTCTTTAACCTTAACTACAGTACACTCCGCTATTACGAAAGATTGAAGATGACTATAAACGCTGGAACAAACTCCCACTCACTCTAATTGGTAGAATAGCAGCAGTCAAAATGAAAACCCTCCCTCAAATTAACTACCTCTTTTCAATGATCCCGATCACCCCTACTGACCATTGGTTCAAAACTCTAGACTCACTTACAACTCACTTTTATTGGAAAAACAAACCTTCAAGAATCACACTTGCCACTTTACAGAATTCCAAACAGCAAGGCAGACTAGAAGCTCCAAACTTCCACAATTATTTCCTTGCAAATCAGCTACAATATCTCCCCAAATGGACACAGAAGCAAAATTCCCATCCGTGGTTAGTATTAGAACAAAATGTAACAATTCCCATTTCAATTGCAGATTTACCATTTCTACCACAAACAGTAAAAAAATTGACTTTTTCAAATATATCACTATTAGCACTACTCTGACAGCCTGGTGGAAAACTAATAAAATCACTAAATCCATTCTAACACCGTGTAGACTCAACCCCATATGGCACAATCCTGATTTCCTACTACGCAAAACACCAATTCACTTCCCCAAATGGGAATCTAAAGGTATCACCCACCTCCACCACTTATTTGAAAATAACCAATTCTTATTTTTTCAAATGGTTGTACAGAAATATGGGGTTGAAAGGGACCAGTTCCTTCATTACCAACAATTTAAAAGCAATAATTAAAACCAAAATCAAACAGCACATTGGAACCTACAAACACCATTGAACAGTTATTAAGAATTGCAGACCATCCACAGAAAACAATGTCTAAACTCTACAAAATGATTGCCTTTTCAAACTCCTCCGTAACACTCCCAAAAGAAAAATGGGAGAATGACCTGGCCCTTCTTCCAGCCCCAGATTTCTGGACAAATATCTGCAAGAATATATTCTCTATGACTTCCAACACTAACCTACAACTCATACAATATAAAACCATTCACAGGACTCACTTCACCCAAAGCAAACTATTTAAAATGGGAATAGCCGACACAGACATCTGCCCTCACTGCATGTTGGGGTGCACTGACACATATTTGCATGCCACTGGGTCCTGTCAACCTGTTAATCTCCTATGGACATCAGTCACAAAGACACTTTCTACCATCTTGGACTGTGGAATCCCACTCTCCCCCTCACTTTGTCTTCTAGGAGATACCACTTCCATCCTCATTCCACAGAAACTGAAATATCCAGTACTTGTTTCTCTTACTATCGCTAAGAAAATAGTCTTTCAAAACTGGAAATCTAGACACTCTTGTCACATAAATCATTGGATCAACCTAATTTCCGAACACATCCTTACAGAAGAAATCTCAGCTCAAAAGAACAACAATACATCAGGCTTCAAAGACATCTGGAACCCTTTCATAACCTTTCTTCAAACTCAGTAATAACTGTGCCATTCTGCAACCAAAACCATATAAGCAATCCAATAAACAAGAACAATACAGGAACAGGCAAGAAACAGTAACACAGAAGTGGTGTAACGAATAACAGACAAGGACTCCGTGACAAACACTGAAACAGACAGGGTATATATACACACACAAGTGCTGACAAGGTGATGAGAAACAGCTGAAGACAATAAACAATCAGTGACATACAGGATAATGGGAATTGTAGTGAAAATACATAGACACCGTGAAAACTGAGGACCTCTAGTGTTTAACCCAGGGAACCACCAGACACTGTGACATAACCCCCCCTCTACGGAGCGGCTACCAGACGCTCCATGACAGAAAACAAAACTCGACAAAAGTCCAGGAGGGAGGTGGAACTGTGGGGGATTAGGGGGAGGGACGGAGGGCCAGGACCATGGGAAGGAGTGGACACAGGAGATGACAGTTCATCGGGCGGCCTGGGCGGAGAAGACCCTTCAGGCGACCAGGGCGAAACAGATAGTCCATCGGGCAGTCTGGGCGGAGACGACCCTTCAGGTGGCCAGGGTGGAGCAGGTAGTCCATCGGGCGGCCAGGGCGGAGACGACCCCTCGGGCGGCCAGGGCGGAGACGACCCCTCGGGCGTCCAGGGCGCAGGAACAGACACCGGCTCAGGAACTGGAACAGACCCCACTGGCTCAGGAACTGGAACAGAACCCACCGGCTCAGGAACTGGAACAGACCCCACCGGCTCAGGAACTGGAACGGAACTGGAACAGACCCCACCGGCTCAGGAACTGGAACAGAACCCACCGGCTCAGGAACTGGAACAGACCCCACCGGCTCAGGAACTGGAACGGAACTGGAACAGACCCCACCGGCTCAGGAACTGGAACCACCGACTCAGGAACTGGCACCACCGGCTCAGGAACTGGCACCACCGGCTCAGGAACTGGAACAGGCACCACCGGCTCAGGAACTGGAACGGAACTGGAACAGAACCCACCGGCTCAGGAACTGGAACAGAACCCACCGGCTCAGGAACTGGAACAGACCCCACCGGCTCAGGAACTGGAACGGAACTGGAACAGACCCCACCGGCTCAGGAACTGGAACCACCGACTCAGGAACTGGCACCACCGGCTCAGGAACTGGCACCACCGGCTCAGGAACTGGAACAGGCACCACCGGCTCAGGAACTGGAACAGACACCACCGGCTCAGGAACTGGCTGGAACAGACACCACCGGCTCAGGAACTGGAACGGACACCACCGGCTCAGGAAATGGAACGGACACCACCGGCTCAGATACCACCAGCTCAGGAACAGATACCACCGGCTCAGACACCACCGGCTCAGGAACAGACACCACCGGCTCAAGTGTGTGCGCAGCCCACACACACCACATGGCTGTGGCCATAATGGCCAGTGTCGCGGTCACTGAGGGCTCAGGCGGCGCATACATGGCGTGAACAGTCTCTGGCTGGGCAGACGTGACGTGAACAGTCTCTGGCTGGGCCATCTTGTCTGAAGACACAGGCTCGGCAGGCGTGACGTGAACAGGCTCGGCAGCGTGACGTGAACAGGCTCGGCGGCGGCCATCTTGTCCGAAGACACAGGCTCGGCAGACGTGCTGTGCTTCCTCCACGCATGCAGTACCGCCACTGCATAAAAGAGGAAGACTGCTCTCTTGGCCGTGGCAGGACTGGTGGTGGACGGCTCCGAGACGATCTCAGGGTTGACAGCGGGCTGCTCGGAGGGGACGGCCTCCGGGACGACAGCGGGCTGCACGAGGACGATCTCCGGATCCTTGGGGAGACTGGAGGTCTTCCTCCTCCGCCGTTTTTGATGCCGATGTGCAGGCTCTGGGCTGGACGGAAACTACGGCGAACAGAACTCTGAGCTGGGTAGAATCAGCGACGGATGGAGCTCTGGGCTGGACATCACCAGCCCAGGGTTGAAGAGGGGCCAAAGTGGAGAATGGTGTCGGGATTCCTCTCAACCACCTCCTCCACTGCGGCCTCCACGGGTCCCGCGAAAAATGACTTGGCGGGTTCCCTTAAAATAATCTCTGCTCTCCCGCTCGGTGGCTGGGAAAGAGAAGTTAGTGTACATACCGCTGGATCTTGTATTTGACGGAGTCCTTCTGTCACGATCCATCACACGGGAAACAGAGAGAAGATCCAATAGCAGTTTAATGGGTAATCCGTAAATCGTAAACCAGTCCAGGCAAGGGTCAAAACCATATAAGCAATCCAATAAACAAGAACAATACAGGAACAGGCAAGAAACAGTAACACAGAAGTGGTGTAACGAATAACAGACAAGGACTCCGTGACAAACACTGAAACAGACAGGGTATACACACAAGTGCTGACAAGGTGACGAGAAACAGCTGAAGACAATGAACAATCAGTGACAGACAGGATCATGGGAATTGTAGTGAAAATGCATAGACACTGTGAAAACTGAGGACCTCTAGTGTTTAACCCAGGGAACCACCAGACACTGTGACAGCATTTATTAATATTTTTTCTTTTTTTTTTCTTTCTTTTTTTTTTTAGGGGGTGGATGTGGGTCTGTCTGGAGTAATCATTGTTTGTACTTAGTACATAATTTGTATTAAAAATAAAGTTGTCCTCCGTCGAGGGGGGGTGGAGGCGAAAAAAAAAAAGTCTCCATCTTTAAGAGCCTTTTTCTTCTCCATTTGATGATTTCAGACACACATGAGGCTTCATGATAGATGGAGTGACACCATGAACTCTGATTAGAGATTCACAATCAGTCCTGATACTTTCTGAACAGACTCATGATTCATGATCTTACTTTAGTGATGGCGCTTCATCTAGTGGAAGTGTAGCAGTGATGATGGTCACATGACTGAATATGGACACAGAGATGGACGTTCATCTGCACATCCTCAGTGTCTCAGGAGTCACAATAAAAATACTAAATAAAGTCATGATTCTGTAACTCTAGTGTATATGAGTTTGTTTTCAGCACAAGCTGTTGTAAATCCTGCCCACTTCTTTGCATTGTCAGCACATGCTTCAGTGCTCTGAGAGTGTTTATAGTGCTGTGAGTTTAACACTTCATGACTGAGAGCAGAACAGAACACAATCTTCATCATCACACAAGACTAAACTACAGCAATGAACACAATCAACATCTTCATCTGGACCATTGCACTGTTTATTCAAGGTTTGTGTAATACAGTTTTTATAATAATTATTAATTATCTTAAAATGTGTAATATATATGTTTATCATATACTGTATATTATCATATATATCATTTTTGTTTGTGTTTTCTTTCAGAGTGTAGAGGACAGATCACTGTAACTCAGAGTCCATCAATACCAGCAGTTCAACCAGGAGAAGAAGTCAGAATAAAATGTAAAACCAGCAGTGATGTGTATGTGTGGAGAGGTTTGAGTGGTTATGAATATTTAGCCTGGTACTCACAGAAACCTGGAGAAGCTCCTAAACTCCTCATATATTATGCAACAACCCGTAATACTGGAACTCCATCTAGATTCAGTGGCAGTGGATCTGGCAGTGATTTTACTCTGACCATCAGTGGAGTCCAGACTGAAGATACAGGAGATTATTACTGTCAGAGTTATCACAGCAGTGGTAGTGGTGTGTTCACACAGTGATAAAGAGTCGTACAAAAACCTCTGTCAGTCAGACGTCACAGTGACTGCACTGATACAGCTGAGAGAAACTGCAGCTGCTGATGGAGGATCACAAACTACACAATATCAAACCTTTCACAGACTTTATTATGATGCAAGTAAACATGTAACATATAATCTTATATCCCTTACTAAAATGGACCAAAAATTTGCAGAAAATGTGAGTGGTGCTTGTCCCTGTAAAATTTTCCACTTCAATGTAATCTAACTGTAGGAAAGTCAATCACTTTAATTGCATTTATGAGATGTTAAGTAATTATTATGAGAAAATGTCTCATTATTATGACTTAAAGAATCATATTTTTTTACTCAACCATGGCGGAAACGTGCTTCAATACTTCACAGTAGATACAACTTACTGTATATTCATGTCACTTTAACATAGCGATCACATGAATATACAGCTACAAATGATCTTCCTAAAAACCTGTCAGTCATGAATGATCACGTCTGTCTGCTGATCTCTGATTGGCTAAAAGTGTGTTCTCGTCGGCGATGTCATCACCAACATCAGTCGACTCTGCGGTGGGCCGGTGTGTTTACACATCATGATGACTGATTTTATGGACTACATGCACACTTGAGTTTTGTTTATTAACCAGTTAATCTATAAAATGTAGGTGTTTGAAAACCGCCAAACCAATTATTACCAGCAAAATCAAATTCAATATTCAGAAACTTGCCACTGGCTTCATTACGTCACTAGGGGGCGATGATCTCTGTGAACCCATGAACCACTGTCTATTTCATTTGACCTGATCTCAGATCAGTTTTTTAAATATTAATGTTTATTGACACATTTTTATAATAAAAAAGGAGTTGTAGTTAAAAGTGTCTAATTGGTCTGATTACCAAGCTCTCCATAAAACAAACAAAACAAGCCCTTCAATTGAATAAACTAACACATATTATAAAGACATTTCATATTTACTGGTATTAGATGATTTGGTAATTGCATTGAATAAAAACTGATAAAATAAAAATTTGACCTTTCAATAAAAACTGTTTTCATGCTGAGGTTTCTCTGTTCTGACCAGCGTGTGAGAGCCTCGAAACAGTGAATCATTTTGCAAAGCAATTTGTTCAATGGTTTCTGAAAGCTTTGTTTTAGAAACAGGAAAGTTATCAATGACGCACACAGAGTTCAGTTTGGCTGTAAAGCTGCTCTAAAAAGAAAAGTGTCATTGTTCAGCTGAATTCAGTTCAGTGTTGATTCAGTTCTGTTAAATAACTGTATAAATTATATCAATTATAAAAATAGTTCATTTTCATTATTAAGCAGCTCTGCAGAAAACTGTGATGTCATCGTCCAGCTCAGTTCAGTTCTCATATAATGGTGTCAATGCAGGAGATCATGAATATTAAGAAGAAGTGTCCTCAACTAAGCAAGCCAGAGGCGACAGTGGCAAGAACCCAAACTCCACCAGAGACAGAATGAAGAAAGAAAAACAGGCTCCGTCTGGGTCAGTTCTCCTCTGGCCAAACAACGAACATGGTGTGTGTTAGGACTCCAGGCCGCTTCACAAGTCAGACTGTGGACTGATATCATTCAGAGTATTTTATTCAGCTCCTGCTTGAAGATTGGAAAAGATTAAATGAAGGTAAAAGAGTAGCAAAACTCGAGAGCATGTAGATGTGAATTTGAGAACTTGTACAATAAATATTTGTTCTTGAAAACCTGTTGAATGTTGAGATTTGCATTCGCAGGTAATAGTCACAAACCTGTATTCTGAATTTGAAGCTGCAGAAAAAGTCACAAATGTTAAAATACTTTCCCCACAGCATTCAAGCAGGCTCGGGTTACTCCACTGCTTAAAAAACCAACGCTAAACACATCCTTTGTAGAGAATTACAGACCTATCTCTCTCCTACCATTCATTGCGAAGACACTTGAAAGAGCTGTTTTCAACCAAGTAACATCCTTTTTGTCTCTAAACAACCAGCTGGATGTCAACCAATCTGGCTTCAAGAAAGGGCATTCAACTGAGACTGCATTACTGTCGGTCACAGAAGCCCTACGGAACGCAAAGGCTGCTTCCAAATCTTCAGTCCTCATTCTCCTGGATCTGTCTGCTGCCTTCAACACTGTGAACCATCAGATCCTTATGTCCAGCCTCTCATCACTGGGCATCACAGCAACTTCACTCCATTGGTTTGAGTCCTATCTCACAGGTAGGTCCTTCAAGGTTGCATGGAGAGGCGAGGTATCCAGAGCACATATCTACACCACATCACTGGGTCACATCATACAGGCACACGGCTTCTCCTACCACTGCTATGCTGATGACACACAGCTCTTCCTCTCATTTCAACCAGATGATCCCACGGTAGCTGCACGGATCTCAAGCTGTCTGGCGGACATCTCCACATGGATGAAGGAACATCACCTGCACCTCAACCTGGCAAAGACTGAGCTTCTCGTCCTCCCTGCCAATCCGTCTCTACAGCACGACTTCACTATCCAGCTAGATTCATCATCAATCACCCCATCAAGGTCGGTCAGAAATCTTGGAGTAACGTTTGATGACCAGCTGACCTTCACAGATCACATTTCAAAGACAGCTAGATCATGCAGGTTTGCACTGCACAACATCAGGAAGATCATCTTTCCTAACTGAGCATGCAACACAACTCCTCGTCCAGGCCCTGGTCATTTCTAGGCTTGACTACTGCAATGCTCTTCTGGCCGGACTTCCAGCATGTGCAACCAAACCCCTACAGATGATCCAGAATGCTGCAGCTCGTCTTGTCTTCAACGAGTCCAAGAGGGCCCACGTCACTCCTCTGTTCATCTCTCTGCACTGGCTACCTCTCGCTGCTCGCATCAAGTTCAAGGCATTGACGCTTGCTTACAGATCTATCACAGGCTCAGCTCCCTCCTACTTTCACTCACTCCTACGAGTCTACATCCCTACCAGACACCTACGATCGATCAACGAGCGACGTCTCGTGGTTCCATCACAGAGAGCCACAAAATCACTTTCCAGAACATTCTCATTCACAGTTCCATGCTGGTGGAACACTCTCCCCACCCTCATCCGGAATGCAGAATCCCTGACAACATTCAAAAGACAGCTGAAAATCTTTTCTGTGAGCACTTAACCTCATAAAAAAAAAAAAAAAAATAATTCCTTTCCCTTTGAAACATCACTTATCAGGCTTACGCTACTCTGAATAATGCCTGAACTTTGTATTTTGAGCACTTCTTGCGTTGTTGTTGTTTTTGCCTCTTCATGATGACTCGCTTAATTTAGTCCTAATTTGTAAGTCTGGTAAACAATCGAAATTTCGGCAAATTCTGCTGGGGTCATATGACCACTGTTACTCCACATCTAGATCAGTAGTCAAAATCCGAATTGGTATGTTCTGTGATTTTTAAAGAGCATTTTTTGATTTAAAGTTGTAATTATTCAGTGATCATACATTAACAACTCATTTTTACCCCAAATTTATTATTATATGGGTAATTATGATTTTTTGGAACATTAAAATTCATTGTATGACCATTAAAACCTATTAAAAATTAATAAAATGCATATTTTTTGGTTAAACTGAACTGAGTTTGAATACTGTGGGAATGGCAGTTGTTTTTTTTCTTTGTTTACAAACAACGTCTGGTTTAGCAGGGTCACAGACTGCAGCTGCTTTGTTGGTGTGAGGAGACTGAATAGGGAGGTTGTGTGGTGATATTCAGAGAAAATTGGAGAAATTACATTGCATTATGGCCAAGTCTGCGCTTTATGAGGCAGGGAGGGTGAACACAGACAATATTTTGTCTGCTGTTGCAGGTTTTCCTGAGATGGAGGATTTTTTATCGGATGAAAATGTTAAAATCCCCATCCATTGTACAACTGTTGACCGTGACAGTATGTACTTTACATATGATGTTGATGGGGTGGTTGTGCAGGTGAAGGAGTTGTGTGGGGTGGTTGGGCGTGTACACTATCTCTTTCTTCCTGAATTTCATGCACACATGTTGAGTGAGCATTTTGATATTCTGAGGAAGCATGTCAATCTGAACACATTGTCTCAAAACCACATACGTGCTCTGCGTAACTGCTATGGCTGGACACTGGGACATGTTGAAGGGGGTTATTTCCTCAATGTATCAGTTGTTCCCCAAAAAAAAATGGCAGAATTGATGACATGTTCATTGATAAGCTTACTGCCAAGGTTAAAACCTCAGACATGTTAAATGCAGTTGTTGCTCATTTCAAGTGTGCGCTGCGTACAATGGCCCCACGTAACATGGATCGGCCATCCATGCTCAAGGCAAATTTTCACGATTTGTCACGATTCAATGTTCTTGACGGTGATCAAGGCTATGTTTTCATGCTACTGCAAAGGAGCATTGCTGAGGTGACCAAAGGGCTGAATATTGATGTCATGCTGACATTGAGTATGTTTGGCCAGAAAAGCGAGGAAATTATTGATTATAGTGGATTTGTGGATACAAACTATATCGTGTCTGTGTCTCTGCATACAGCATGTAACATTCATGCGAAAGACCCGCAGATCCATGTAATGTGGTCACGATATGGGATCCAGGATGTGGTGGGCAACAGGGGCAGTTTGTTTTCTGCTCTCAGTATGAATGAGGTGGCCAACTTCTCCTCAAACCTGGATCACAGAGGTCTTGACATCTCCCGGGCACTGCGGGGGGTGTTCAAGGAGATGGATCTTGGCTACACTCTAACCTTTGTGCAGATGTATGCTACTACACCTCACAATAGGTTAGCCAAGGTCAGTATGCACCCAGTCAGTGGGTGCTTGGTTAATTGTGGGTCGTTTCACCCAAGGCACCTGAAAGCGATGTGGTCGAGGGCAGACACATATCTTACTTATATGTCTGATCTCTGTTTAAAGTTTGGCCCAACGGTTAGGGCTAGAATTGAGCAGGTTGCTCTTTTCGAGGAGGACATCATCCATGTCATGGATAGCGAGTCGACCTTTGATGAGGAGAGGTTGTTGGATTTGATTGTGAACAAGCCTTTGCTTGTTCCTTTCACCGATGTCAGTAGGGATGCTGGGGCCATGTTTGTAGTGCAGAACGTGGCCCAGCACATGGTGGGGAAACTCAGGTCACTCTTTGAAAACCATACAGGAAAGGGTGGCTATGAACAGACATGGGCAGCATACCAGTGTGAGCTAGGCCTAGAAGAACTGTTCTTTGGCCACCTGTTCTCTAATCGGGATTTCAAATATAGTGTGAGTCTGGGCACCAGCTCTGACCAACCCAAAAGCCTGACATGTCAGCGTGGGTTTGCTGGTTTTGCCCCTGCCAGCAGTGCGAGTGCTGGACTTGCTCCACCTCCACTAGAGCACTGGACTTCTAATGAGACCCAGCAGAGCAGAATTATCCGGCTCTTTAGATTTTCAGAATCTGTGAGTGCGGGAATGGGTGTTGCGGGGGCTGAGCTGGTGATGCTCCTTCTTTGTGATTTGTTTGATCGCAATGATCGTATACCAATGTACTCTGTGGGTCTCTGTGAGACCCTGGAAGGTGAAGGGTCCTTTGTGTATCCACACAGCTTTTGCAGGGCAAAAGACATGATGTCCCAAGCAGGCCATGATGTCAAAGCGTCCTTAAAGTATGGAGTACGCGGACACAAGCTGCGTTTTTTCCCAGCTTTGAAATTCTACAGTGTCCAGAACAACAGGAAAGTTAGCTGGAACTATAAAGATTACTGGGAGATCCATGACACTGCTAACGAACCGTCAGTGGAGGCACGAGCTGTGAGCCTGGTCGGTGACGTGTGTCTGGAGATGGAGCAGAGGGGGCTCTGCTTTATCAGAAACACTGCAAAGTACATGGAAAACGGTATGCCATGGGTAAAGGATGTGTTGGAGAGGCTGCCGAAAAGTCTGACTGACCACCAGGAGCTTGTCAGAGTTATGAGTTTTGTCAGCTCGATTGCCATGCTACAGAACGGGGACTTCATTTGTTTTGAAAAACTTAGAGTTCTCCTTGAGGAGCTTCCTCTGACACAGGCTCGTTTGAGGACTCTGCAGGTCCTGTCACGTTTTCTGTTGCCCAGGGTGTATGGTTTGAAGCTGTGGGCCTTACACGAGACCATACCTCACAAGCTCAGGGTCAGAGCTGCTGCTCCTGATGCAGCAAGGGTTTCTGTGGCATGAAATACCGTGTCTGAGCCAGTGGAAGAGCAAGTGATTGAGCATGAGTGTGCAACAGAGGTGGAAAATGTGAGAAAGCTTGCTACACGCTTTCTGCCTGTGAACTGCTCCCTCAGATGGAGTAGTATGGAAGTGGCACTTATTGAAATGAATCCGGAAGTGCCTCATAAACAGGCTTATGGAAAGTACATCGTTGAGTGTCAGTCCAGGAATGTTCCTGTGCGCAGTTACAACGCGTTTTGCAGGAAACGCAATACAGTGTTGAACGGTTAGGGTGGGTTATTTATAGGTTTAGTGGTAGGGTGTAGGGTTAGTAATTATAATAGGGTTAGGGTATGTTAGGGTTATTAATTAGTATTAATTTGTTAGGTTAGGGTTAGAGGGTGGTGTTGATGATTAGGGTTAGGCTTATGTCATTTTTTTTATACAAGCCAGTGAGTGTTAGGTGTGTTTTGTGTTCTATTTTTGTAAAAAAAAAAAATAATAAAAATAAAAAAATAACAGTAACCCAACCTCTGACATTACACAAATCAGTGTACTGTCAGTGCCGGTCCCAAGTCCGGATACATGGGGAGGGCTGTTATACCATTCTAAAGGGTTAGTTCTCAACTTTACAATAAGTGTACTCCCATGTCGGTGGTATGTTTGGTTCATTAGATATTGACACTCGAATTTGAAACCGGAAGTGGCCATATCTCCTAACTAGAAAGACAGAATGAAGCATGGGAGGGGTTAATAGAAGGGGTTAAAGTCTGCTAAATGACTAAATGTAAATGTAAATGTAACAAAGGACACACAGGAGCGTGGTTCTCGAAAGGAGGGCCTGAGACGTGGATAGGCTACTAAAGATACAAAAGCTTTATTTCAATCAAGCAATAATCTTAAAAACATTAAAAGACTGTAGGACCAGGTTAACATATACAAACATTGAAGACGCTAATAAAAAAGGCAGAGGCTTACCAATGGCAGGGAAACTAGTTTGAAAATGATAAATTGATCATTAATAAATTATGAAAATACAATTGTTAAACACATTATAGATACAGTATGCTTATAAATCAAGAATAAAGTATTTATAGCCGTATTTATAAACTGCTTATTAATGTCTATAAATGCTTTATAAATTATGAATTAACTGTTTACTAATGCTTAATTAATGATTAATAGCGTACAGTTATTATAAAGTGTTACCGAACTGCATGCGGGAGAGCAGGTGTCACACAAAACACATGAACCTGACGAGCGAGTTTGTCACGGGAGAAACCAGGACTGTTACGTGCCTCCCCAGTCTAGGGGGTCAGGGAGGCAGTAACATGGAAATTACTAAAGAGTTGGCAACCAAGAACTCTCATCTCCTGTCCCACCACTCTACAAAGAAAAATCACACTGATTTTTGTAACACTCAAGAATGACTTTATTCAGTCCAAAGTACAAAAAAGAGGGGAAAGCATCAATAGGCTTCAGGAGGGGGACAAGGCCACAACAACAAACATAAAGTTCTAACCTTTTTTTGTAAGGGGTATACTTTCTTAACCTTTCAAAGCAAGATTCAAAATAAATGACAAAGTTCTTACCTTACTCCCTCTCTAACCAAACACAGGAGAAAACATGGACATGAACAAAAATGGCATCCACCTCCGTACGGCTTCCCAAATTATCTAGATCAAAATTTTATAAAATTAAAATCAAAAGTTATAAATGTTTTAAACTCAAGGCTCTTTCAGTAGTCAAATGAAGTTACGGAAACTTAGCTCAACTGCAGTCCAAGTCTGCTTAGGTCAACAACAACAAGTAACCAACAAGTTAGAATCAACAATGAGAACTTTAGCACACATGCTAAAACCGTGAGGCTGGAGAAGACAGTCTTGGCAGCCTGGAGTCAAAAAGGAGCTCAGCAAACTGGGTTTTCCTCTCCAGTTTTATCCACAAGCCTTCTCAACCAAGAGCCAATCGGTCACAACCAGGAGATGATTGTAATTGGTGTCAGCTGGTCTTCATTTGCACTCAGGATAGACAAAGCAGCAGCATCAAATAGTGTTGCCCCGCAGACTTCACTGAACGCACGGTATCCCAGAACACAGACTATTCCTCCTAAAATTTAAACATAAAATTACATACAACATAACTATAAATGAACGCTGCACAATAGCGGTAGTTCCATGTACCTTCATTTCATAGCCAGTCGCAAATCCAGGTCTCACACACACACACACACACACACACAGAAGGGTGTCACCATGTCAACAAAGCACGGGACTGCGGGAGGAACATGTGGAGGGAAAATGGCAGCCGCCAACAACCCACCGCAATAAAGCTATAAACCAAAATAACTGTTACATAAAATCATGCATCTATGTGCTAACTAGTTAGCCAAACAACACATACCTCAAAGCGGAAGGGATGAAAACAAAGAGAATGGGCGGTCCCCGAATCCCCTTTTATCCGCTCCCTCACAGTATACGATTGGACACTAAATTACCCAAGTGCATTAGGTTAATTAGAAACGAAACTCTGTACGTCCCACCACACAGGGTTTCACAGCATTGCACACTATAACCAATCACACATGATCTGTTGAGATGCAATGGCCAATCAGAGGCATCAAGATAGTAATCGCTGAAACACCAGAGTTTTGTTATAAGACAAAAAGACTGTTATATCATTAAAAGACTGTAGGACCAGGTTAACATATACAAACATTGAAGACGCTAATAAAAAAGGCAGAGGCTTACCAATGGCAGGGAAACTAGTTTAATGAGCACAAGACTCCTATATCACAATCTTACCACCCTGTGCACAGGTCTCACCACAACACACACACATCAATAAGGTCAAGCATGAACACACAGCACTCCATGACCAAATCCCACCACCGCACGCGAGGGCCTACCAGCGGCCTGCCCTGAAGCCTCGGCTCCTGCAACGAAAGACCAGATTAACAAAATGATCTCCAAATAAACCAAAGAAATTACAACAAGAACACTTGAAACATAAAAAGTAAAAAAAAAACTAATGAAAAACATTTAATTATTGATGTGCGTGTGTTGTGGTGAGACCTGTGCACAGGGTGGTAAGATTGTGATATAGGAGCCTTACTAATCTTGATGCCTCTGATTGGCCATTGCATCTCAACAGATCATGTGTGATTGGTTATAGTGTGCAATGCTGTGAAACCCTGTGTGGTGGGACGTACAGAGTTTCGTTTCTAATTAACCTAATGCTCTTGGGTAACACCAGAGTTGTGTTCAGTGCGCGAGCTGAACTCTACATTCTGGCTGAATTCTGCTCTCTCACGAATACTCTCATCATAAACCCATACACAGGTTTGGTGATCGTGCTCTTGAGAGCGTCGAAACTAATATAAATAGGTTTTTCTATTTACAACGTATTTTTGCTGCGTTGACCAATGTAGCCAATCACAAACATATCTGATTTCTTAAACGCAATGGCCAATCAGACGTGTTTAAGTTAGAATAAAAAACGCCAGAGTTTTTGTCCAGTGCTGAGATCTGCACACTCAAATCCTCTCGTTATAGTTTACCTTGTAACAAAAAAGTGTAGACATTATGTAGGCTAAATAAGATATTCATTGTACAGTCAGCTTAATCGATTAGCAGAACTTTGTGAGATCGCGATGAATTAAGATGAGTGACAGCTTAGTGCTTATAAGGGAGCGCTTTTATGTAAGCAATAAGGTACAAGCGGCTAGTGCTGAATCGTGAATAAGTCACGGCTGAAGGGCGAGCGCCTGCAACCACTTCAGCCGTGACTTATTCACCGCACAGCACTAGCCTCGGGTACCTTATTGCTTTTAGAAAACGGTTATCACACAATACAAATATTAAAGCCAAAAAATATGTATCAATGCAACTTTCATTAAGTAAAATCAGTAAAAGCCTTCCTTCTGCTGGAAAAAATAGTCCCTGACCGTAAACAGCAACAGAAGTTACATTATTTCGCCATTAGATGGCGGCAAAGATTGTCTTTTTTTAGTGAGTCAGTCAGTAGAGAAGACTTTTATATTGAAAGGACTGAAACTTGTGAACACGGAGAAGCAAGACGCAACTGACAAATGACTAACGTGTCATGGCACGGGAAAACCCCTTGACTGTTAAAAGGACAAGATATCTCAGACATTCAAAAGGATTCATTATTACGAATATGAGTGACCTGAAGGAAAATGCTATATCTACTGTAAATGCAGGAACACTCGCTTACTCGATCTCTCACAATACTGTACTCTATAAGCTTCAATGAACAATATCAATGAGAGCTAGTGGTCGACCGTTATATCGCCGGTATATCGGCCGATATTTGGATTTTTTTAGATATCGGCATCTGCCGATAAATCTTTCCGTTTGGCCGATATATTTCAAAACAGTTTGTGACTGTGCACTACATTGTGTTACACACAAAAACACTCCGGCGTGCAGCAAAGTCTATTCGAACAGTACCGTGATATGTCAGATCCGCAGCCCAGCGATAGCTCCAGTGGGGGTCACAGATGTGATATAAACCAATTCATTTTACCTCACAAACAGTCAAAAACCCTGTGACGGGCTGTTCCTCAGATACGCGCGTTGTTCTCGCGTTACGTTTAAACTAGACGCTGTTTTCCCACGGACTCGCGTGCACGGAAAAGCTGGGTCGCGTGCACTACAGATCAGTGGTCGCGTGAGGTGGATGAGAGGAGAACACTATGGTAAGTAAGGGATAATGTAGAGCGAGGCGGTTGTTAAGCGTCGGGGTCCTGATCAGCCTGTCGAGATTGTATTCGCTATAACAACCGCCTCGCTCTACATTATCCCACTTATTACATGGCTACCTACCAAATAAATCAATAATTTGACACAAAATATTGATTTAAAAAGGAGTTTATTGATTTAAAAATGATTGTATTGCTTCCGCTAAAGAAAATAGTCTGTTCCGTCTCTATGGTTAGAATCCTGCTTCCATAGCAACGCTCTGTTTTTCATGGCAACGGTGTGTTATACTTAGCCATGCAATAAGTAATAATAATACATTTGGAAATAAATCCTTGAAAATGTTATTCACTATCAACTGTATTTATTTATCCATGATTGGCGTAATATCGTGTGTAGTATACATTTTCATATGTTCATGTATGTCATACAAAATACATGTGACGGCTTGCAACGTTTCAAAGAAACAAACAAGCAAAACTAAACAGACATAAATCATTATTATTTAAATATACTTAAAGTAAAACAACCAGTTTAAGGTAAATAGTATAAATAAACTATGTGAGATTTATATTTAACTATGTATTGTACATAAAATGTATGTAATTGCACATACTATTTTGTCATTAATTTATGAATATTGTTTCGACTGGTTCATTAATAATAAATGTTATTTGTAACCTGCAGTAAGCAGCAGTAATTATTTATGTGACTGAAAAAATGACTGTAAATATTTAAGCAGACAAGTAGCTGCACTAAAACTTTATTTATTGAAGTGTTACCTTACCTTATTGTTTACATTTTAATTTCTTAGTAAATATATTTATTGTAAAAAGAATATTGCATAAATATTATGTACAATAAATGTTCATTTAGTTCCACCAATATTCTTTATGTTTCTCATTTACTGTATTCACATGTATTATATCGGCCTCATATCGGCCAATCGGCCAGATTGCTTTCTCAATATCGGCATCGGCCATTAAAAATCCCATATCGGTCGACCACTAAAGAGAACATATGTTAACGTTGCTAAGAGTGGTTGCTAGGGGTGTTGTGTAGTGATAGTGTAGCAGTCATAGCCGTGTTTTATCCTTTAATCATGAATAAAACACAGCTATTGACCAATCAGAATCAAGGACTGGAACTAACCGTTTTATAAGCATACTGAATACTCTGCAACCTATTCAAGACAGAGAACTTGTGCTGCATTATTATCATGTTGATTTATAGAAAGAGCAAAAGACAAGCAGGTTGACACGTACCATCTTCAATGATGAGCTTTTTCGTCTTTTGTTTGGACATGTAAACTTACAAATCAACTTGACCAGAGACGTAAACTATCCTGCAGACTGTAACTGCTAAATAACTGAGCTCAACATTACAAGAGAAGAAGTACTGAATAAAGTAAAAGGTATTCAAAGTAAACGGTTCCGTGTAATTATTGTCAATGTCGATTATTCTGTTATAAACCTGAATTCGTTACTGTATTTAAGAAATGACAATACTAATCTACAGGAGGGTCTGCTTCTGTCCGACAGTGAGCGGTTTTTCTACAGGGAACATGTACAACATCGCCACCTATTGACGTGGAAGACACGAGTATTGGGTTGGAAAAGGGTTCATGTTTGGTTATTATGGAGCTATTCTTGTGCCAATAAAAATGAACGTAGCTTTTCAAGAAACTAATGAAAATATAAATTGAAACTAAATAAATTATCTCTAAAACTGAAAAAGAATAAATCGCAGGCAAATTTTTTTACTTCGTTTTTAATACACTGCATGTTTTGCTAACTGTTTCTCATATTTCAATCGCTGATCTGAACTTACAAATGCGCTTCCAGAGTTTTCATTTACGCTTCTGAAGTTTTCGTTTACGCTCCCAGAGTTTTCGTTCGCCGTTCTGACACATTTCTCTCGTGGGGGCGGGGCTAATAGCAGTGTGTTCTCATTGGTTACTGAGCTTTTGATTGATAGCTTCGTGACCTGGAAGTGAAGACGTCAGTGTTTATGTGTAGATGTGAGCGTCTGTAATCGCAGCTTTCTATTTCATTTTAGTGATAAGTTATGTTTGTTTTTTAATTTTATCTGTATTTACCTGCTGCTGCTACTTAGTTGGCAGAAGCTGTTTAGGAGCACAAGAGATCTATTCAGTCTATTCAGGTGTAATTGCACATTAAAGTACTGTATATAATACTTAAAATATTGTAGTGTCCAATGTTTTCGGAGAATATTTGTTTATTGCTGATGATTATTTTGCATGTTAGGCTCTGATTAGGTTCAGCTGTTACAATTTAAAGAGAATATTAGCAAACCTGTGTGATATATTCAGCCGTCAAGAAAGTCAAACTTCAACCAGGTAATCAAGATTGGCAGCCATGGCCATCACACTACTCACTGTTAGCATGATGTACGTTTACACCATCAAAAATAATGATCACTTAAATAAGAGGAATTTAAACAAAATGAAAATTACAGTCGTGGCCTGCTGTCAGATACAGACCTCAAAGGGCATTTCATTACATATGTCACACAAAGAATGTTCTTGTTGCCATTTTTTTTAAATTGATAATTGTATTTAGTTATTTCATTTAATTAACACTATCTGCTAACATTTAAAATTGTAAATATATTTTAAAAATCATCAACCGTTTCAATCGTGACTTATACAACCAGTTAAATGAATGTAATTGAAAATATGAATTCAAATAAATGTACATTCTTTATTGTCACTAAAGCATATACACAAGTATCGAAGTGAAGGTCTTGGATGCAATTATGTTGTGTATTTAAATCTTTAAATCTATGCATTACAACCCCCCCAATATTTATACCATGATCACATGAAAAATATGCAGACCCAAACTTCAACCCCCCAATGTTCAAACCAAATCTACACCCTTGCAAGCAGTACAAGGATAGTCCACCCAAAACATGAGCATTCTCTCATCATTTACTCTCCTTCATGCCATCCCAGATGTATATGACTTTCTTCTTGACATAAACATAGACAAAGATTTTTAAGGAAATAATCCATCTCTGTGAGTCCATAATACAAGTGGATTGTAACCCATGTACGTAAGATTTTTAATAGTTAAAACAGTTTACATTATTATTATTTTATCTAGCCTTTTGTTTGACTTCAGAAGGCATTGATTCATCCACTGAGGTCGCATGGATTACCGTCACGCTCACTGTGTGTGGTTTTTAAAGCGTCTTTAGGACTCGCAGAGATGGATTACTTTCCTTACAATCTTAATTCGTGTTTATCAGTAGAAAGAAAGTAAAATGCATCTGGGACAGCATGAGGGTCAGTAAAATAAGAGAGAATTGTATTTTTGGGTGAACTTTCCCCTCAACATTCATATGCTGGTATTATGTTGGTATGCTAATCCAAGATCAGCACAGATTAATAAAAATAAAGTGAAACCTCTTGTGTACTTGTGAACTGTGTTTGTTTTAATCTAGAGGAAATTGAAATATTTGCTAGTTTATATTAAAATAAATCAGGTGTCTGAAGATCAAGATCCCAGTCATTCAAAGGTGATGTGTCTGAACAGAGTAAGATTATTGTCTGATAGGGACAGTGGATCTCTGGTACTATCACTCCATCCTCTGTGTCAGCATCAGAATTTTGTTTATGGAAATGTTGCTCCACTCCCTGGAAAATGAGAGAGGAAATGTATTATAATCTAACAATACAAACTGCTTTGAACTCCCCATACAGTAACACGTTGCAGACTTAAAATATTTATTATATTTATATTTAAGGGATTTTACAGTACTAAATATTTACCTCGGAGTCAAGTAGCATTTATCATCTGTAATACTGTTGTGTAACCAGTAGATGGCTGTATTGCCCTATATATAAACATATGGATGTGTATTCCCTAGTTGCTGGATGTTTTCAGTCATAATTACTTGCATGTATTAAGTTTTTAATTTGGACATATATTTATTATTAAAGACTATTAAAGATTTAAGATTTGTCAAAGAAATGTTCATTTGAAGTGCACTTTTTTCATTATTATTAGTCAAATATGGACACAGGAAAATCATTTTGTTACTCATACTAGATACAATAGCTTTATCAGTCATCTTTATCACACAAAAGTAATCAGAATAAATATTGCAACCAGGGCGATACTTCAAAATAATTGAGTGTTTACATATTACGAACAGAGACGTGGTCTGTGGTCAAGTCGTGTCTCTCCTCTTTCAAAAACTCTGCATCGAAAATTAATCAGCAATTGAGAAATTCAGGTTTAAATAGCTTTATTGGCATGGTAAAAAAGGCTTTACATTGCCAAAGTTGAATCAGGCAGTGATTGACAGCGCTCTCGTCCTATGGCACCGGTCATTGACTGATACAGTACAGATAGGCTACTGTACAGTACTCTAGCTCAATGTTGTTTGGGGTGGCTGTGGGGAAATATGATCTAATCGAAGCAAATATGATCTAATCGAAGACTGTAACCGAATGTAGATAAACAAGTCATGTAATGATTGAGCTAACAGTTAAATCAAGACAACACAGCTCAGCTGTATAATGTTATGGACTCTCACTGAGCTCTAAAATGCCTCTCCACCTGAAAAAAGCCAGTACTGTAGGCTATTATAAATAGTATTAGTATAGTATTAAAAACAAAACAAAAATCAGACTTACCACGAGTAGGCTAACGTTATCCAGTATCCTCCTGATATAGCGACGATGACTAATGATAAATATCATTCGTCTGTACTATTCCTTCTATAAGAGATCATCTCAACAATATAGTGTAGCAGCAAACAAATACAGATATAAACTTAATATCACTAAAATGAAATAGAAAGCTGCGATTACAGACGCTCACATCCACACATAAACACTGACGTCTTCACTTCCAGGTCACGAAGCTATCAATCAAAAGCTCAGTAACCAATGAGAACACACTGCTACTAGCCCCGCCCCCACGAGAGAAATGTGTCAGAACGGCGAACGAAAACTCTGGGAGCGTAAACGAAAACTTCAGAAGCGTAAATTAAAACTCTGGAAGCGCATTTGTAAGTTCAGATCAGCGATTGAAATATGAGAAATAGTTAGCAAAACATGCAGTGTATTAAAAACGAAGTCAAAAAATTTGCCTGCGATTTATTCTTTTTCAGTTTTAGAGATAATTTATTTAGTTTCAATTTATATTTTCATTAGTTTCTTTAAAAGCTACGTTCATTTTTATTGGCACAAGAATAGCTCCATAGGTTATGAGAAATGTTGACTCGTGCTGCATATTATTTTTTATATTAAATATTAAAAACAATAAAAAACTAATAATAACATCTTAATACCCTAATTGTCAACACATGTGCATGTGTACTGTAATTGTACAACGTAACAAGAATTGACAAGATTTTGCAAACATAAGTTTGGCCAACAATACACATGCATTTTTTTGTATAGCAAGTAAAACTTACTGGCCTTTTTGGGCGATAATCCATTCAGAATTTGAAGAAAACGTATGTTTTGCTGCATTGGGTAAGGCAATGGTTAGGCTATTTATTATTCAAACTGGCCTCCATGCCAGATCACGCATATGCTTGCCTGTTCAAATTATAGTGGTTTGTGAACGTAACCCCTTTAATAATAATAGCGTTTATCCTGAGTAGGTTGTTGATAGATGACATGTAACTATTTCATGACATTCTATTTAAATGTGTTTTTTATAGAGGAATGGCATCTAGCCTTACCCTAGAGCTGGTTCCCCCTCCACCTCTGACTATAACCCTCCGAATGCACACACTAGAAGATTCGTCTGGACTGCGAGACCACACACACCTGTTCAACATTTTCACAGTGAGACAAGGGGCCCTATCTTGCACCCAGCGCAATTGACTTTGTACACCGACGCATGTTTCATTACTATTTTGCACCCGCGCAAAGCGCGCTTTTCCCTCCACAGAAGCACGTCGCTAAACTAGGGAATGAACTTGCGCTCCCTGGGCGGTTCAGCGCAAAAAAGGAGGCGTGTTCCGGCGCAAACAATCCCTGGTGCTATTTTACTGTTCCATAAAACAATTGCGCCACTGGCCAGAAAAAACCTAGTCTAAAGTCAGTGGCGTGTTGCGCATGTTATTCATATGCTATTTTAAGGGCGCATTGGCCATAATCAGTGTAACGTGTGCACAACGCACATACTTTGATTCTCTCATCTACACAGAAGCAGCAGTTTTCATTTTTGCAAATCATACATTATTACAAACGATAGATAGATAGATAGATAGATAGATAGATAGATAGACAATTTATTATAAAAGCATACATCTAGCTTACACATTTACCCAAATTATTATATGCATGTTTAACCGAAGCTAATTTGGGTGTGTTTCTCCATCCCCAATGTCACTTCTCTGTGTTTTACGGCCGTGACGAGAGCGTTGCTCTCCACGGCTGTGAACCGCTCCTGGCGCGCGCCTGGCAAATCCGCCGTTACAATAGCAATCCGCCAAGGAAAAAGCGCGTCTGCTCTTAAAGGGAATGTGAGATGACGCTCTGATTGGTTTATTTCACGTTACGCCCAAACCACACCAATGAATAATGAAGCTACTTCAGACCAACCCCTTTTAGATTTGCGCCGGGCGCAAGAGTCATTTATCCCGCCGGGAAAATAGCAACAGCGCCGAGACCCACCCACAAAGTTACTTGCGCTTTGCGCTTTGACACTTGCGTTTCAGATCGTTAAAATAGGGCCCAGGATCTCACAGAGACTCACGAGATCCAACGTGACTTGAGAAGAAAAACAAATGGGCAGAGATGGGAAGTACAAATACTTTGTTACTGTACTCAAGTAGATTTGTCAGGTATTTTTTACTTTACTTTACTATTTATTTTTGTGCCGACTTTTTCCTTTTACTCCTTACATTTTTAACATGAATATCGGTACTTTCTACTCCTTAGATTTTACAAAATTGGCTCGTTACTTAAGTTTCAAATCATTTCAGTGGAGTTACCGCTATTATTTTTCGCGTCATCAATACCGAATTCAATCTAATTGGATGGGAATATACGTTGCACTTGACGCACCACTACAAGACGACTCGACAGATTCGGTGGCATTCATTCGTGGCAAAATCATTGCGGCTTGATGGCGGTAACGTTAGCACATAGTAGTATGGGCGGCGACATTACTGAGAATGAAGAAAACGGAGATCCCAGAGATGTGGCAGACAAGCAGCAAGACATTCCCAGTCATCCTCGGCCTTATCTGAGAGAGATGTTTGAGATAGTAGGCATCAAGTATGACTCCTGGTGAATGTGCTGCAAATTGTGCCAACCGAAACACCACGAACTGCTGGCTTTCAAGAATTCACCATCGAATTAAAAAAAAACACACAGAATTAAAATCATCTTTTTGTTGTTATCAAAAGCTATTTGTTGTTTGTTTCAGTAACTTTGTTAAGTTTACGTTAATGGTCAGTTACATTTGTTCTCCTGCTAGCAATGATGATGCCTTGGTTTGCTAGCATTTAGTTAAGTAACCCAAGTAACATTAAGGTTAGCGAGCGTTCAGTTTATTTGAAAATAATCTAATACAGCTGATACAATATCTGCATGTATAGCTTAATATTAATAACCAATTCAGTAACTTGATTTAGTGTAACAGTGCTGTTGTAACGTTACTCAAGGCCGTTCTTTTTTTCGAGATCACTTACGTTAACGTTAATGTTACTTGGTCTTGTCTCAAATCCTATCTACTTTATTTTGGGCTAATGTTAATGTCTCAAACCTCTCAGACGTAAGTTAGAGGACTCATGTTTTTTATCTCTCAAGTTTTTTTTTTATTATTATTATAATCAAGACCAGTTTACGTGTTTTAAGGTTATGGGATGTGGGGAGCACAAGCTAAGACCGTTAACAAATCTAGTGGTTGTTAGTTGTAACTCTAAAAGTATGGGGAACTTTTTAATTAAGTCCCGCTGCGGCCAGACTCACATCAAAGCTATTCGCTCGTCCAGTTCCAGCAAATGTGACTGTTCCAGTGTTTTCTGCAGCCAACAAGTCGGTTCTGTCACCCGCTTGCCTGCACACAAATGCCGTTTTCACGGCTACCCAGATAAATCCCCAAAAGAGTGTATTTTCTGGTGTCCCGGCCACGGCCGATGGTGTTTCATGTGTAGTAAGAATGCCCACTGCCCAGTGCCCATCCCTACACACAAGCACAGCCTGTCACACAGGGCTCGCGCACATAAAACCGACTCAGATCGGTTGCGCTTCAAACATGGTGAAAGTGCCCACTACCCAGTGCCCACTAACACCGCGTTGTGCATGTCTCATGGTTTCTGTAAAAACGAAACCAACGTGCACTCGCTTCACGCAAGCGAACGATGTTTTCGGTGTGATAGATGTGCCCGCTGTCCCGCGCCCACATCCACACATAGACATGACAGTTCCCACGGGAACCGCCCAGCCCTCCCCCTCGCGGCTGACCACCGCAGAGGAGTCGAGCGCGGGCAATCTGCCCGCTGTTATCAGCGCGCCCCATGCCTCAAATGTCACGAGCGCGATGCTTGTGTTGCAGCACGCCGAAGCCTCTCCATCGCTGAGCGAGCGGAGCGCGCTTCGTATTCAACCCCTAGCTATCCATGCAGACGCATGGGCAAAGCTGCCCGGGGTTTCAAAGTGGGTGCTGAACATTATAAAAAGAGGCTATTCGCTGCAGTTTCGCCGACGCCCTCGCCGCTATGTGGCACGCGTCGAGACCACGGTAAAAACAGAAGTAGCACATTTACTTCGAGCCGAAGTGACGAAACTATTGAGCAAAGGGGCCATAGAGCCTCTCTCTCAAGTTCAGAGCGAAGGAGGGCTATACAGCAGATACTTCCTGGTACCGAAAAAAGACGGGGGTCTCAGACCCATACTAGATCTAAGGCAACTGAACAAAGTGCTTGTGAAGCGACAGTTCAGGATGCTCACGACCAGACAAATCCTTGTGCAGATTCGCCAAGGAGATTGGTTTGTGTCAATAGATCTGAAAGACGCGTATTTTCAAATACAGATAGCGTCACGTCACAGGCGATATTTGAGATTCGCCTTCGAGGGCCAATGGTTAGGCTATTTATTATTCAAACTGGCCTCCATGCCAGATCACGCATATGCTTGCCTGTTCAAATTATAGTGGTTTGTGAACGTAACCCCTTTAATAATAATAGCGTTTATCCTGAGTAGGTTGTTGATAGATGACATGTAACTATTTCATGACATTCTATTTAAATGTGTTTTTTATAGAGGAATGGCATCTAGCCTTACCCTAGAGCTGGTTCCCCCTCCACCTCTGACTATAACCCTCCGAATGCACACACTAGAAGATTCGTCTGGACTGCGAGACCACACACACCTGTTCAACATTTTCACAGTGAGACAAGGGGCCCTATCTTGCACCCAGCGCAATTGACTTTGTACACCGACGCATGTTTCATTACTATTTTGCACCCGCGCAAAGCGCGCTTTTCCCTCCACAGAAGCACGTCGCTAAACTAGGGAATGAACTTGCGCTCCCTGGGCGGTTCAGCGCAAAAAAGGAGGCGTGTTCCGGCGCAAACAATCCCTGGTGCTATTTTACTGTTCCATAAAACAATTGCGCCACTGGCCAGAAAAAACCTAGTCTAAAGTCAGTGGCGTGTTGCGCATGTTATTCATATGCTATTTTAAGGGCGCATTGGCCATAATCAGTGTAACGTGTGCACAACGCACATACTTTGATTCTCTCATCTACACAGAAGCAGCAGTTTTCATTTTTGCAAATCATACATTATTACAAACGATAGATAGATAGATAGATAGATAGATAGATAGATAGACAATTTATTATAAAAGCATACATCTAGCTTACACATTTACCCAAATTATTATATGCATGTTTAACCGAAGCTAATTTGGGTGTGTTTCTCCATCCCCAATGTCACTTCTCTGTGTTTTACGGCCGTGACGAGAGCGTTGCTCTCCACGGCTGTGAACCGCTCCTGGCGCGCGCCTGGCAAATCCGCCGTTACAATAGCAATCCGCCAAGGAAAAAGCGCGTCTGCTCTTAAAGGGAATGTGAGATGACGCTCTGATTGGTTTATTTCACGTTACGCCCAAACCACACCAATGAATAATGAAGCTACTTCAGACCAACCCCTTTTAGATTTGCGCCGGGCGCAAGAGTCATTTATCCCGCCGGGAAAATAGCAACAGCGCCGAGACCCACCCACAAAGTTACTTGCGCTTTGCGCTTTGACACTTGCGTTTCAGATCGTTAAAATAGGGCCCAGGATCTCACAGAGACTCACGAGATCCAACGTGACTTGAGAAGAAAAACAAATGGGCAGAGATGGGAAGTACAAATACTTTGTTACTGTACTCAAGTAGATTTGTCAGGTATTTTTTACTTTACTTTACTATTTATTTTTGTGCCGACTTTTTCCTTTTACTCCTTACATTTTTAACATGAATATCGGTACTTTCTACTCCTTAGATTTTACAAAATTGGCTCGTTACTTAAGTTTCAAATCATTTCAGTGGAGTTACCGCTATTATTTTTCGCGTCATCAATACCGAATTCAATCTAATTGGATGGGAATATACGTTGCACTTGACGCACCACTACAAGACGACTCGACAGATTCGGTGGCATTCATTCGTGGCAAAATCATTGCGGCTTGATGGCGGTAACGTTAGCACATAGTAGTATGGGCGGCGACATTACTGAGAATGAAGAAAACGGAGATCCCAGAGATGTGGCAGACAAGCAGCAAGACATTCCCAGTCATCCTCGGCCTTATCTGAGAGAGATGTTTGAGATAGTAGGCATCAAGTATGACTCCTGGTGAATGTGCTGCAAATTGTGCCAACCGAAACACCACGAACTGCTGGCTTTCAAGAATTCACCATCGAATTAAAAAAAAACACACAGAATTAAAATCATCTTTTTGTTGTTATCAAAAGCTATTTGTTGTTTGTTTCAGTAACTTTGTTAAGTTTACGTTAATGGTCAGTTACATTTGTTCTCCTGCTAGCAATGATGATGCCTTGGTTTGCTAGCATTTAGTTAAGTAACCCAAGTAACATTAAGGTTAGCGAGCGTTCAGTTTATTTGAAAATAATCTAATACAGCTGATACAATATCTGCATGTATAGCTTAATATTAATAACCAATTCAGTAACTTGATTTAGTGTAACAGTGCTGTTGTAACGTTACTCAAGGCCGTTCTTTTTTTCGAGATCACTTACGTTAACGTTAATGTTACTTGGTCTTGTCTCAAATCCTATCTACTTTATTTTGGGCTAATGTTAATGTCTCAAACCTCTCAGACGTAAGTTAGAGGACTCATGTTTTTTATCTCTCAAGTTTTTTTTTTATTATTATTATAATCAAGACCAGTTTACGTGTTTTAAGGTTATGGGATGTGGGGAGCACAAGCTAAGACCGTTAACAAATCTAGTGGTTGTTAGTTGTAACTCTAAAAGTATGGGGAACTTTTTAATTAAGTCCCGCTGCGGCCAGACTCACATCAAAGCTATTCGCTCGTCCAGTTCCAGCAAATGTGACTGTTCCAGTGTTTTCTGCAGCCAACAAGTCGGTTCTGTCACCCGCTTGCCTGCACACAAATGCCGTTTTCACGGCTACCCAGATAAATCCCCAAAAGAGTGTATTTTCTGGTGTCCCGGCCACGGCCGATGGTGTTTCATGTGTAGTAAGAATGCCCACTGCCCAGTGCCCATCCCTACACACAAGCACAGCCTGTCACACAGGGCTCGCGCACATAAAACCGACTCAGATCGGTTGCGCTTCAAACATGGTGAAAGTGCCCACTACCCAGTGCCCACTAACACCGCGTTGTGCATGTCTCATGGTTTCTGTAAAAACGAAACCAACGTGCACTCGCTTCACGCAAGCGAACGATGTTTTCGGTGTGATAGATGTGCCCGCTGTCCCGCGCCCACATCCACACATAGACATGACAGTTCCCACGGGAACCGCCCAGCCCTCCCCCTCGCGGCTGACCACCGCAGAGGAGTCGAGCGCGGGCAATCTGCCCGCTGTTATCAGCGCGCCCCATGCCTCAAATGTCACGAGCGCGATGCTTGTGTTGCAGCACGCCGAAGCCTCTCCATCGCTGAGCGAGCGGAGCGCGCTTCGTATTCAACCCCTAGCTATCCATGCAGACGCATGGGCAAAGCTGCCCGGGGTTTCAAAGTGGGTGCTGAACATTATAAAAAGAGGCTATTCGCTGCAGTTTCGCCGACGCCCTCGCCGCTATGTGGCACGCGTCGAGACCACGGTAAAAACAGAAGTAGCACATTTACTTCGAGCCGAAGTGACGAAACTATTGAGCAAAGGGGCCATAGAGCCTCTCTCTCAAGTTCAGAGCGAAGGAGGGCTATACAGCAGATACTTCCTGGTACCGAAAAAAGACGGGGCTCTCAGACCCATACTAGATCTAAGGCAACTGAACAAAGTGCTTGTGAAGCGACAGTTCAGGATGCTCACGACCAGACAAATCCTTGTGCAGATTCGCCAAGGAGATTGGTTTGTGTCAATAGATCTGAAAGACGCGTATTTTCAAATACAGATAGCGTCACGTCACAGGCGATATTTGAGATTCGCCTTCGAGGGCCAGGCATATCAGTACACAGTCCTGCCATTCGGTTTGTCCCTGGCACCCCGTACATTTACGAAGTGCATGGACGCGGCGCTCGCACCCCTCAGAATGAGAGGCATACGAGTGCTGAACTATTTGGACGATTGGCTGATTCTAGCGCAATCTCGCGCAGTGCTCATAGAACACACGACCATTTTACTCGATCACCTCGAGGATTTGGGTCTCAGTGTCAATTGGGCGAAGAGCTCTCTGTTACCCAGTCAGAAGATATCTTTCCTGGGCACAGAATTGGACTCGCTGTCCATGATAGCGCGACTATCACCACAGCGAACGCGTTTCGCTGCGGCGCGTCTGTCCCGCTCAAGAAATTTCAGAAGATGCTAGGTCTCATGGCCTCAGCATCGTCAGTGCTCCAGCTGGGCCTGCTCCGCATGCGCCCGCTGTAGTTTTGGCTGAAAGCGCGAGTCCCATGCAGAGCGTGGGCATCCGGTTCGCTTCGCCTCAGGGTCAATCAGAAGTGCGTCACAGCTCTGAAACCTTGGAGAGCGAACGACTGGTACCAATTAGGTGTAAGCCTGGGGACTTCCTCGAGGGTGAAAGTGGTGTCCACGGACGCGTCCACCTCGGGATGGGGAGCGCTGCTCGAGGGCAGACCGTTCTTCGGCCAGTGGTCGGAACGGGAGAAGCTCCTGCACATAAACTGCCTCGAAATGCTGGCAGTAGACAACGCGCTGACGCGTTTTTGTCCCCAGATAAAAGGACGCCACGTCTTGGTCCGTTCGGACAACATGTCTGTGGTGTCCTACATAAATCGCCAGGGCGGCCTCAGGTCCAAGAACCTGTACAGGCTGGCAGAACGCCTCCTGGTATGGGCTCAGTGCAACCTGCGCTCGCTCAGAGCAGCGCACGTGCCAGGGCTCCTGAACATAGGACCGGACAGACTGTCCAGGAACAATGTTCCGGCAGGCGAGTGGTCTCTACACCCACAGACAGTCCAACTGCTGTGGAAGAAATTCGGCAGAGCGGAAGTAGACCTGTTTGCGTCTCAAGAAAACGCTCACTGTCAGGAATTTTTCTCAAAGAGCAGGAGCGCGCTGGCCCATGTGTGGCCCCGCCGCCCGCTCTATGCTTTTCCCCCCGTCTCTCTCCTGCCTCAGGTGATAGAACGGATCAGGGAAGAAGGATGCTCAGTACTGCTGGTGGCACCGTTCTGGAAAAACCAACCTTGGTTCCCAGTCGTGATGCAGTTAGCAAGTACTGCCCCGTGGCCAGTACCAGTGAGGAGAGACCTCCTCTCACAGGCCCACGGTTCGATCTGGCATCCTCACCCGGAACTGTGGTCCCTTCATGTCTGGGCCATCAACGGGTACTTGTTGGACTCCCTGAAGGAGTATTAAACACGATCATGCAGGCTAGAGCTCCGTCTACGAGACGACTCTATTCCTCGAAATGGTCAGTGTTTTCGGGCTGGTGCACAGCCCGTGGTGTGTCACCCACAGACTGTGGTGTGGCGGAGGTGCTTTCCTTCCTACAAGAGCTGTTGGATGGGGGCAGGGCCCCCTCCACGCTCAAAGTTTATGTGGCGGCTATAGCAGCGTTCTCAGAAACAACGCTTGGTCAGTCAATAGGAAGGAACGATTTAGTCATCCGCTTCCTTAGAGGGGCTAAGAGACTGAATCCTCCCAGACCTCCCTCAGTCCCCGTATGGGACCTTTCTACGGTTCTGGAAGCCATGAAAGGTGCGCCATTTGAGCCTTTACAGTCAATCGATTTGAAACACCTGTCTTTCAAGACGGTGTTTTTGCTGGCTCTCGCTTCGGTGAAGCGCATAGGGGATGTTTGCATGCATGGAGTTTGGGCCTAATGACTCAAAAGTTATACTCAAACCTAAGCACGGTTATGTTCCGAAATCCCTCAACACACCGTTTAGGGCGCAGGTTATCTCCCTGTCAGCCCTACCGGTCCCTGATGAGGAAAGAGACGCGAGCCTCCTCTGCCCAGTCAGGGCATTACGAGCTTATGTGTCTCGCTCGTCTGGTTTCAGACAGACGGAGCAGCTCTTTGTTTCGTTTAGCGGACGTTCTAAGGGACTAGCCGCGTCGAAACAGAGCCTATCCAGATGGATAGTTGATGCTATAGCGCTGGCATACGCCTCCAAGGGCATGCAGTGCCCGTTGGGTGTCAGAGCGCACTCCACGAGAGGCATGGCCTCTTCGTGGGCCTGGTCAAGTGGGATTGCCTTGCAAGATATTTGTATGGCGGCAGGCTGGGCCTCCCCGTCTACATTTATAAGGTTTTATAACCTAGAGGTTCCCGCCCTGCAGGCCAGGCTGCTGTCGGTCTAAGTTTACCAGTATTATCTGACCTGATGCGGTCAGCTCAGAATGCTGCGTCTACTGAGCACAGCTCAATGTTCGACAGTAAAAAGTAGCAGCACGAGATGTGCCTGGGCAAACTGTGTAAGACCCACATTCCCCCATCAGTTCAGGCCGTACCCCGCCCTGTCTGTATGATGAAATTCGCGTCTCAGCGACGCTACCATATGTGGAAGAGTGCGGCTTCGCCCCTCCCTCTTCCTGGACTCCCTGTGAGTTCCCTGAGTGATTGTGCACTATATGTACCCCGGGCTTTCGCCCTTGGGTCTTTGGTGTCAGATCTCAGCATGCACGGCGTTTTGCATTGGGTCCCCTAGCGTAAGATATCTTACGCAGTACGAGAGACCTCTCGTAAGAGAACGTACTCGGTTACTAACGTAACCTCGGTTCTCTCTAGAAGAGGGAACGAGTACTGCGTATCTTGCCGTGCATGCACACGCTCTGGTTGCTTCGGGACGTGACGCAGCGGGCGCAAAGTGCCCTGATTGGGTCTGGCGTCACGCCAGGCCTCGCTCGATAGGCTGCTGCAGTTGCCGCAGAGCAGCCAATAGGCGCGCGAGCTGTCTCGCCTATGTCTGCATGCTGCCGCAACGCGTTTTGCATTATTACAAAATTAAGGATAATTTTTGGCTTCAATATCTCGCGGAAAAAGGATTTTCCCCTAGCGTAAGATATCTTACGCAGTACTCGTTCCCTCTTCTAGAGAGAACCGAGGTTACGTTAGTAACCGAGTACGTTCTTACTATGTACTTATTATAGGCAGGCTGCATGCAAAATTATTATTGATAAAAAAAATACCAGTAATAATAATAAAAACAGGCTTAAAATCACATTTTAAAGGGTTTATTGCATGAAAAACCTCCCCTTATGACGACATAGGTCACCTCCCCTTTCTCTTCTTTGCCCGCAAAGAGAATTTGGCCGCCCATGAGAAAATGAGCTGCGCGAGCGCGATATTGTTTTTTCCTCGAGAAACATCATGGGTTGCAAACAAGCGAAGCATGGCAGTTGCTCAGTGTTTGGATGTACAAAGAACACAAAAGTATTTTTTTAGTTCCTTCATCCGAGCCTCTGGAGAACCCAGTGGGTTATGTCAATTTCTGGTGTGTAATTGTTCAAGTTCAGATAGATAATCTTGCTCTCAAAGTCATTCAGACTGTTTATGCATCAGTAAATCAAGTCAGTGACTAAACGATCAACTTCACGTCGTTTGTCTTGGTAGGATGAAAATAATCTTACTTAAACTGTGATTAATATATATACAGAAAGTGATCAAAGAACACTCCCTTTCCAGTCACCCAAGATGTCAATCACACAGCGCAAGTTTATCTGGACACTTGCCAAAACTCATTATGAAATCAGTGACGCTGTTACACTGCACAACGAAGCTCTTACTGTACTTACCTCATGTTTGCATTGGTGAAATCATTAGTGAGTGCAGAAACTGCGTTGCAATGATAAGATCTTCATTCACGCGATCAACAGGCTGTCATCTGCTCAATGCTCATCACTGCAACCTTTTATGTGATGGGAATAGATCTAAATACTTAAACTTCTCATGATTCGTTAATCCCGATATCTGTAATAGTAAAAATGTATAATAGCTGTAATAGTAAAAAAAATTAAAATCAGAGGCTAAAATCAGGCTAGGAAATATGCCTTTTATTTCTAAATTATAACAACTTTCAATCGAAAAAACATACTAACATTATAAGGGCACCCCAGGAAACATTCTAAAATAATAAAATAATCCATGCAATGGGACCTTTAACCCTTTAGAACCTGAAGCTAAAATAGGTGTTTTTCACATAATTTGATTTTTTGACTGTAAAATTCTAAAACAATGTGCTATCCTCATGTGCAAGGTGTCATCTTTTTCAGAAAAAGATAAGCTTTCAACAAATTACAGTTATTGACCATTATTGTGTGTGGTGAGTTTGTAAATAGAATTTAAATAGACAAAAAAAAAAAAACGAGAAAAAATTTACTGATTTTTATTTAGAAAAAAAGCAGAAAAAATCATGAACGAAAGAAACTAACATTTTAAAGTTAAAAAATGAACTATAATACATATATACAAGTCTTTTTTGTGACATTGGGTTGCACAGTTTTCATGTAGGACACTTTTTTTCATACACGCACGCATACAAATGCACGCATTCATAGGCATGCACACGCACGCATTACATGCTTACATGTAGTTTCTTACGAAAGAAACTAACACTTTAAAGTTGAAAAATGAACTATAATACATTTATACAAGTGTTTGTGACATTGAGTTGCACAGTTTTCATTTAGGATACTTTTTTTTATACACACACATACAAATGCACCCATTCATAGGCATGCACACGCACGCACTACATCCGCCTCCCAAATTTCATTAAAAATCATCCCAATCCCCTCTTCTGCTGTCTAACACTTCTTTCGCCATGTATTTGTTCATTTCTTTTATTATTCTATGCAATCCAAAACACTCTAACCTGCCGCGCGTCGAATCTCTCTGTTCAAATCCTTCCATCCCGCGCTGCTGTCATTTGCAGACGGAAAGCATGACATTACCGTAATAAGCCGTATATTGGCGAAAAGCGCATGATGTCTACTTTCAGGAACTATTTAAATTATTTTGATAGTGCAAACGGTTGAAGAGTTACAGTTACATGAATACAGCTTAGTTGGCTGTGTCGTCGACGACACATCCGGTTTTAAAGGGTTAATAAATAAACAAGTAATCAATGCATAGTAAAAAAAAAATTGAGAGAAAAATCATACTTGAGGCACAAGCTATTGCTCAAAAGAAGTTGGGTAAGTCTAAAACAAAAATGAAACAACTTTTTGATGGTAAGGTTAAGTTGAGGAGTTCCCTTACAAGGGATGAGGCGCCAATGCTGGGATTATCTAGTTCGGACCTATCTATCTCAGCCTTCACCTGCCAGATCCAGTGCTTATCTCAGGGAGAAGCACTCACTGCAGTTTCTTCTCCCCGGGATGAGGCACCAATGCTGCGATTATCCAGTTCTGAGGAATTGGATGTCGTCAGCATTGATGCAGGGGATTATGAGAGTTCGCCGTCTCATACCTCTGTTGATGAGGAGCTTATGGAGGTTGTGACTCGAGCTGTTGCCTAATTAAATATTGACTGGCCAGCCGAGGAACAAGATCAATATAAGAAGAAAAGTTTACTAGATGAAAGATATTTACCATCAAGGTCACAGCCTCCTCGCCGGGGTTTGCCATTTTCCCGATCTCCACACTGAAGTGTCGAAATTGTGGAATAAACCGGTTTCATCTCTCTCCTGAGTCAGCGTCGTCATTAAAAGCCCCGGCGTTACCCACCAAGCCATTAAAAGCCACTTCAGCGCTGGTGGGTAAAGCGTTTTCGGCAGCGGGTCGGAATCAATAGCCTGATCTATGGCAGCCATGGTGGCCACGGAACGTCATTTATGGTTATGTCACGGTGTGACAAATGAGAGGGCGGAACTAAAGTTCGCCGCAATTGTGTTCCCTCCGGTACAATAACAAGGACACAAACACACCACCCCCCCGTGTAAATGTGTATCTGTTGCCTTGCCAACCGGGACGAGGAAATCGACATCAGGTGTGGGGAATTAATCTAGAGCCATGACGAAGCCATGTGGGCATTGAGAAGGATATAAAAAGCCAGTGAAGAGAGACTGTTGCGTGGTTCTCCCCCGTGAGAAGTCGTTCCATTTGAGTGTTGCAGAGAAGAATTGTGGTGTGCAAGGGAAAGTGTTGTTGGAGGGGACTCGAGGAGTGTGGAAGAGTTGTGAAAACACCCCGTTTGCCTGGAAGGGAGAGAGATAAGTAATCGACCATTGGATCTCTTACCTGCATGGTTCAACACTGAATTTAAGGTGGATTGGAGTGTTTTGATTGTGCTATTTAAACGTCACTGAGTGAATTATACTGATTCATGTTCGATCTCTTACCCTCTTCCCCCGTGTTGAAACGGTGATGTGAATCCTGTCTATGTCTGTGGAGGAAAACCCCGAAACATCCTTTCCCAACATTGAAGCTCGTTGCTTGTGACACGGAGACCTCTGGGTGAGTGCTGGCCTTATCTGCACTTATTGAAGTGGATTGCAGTGCCTAAATTGACGTTTCCCCCCCTCACGTTGCATGTTTGGAGTGAAATTGCCGTGTGTGTGTGTGGAAGATTTATTCTCTCTTGCCGTGCACTCCCCACGTGCCATGCTGGTCTACTGTCAGTAACTGGAGCTTAATAATGTCGATCGGTCCCATCTGTTGAGGACTAGAAGGAATAGCATCCGTGAGTCAAACTAACCTCTCTGTTTTGAAGTAGTGATTCTGACTGTTTTAGAAGAAGCTCTTTCCAGCCTGTTGACTTAAGTTTGCTACTTGCCTGTCAACCCACCTGTATGGTGAGAAGGTTCGCCCCCTTGCAACACACGTGAGACTGCACACTCTATCTGCAATCTTGATTCTGTTTGTCTTAGCAGGAGCTCCGCTCAGCCTGTTGACTTTGAGTCTGCTGCAGCCCTAAGCCCACCTGCACGGTGTGAAGTTATCTGTCCCCTGCAACACACGTGAGAACTGTATACTGTTGTTGAAGTTGATTCTGTCTGTCTTAGAGAAGTTCTGCTCAGCCTGCGACTTTGAGTCTGCTACAACCCCAAGCCCATCTGCATGGTGTGAAGTTATCTGTCCCCTGCAACACGTGTGAGAACTGTATATTGCTGTTGAAGTTGATTCTGTTTGTCTTAGAGAAGTTCCGCTCAGCCTGCGACTTGAGCCTGCTACAACCCCAAGTCCATCTGCATGGTGTGAAGTTATCTGTCCCCTGTAACACACGTGAGAACTGTATACTGCTGTTGAAGTTGATTCTGTCTGTCCTAGAGAAGCTCCGCTCAGCCTGCGACTTTGAGTCTGCTACAGCCCCAAGCCCATCTGCATGGTGTGAAGTTATCTGTCCCCTGCAACACACGTGAGGACTGTATACTGCTGTTGAAGTTGATTCTGCCTGTCCTAGAGAAGCTCCGCTCAGCCTGCGACTTTGAGTCTGCTATAGCCCCGGGCCCATCTGCATGGTGAGAAGTTATCTGTCCCCGGCAACACACGTGAGAACTATATACTGTTGTTGAAGTTGATCCTGTCTGTCCTAGAGAAGCTCCGCTCAGCCTGCGACTTTGAGTCTGCCGTAGCCCCATAGCCCACCTGTCTGGCGCGAAGTGTTCATCCCTCTGTATTACATGTGAGGACTGCATCCTCTGCTTGAAGTATTGACTCTGTCTGTCTTAGAAGAAGCTTTGCTCCGCCTGTTGGCTTCGAGTCTGCAGCAGCCTTATAGTCCACCTGTCTGAGGTAAAGTGTTCATCTCCTGGTAACACACGTGAAACCTGTATCCTCTGCTCCCAGTGTCGATACTGCCTGTTCAGAAGAAGGCCCGCTTAGCCTGTGGACTTCGAGTCTGCTGCAGCTCCAGAGCCCTGACCATCCCTGTGAACCCTGCATCAGTGTGGGAAGAGGAACAGCCCCGACCGCATACTCACCCGTGGAAACTCACCTGTCCTTCACAGGCCACTGCGAACCTTGAACCGGTGTGAGAAGAGGAAGAGCCCTGACCATCTACTCACTTGTGGAAACTCACCTGTCCATCGCATACCATTGTGAACCCTACATCGGCGTGGGAAGAGGAAAGGCCCCGACCGTCTACTCACCTGTGGAAATTCACCTGTTCGTCGTAGGTCCCTGTGAACCTTGCACCGGCGTGGGAGTGGGCCCCGGAGACTACTGCATTGCCTCGATTCCTGGGAAGAAGAAGAAAGGAAGATTTAGTTTAGGTTATTCAAATTACTTTTAACTTTAATAAAAAGAACTGTTATTCTTTTAAATTCTGTCTCCGTCTCGTCTCTGACACGCTCCTCAGGGTGGTCCTGGTTCAGGGGTGGGCGCAGTCCGGCTTGGCCCATCCTGACCTGTGACAGATTTGGCGTTAGTCGGCAGGATACCACCTTGAGTTGAGCGATCAGAGTGAGATGGCTGAAGAAGAAGAGCCAGTAGTGCGGCAACCGGCAATGCCGATTTTTATGGGAGCCCCGTGGGCCCAGAAGTACGGAGGCCCCGGATCAGAAGTGAGTTTGTCATGTTGGAAAGCTCAGGTCGAGTACTTAGCCAGACTTCAAGGTCTGAGTGCCCCTCAGAGAGTACAGTTTGTTTTAAATTCCCTGGAAGGAGAAGCAAGAAGAGAGGTACAGGCAGCGCCGGAAGTATATCGAACGACGGCCCATGCAATCTTTGAATTTCTTACGGGGCAATATGGAGACACCACCCCGGTAGCTGTCTTGCGAACGCAGTTTTTCAATTGTAGACAAGGGCCTCGACAAAATGTCCGTGCATTCACACTACAGTTGAGGGAACAGTTCTCCCGTTTGAAAGGAAGACAGGATCACGGTTTGGGTGATGAGGAAGTCCTGTTGAGAGATCAGTTTCTATTAGGATTACGAGAAGGCCCTGTGCGTCAGAGTCTGCGGGTCCAATTACGACGAGAACCCGACCTCACTTTTGAAGAGCTGCGTGGAGAAGCTTTAGCCCTTGAACGTGACCATACTGCGAGCGTAGACCCTCCCAGTTGTCTGGCCACCAAGGCCGCTAGTGTTCCACCGCCCCCTGTTACATCGGACTGGAAGCAGGCCCTTCGGGAGGAGCTGAAGAAGGACGTACGTGAGCAACTGTCCGAACTGTCTAAGTCCCTCGTGGCAGAACTTCGCCGAGAACATCCCCGTTCGTTGCTTCCGCCACGGGAGCGGGCGTACTCCGATGGGGGCCATCTCCCAGAACGCCGTCCACTTCGGCCTTTGGGGCCTCGATTCCAGTGGGATGAACAGGGTCGTCCTCTCTGCAATAACTGTGGAGAACCGGGTCATTACTTCCGTCAGTGCCCCTCCAGACGGGCGTCGCAGGGGGGTTTTTAGAGCGTCCGGCCACTGTGGGTCAAGTGGTCGGGACCCCCTTGTTAGACCCTCAGCTTCCCACACTCCCCAACGAACATCTGGTGGGCTGTTGCCCGGTTGTGGCGATTCAGGTCAACGGCCGGGAAGTACAATGTCTCCTGGACACCGGGTCGCAAGTAACCTTGTTTGCGGAGAGCCTGACTCATGAGTTGTTCGGCGCCCAGGGTCGGTCGACGGCCGAAGCCCCCTGGTTGACCCTGCGTGGGGCAAATGGACTTGACATACCATACGTAGGATATTTGGTGATGGATCTGGAGATACACAGGGTTGTGGTACCCCAGAAGGGAGTAGTGGTGGTTGAGAGATGGCTGTCTGGGGTCTCATCGGGCCCTATTGGGCATGAACGTGATCTCTGAGTGTTGGGAGGAACTGTTCCGGAGTAGACCAGTGCGAGCTGCCTCGTCATCAGATGGCCAGGAGTGGGATCGGGTGAGAGCCGACTGTCGCCGGGTTTGCCTGGCCGAGCAGCAGGGCGAACGGGAGAGTACTGGGAGAGTGGCCTGCTGTTATGCCTTGTCCGTCCCCGCTCGAAGTGAGGCCGTGGTCTGGTTTAGGGTGCCCTCTCGGCTTTATAGCCCCCAGGTGTGGGTTTTGGTGGAGCCCTACCCGGATGGCCCCAAGGTGGAAGTCGCTCGGGGGCTGGCGTCCGCAAGGAGAGGCCAAGTCTCAGTTAGAGTCCGGAATACAAATTCTTTCCCGATCCACCTATACCGCCACCAATGCCTAGCCCGAGTTACCTCGGTGAAGCCCCATCAAATTCGAGAACAGGGAGAAGTGGAATTCTGTCGAGTAAGTCCAACAGTGGTAGAGGTGGCCCTGGCACAAACGGGTCGACACGTGGAAGAGGTTGGAGGAAGACTGCCGACACACCTGGAAGGAGAGTCGTTACGTGGAGAGGGATTGAAAGAGGACCAAGTCCAACAACTCCAATGTTTCTTGACGAAATGGCAACACTTGTTCTCTACCCACGACGAGGACTACGACCGTACGGATGCAGTTAAGCACCAGATCCCGACCGGAGAGGCTACACCCAGCAGGGAGCGTTATCGACCCGTGCCTCCGACCCTGTACTCAGAGGTTCGCACCCTCCTGAGGGGGATGTTGGATAAGGGGATTATCCGGGAGAGCAGCAGTCCTTGGGCCGCGCCGATAGTACTGGTACGGAAGAAAAATGGTTCTTGGAGGTTCTGTGTGGACTACCGGCGGCTGAACCAGGTGACTAAAAGGGATGCTTTCCCACTGCCCCGAGTAGAAGATTCTCTCACCAGCCTTACACAAGCAGCTTGGTATTCGACACTCGATCTGGCCAGCGGATACTGGCAAGTCCAGGTGGATGAGCGGGACAGGGAGAAGACTGCGTTCACTACCCCCTTTGGGTTATATGAGTGGGACCGGATGCCTTTTGGCCTCTGCAACGCCCCAGCCACCTTCCAACGGCTCATGCAGCGTTGCCTGGGCGGCCAACTAATGGAGACCACGCTCGTCTACCTCGACGACGTGATCGTCTATTCTCCGGATTTCGGGTCCCATCTCCAACATCTGGAACAGGTCTTTCTCTCCCTGGAGAGGTACGGGCTGAAACTCCAGCCGAATAAATGTCAGCTTTTCCGAAAGGAGGTAAAATTCTTGGGCCACATTGTAAGAGCTGGAGGGATTTCTGTCAACCCGGAGAAGGTGGCGGCTGTGCAGGGGTGGACCACCCCTAAGACGGTGTGCCAGGTTAGATCCTTCCTGGGATTCGTCGGATATTATAGGCGATTCATTAAAGACTTCTCCAGAATCGCCAAGCCGATCAATCAGCTGCTGGGAGGTACGGGACGAGTTCGGGGCCGAGGGTCGCCATCGATCCAGTGGGATCCGGCGTGTGAGGAGGCCTTTCAGAGGCTCAAACAGGAGTTACTACAGGCCCCGATTTTGGCTTATGCCGACTTCACACAGCCTTTCATCCTGTACACAGATGCCAGTAACCTGGGCTTAGGAGCTGTCTTGGCTCAGAAGCAACAAGGAAGGGAGAGGGTAATCGCTTATGCGAGCCGAAGCCTGCACCCCACCGAGAAAAACGACGCCAATTACAGTTCCTTTAAACTCGAGCTACTAGCAATGAAGTGGGCGTTGAGTGAAAAATTTAAAGATTACCTGTGGGGAGCAAGGGTGCAAGTGGTTACGGACAATAATCCGCTCGTACATTGTTGTGGAAAATTTAGTATTTCTTATATTCATTTGTTTTCAAACTGTTATTTAACTAATAAAACGGGCATCAGGCCCTCTCCTTAGGGAAGCAGGAGGTAATTAGGTCATAAATGAAGGCCTTTGGGTGTCTCAGGGACAAAGAACAGTGTGACCTGCACCAGGGGGTAGAAACCAGTCCGAACCAGCTGAAGATAGGGGGTATCTTTCTGGAAATTTACAAGAAACCTGGAAGGAGGAGTTTTTTGTCAAGAAACTGTATAAAATGTCTATGCTTTATTGAGTCTATAGGTATTCTGTTTTCCAAACCGGGTAGCTGCGGTTTTTGTGAAAAGAATCCTCAAAGAATAAACTTTTCTCTTTATTACAGTTTTGCCTCTTGAATGTATCTTACACCTGTTGATGCTGTGTTTTTCATCGAGATTTAAAAATTGCTATTACAGCTGGTGTCAGAAAGTGGGATCCTGTGCGGACTCTTCTTCTCCTGGTCCTGAGAGCGGGTTTGACGGAAATTGCGCAAATCCCGGCAGCACCAGGCGGCCGTCTCATACCTCGACAGTTTGAGATAGAAACTCAACAGGTTACGAGAGAGAGAGCCAACACCCGCATTCAGGGCCAGTGGAAGAACTCCCACCAGGGTCAAAAGAATCTGCGGCGATTGCGAAAAAAACAAAAACAAAACAGAAAGCATCTCTGGGTAAGAAACGGCAAATTGTTTTATTGAAGTTAAGTGTGATTTGATAATTGTGAGTGAACATGAACCATATTGGCTGAGTTTGCTTTGGGTACGAGCGAGAGGTGATTCATTAATCACAATTTTTGAGGGAGAAATTGGTCTGACGGAAATCAGACGGGTTCCTGCCACACTTAGCTCGTTAGTGGACGGAAGTACCACTGGTGATTCAGGTAATCACAGGTGCTGATTAATTAGTTTTGCTCAAAATCTCTGTAATTCGAAGAAATCTTGCAAAGGTGGACGGAAGAGCCACGCCAGATTAATTAGGTGAATCAGAATCAATCGAGCGCTGGAAGGTGCTCATGAGAAGATTTTGAGTAAAACATAATTACAAAAGCACAGCATATTTGCTGAAACCCGACCGGTTTTGGGTGGAATAAAATCGGGTCTGTTGAAGACGTTTGACAGATACTAAGACACATGTCGAAAGAGTAAAATCCAGAAGGGAAATTCAGCCAAAAATGGGGTCATCTAACAGTAAATTAAATCATTTTTTATACACCAATTTTCTGTCAAATGAGAAATAATTATGGTGGTAAATGTATGGTTGACATACAGAAACTGACCAAATATCACGATTTTCCCGAAGCGGGAACCTTGAGTAAGATAAGACTTAACCCCTGAGGTCGGCAAACGCGCCCACGCGTTTTGCTGGATTTTTTTCAGTTCAGTTCAAAAGAGATTAATTTTGCTCTGTTGACTTTGATATTACAAGCAAGTTTCATACATCAATCGATTCTGTTAAATGTGTATTATTTTTGTGTATACTCACAATAAAAACAAACTGTTGTGCTTTTTGCCAAATAAAGAAAAATAAACGTGATGCTAGTTCTGCCTTCTCTCTGTCAGTGAAGACCATTCTGAAACGCGTCCGAAAATGAACAATAACTCAGCGAATACTGAGTCAAACAGGCATACAGACATACAGGCATGAAGCTTGAATTCTCTTCTTTAAAATTAGGTAATTTATTAGGGGTGTGACGAGACGCTTACTCCACGAGACGAGACGAGACACGAGATTGGGTTCACGAGAACGAGACAAGACGAGATTTTTACACAATTTTTAAGAAATCCTCAATGATGAAATATATGAATGGAAAATAGTCTTTTATTCAACTGAAAATCACAAAATGCAAAACAATTTATGTGCATTTTGAAATCAACTTGTAATGAATGTTATTTTACTTCTATTTTAATGAATTCTATGCAGTAAAGGACATGCAAACAATGCAAAATGTTTTGCTATAAACTCTACTTCTCCCTGTACGATTTCACATGAGAAATCTAACTCCTTTCCACAAATCGAACATAAAAAAATAAAACAGTATAAATAAAATAAATATAAATAACTGAAATAACACTTTAAGTGCAAACAGTAAGTGTGTATCCATAATCAAAGTACTGCTCTCTCAAAACTACAAGTTCAAACAGAAACAATTTTTTTCTTCAAGCATGAAAAAGAGATAAATTAACTAAGATAAGCCTAAGATATGGTCATGTTCTTTTTCAAGAATATAAGCATGTCGACGATTTCTGGCAGCAGTTGAGACCTTTGGGCAGGGCTGCACGATATGAGGAAAAGCTGCGATGTGCGATAACATTGTTTAATATTGCGATGTCGATATGATTTAAGCTATACTGTTCCCATGTATTAGTGCTTTAATAGGTTCTTTGCGTGATAGGTCAAATGTTTATTACCTGCCTGGTTCAGATTACACTATTTTAGCGCGATTTTGGCACGATCCGTTTCGTGGAGACTCATAAAGGACAACGGGCGTCGGGACGCAAGATTCGATCGTTTCATTTCGTATAGTGTGTCATAGTGGGCGACAACCTACGCGTCTGCGATGCTTCAGGACATCACGACAGAAAGACTAGCATGTTTAATTTTAACGGTCCTCCACGACGGGTTGAGTGTGAGCGAGAGTGAGTGAGAGTGCGGTTACAGTGAGTGTGCGTGTGTGTGTGTGCGCGCGCGAGTGAGTGAGTGAGCGAGGGACAGTGAGTGTGTGTGTGTGATTGGCCCGGCACACAAATGATTTAAAAGTGGCAGGGGCATCTTCAATACAAATTTCACCCTCACGCTCCATCACGCTGACATCACAACAACTCACAAGACAAAGTTTTTTTTTTTTTTTTTTTTTTTTTTTTTTACTCACGAGACAAAGTTTCACCTCGACGAGAAATCTCGTCGCGTTTTAATCTCGCGAGATCTCGTAACACGAGATCTCGTCACACCCCTATAATTTATATAAAAAACAAATATTCTCATCTTGTGAAATCTGTATTAAAAGAGAGCGATTCCAGTCGAGCTCATTAGAGCTAATTCAAATGTAATGTGACTCCGCCCACGGAGAGCGCGTGCTATTCAAACGCAAATTACTGAGGCAATCCTGTGAACGCCCCCCATATCAGCTCGAGAAAACACAAGTTTATTCAGATCATTGTAGCCTACGTGTTTACACCATCTGGCAGCGCTGTGAGGAATAATAATAACGGAAAATCTACCTCAGAGTGCGGGTATTGCAGGAGAGAGGATCCGAATATGTAGTAAGTTTTTTTTCCTTCTCAAGTTAATCGCGTTTCTGTGAATGAATGAATGGCAGCCGCAGAGATGCGCGCTGTTTATCACAGCTCGCAAAAAGACAGTTTAAATTTAAATTGTGTCTCTGTGTGAATGAATGATGTTTTAGCAAACTGTATTGCTATACTGAGCTGAGTAAAAATCGACAGAAATATGTTGAAATAAAATGTAGGCTATTTGTATAAGCAACGTATTAAACTGAAAATTAACATTTATATGCCCTAATATTTCATAAAAACAACGTTACAGTCAGGCGTTTCTGTTTGTGAATGAATGTTTCGGTTTTAGCAAACTGTATTGCTATATTGAGTAAAAATCGACTGAAATATGTTGAAATAAAATGTATTTGTATAAGCAACGTATTAAACAGCAAATTGACATTTATATTTCTTATAATAAAAATGAAAGACCTATGTTACAGACATATAAGACATAAAATATCTGCCAACTCAAATAAGCTTTTGTTTGCCAATATTTGCTCATGTTAAATATAGCATGTTGTCAAAAATAAAGTAATCAAATAATCAATCAAATCCTTAACTTTGAAATTATATGATAAAATGTATACTTTAGTTTTTACAAAGAAAGATTAAACTTGAATTGTTGTTGTAATTGTAACCTTTTTAATAAAAAAATATATTTACAAGGTAGATGTAAACAAACTTTTAAAAGGTAAATATAAGCCTTTTCTTTAAATAATTTTTATTGTGTTTTATTAGTGACAAATTTGGGGAGAGGATAAATATTCCAAAACTGAAAATACAGTATGAGAATTAACTGCACAATTACTAGACATGTTTTCCTTGGATATTATAGGCCAAATTGCAAGCACAATATGTGGAAAAATAAAAAAGAATTGAGATGCTTCCAACTGTTGCTCTTGCATTCTTGTGGCTCAGTGACTCACCTGAATGAATGGCTAATTAAGTATGCAGGCCCCATTGTCTCCTAAGGTGTGAACCACTAAATATGCATGATCTGTGACGCCCACTCCGCATATTGCCTTTCCAAACAGAAAGTGCTTTGCAAAATTCAAATCAATGTATTGTGTTATGTGAATGATTAGGCAGGGTGATTTTCACATCATTTTGAAGAAAAAACACTAGACAATGGCATCTATTAGACAAAAGTCTTATTGGCACATATTTAGTATGTGTTTTATGGCCTTATTTCAGAAACTTTAGTTTTTAGTTTTTTCAATAACCACGCATAAACATTATTCTCTCAAAAATGCAGACATGTACATTCTTGTTGCTCACATATTATGGTAGCCCTGTTTGTGCTAAATAGTGTGTAATTTTTTTTTGCCATTAATATGTTTATAAGCAACTGAAAAAAGCACAAATGTCAGGGCATGTCAGAACATCTCAAGGACCCCAAAAACACCTCAGACCCCAGAGGGTTAAGGCCAAAAAGTTCTATCTTGGTCTCATCAGACCAGAGAATCTTATTTATCACCATCTTGGAGTCCTTCAGGTGTGCTTTCATGTGTCTTGCACTGAGGAGAGGCTTCCGTCGGGCCACTCTGCCATAAAGCCCCGACTGGTGGATGGCTGCAGTGATGGTTGACTTACTACAACTTTCTCCCGACTGCATCTCTGGAGCTCAGCCACAGTGATCTTTGGGTTCTTCTTTACCTCTCTCACCAAGGCTCTTCTCCCCCGATAGCTCAGTTTGGCCGGACGGTCAGCTCTAGGAAGGGTTCTGGTCGTCCCAAACGTCTTTCATTTAAGGATTATGGAGGCCACTGTGCTCTTAGGAACCTTAAGTGCAGCAGAAATTTTTTTGTAACCTTGGCCAGATCTGCGCCTTGCCACAATTCTGTCTCTGAGCTCTTCAGGCAGTTCCTTTGACCTCATGATTCTCATTTGCTCTGACATGCACTGTGAGCTGTAAGGTCTTATATAGACAGGTGTGTGGCTTTCCTAATCAAGTCCAATCAGTATAATCAAACACAGCTGGACTCAAATGAAGGTGTAGAACCATCTCAAGGATGATCAGAAGAAATGGACAGCACCTGAGTGTCACAGCAAAGGGTCTGAATACTTAGGACCATGTGATATTTCGGTTTTTCTTTTTTAATAAATGTGCAAAAATTTGTTTTTCTGTCAATATGGGGTGCTGTGTGTACAATAATGAGGAAAAAAATGAACTTAAATGATTTTACCAAATGGCTGCAATATCACAAAGAATGAAAAATTTAAGGGGGTCTGAATACTTTCCGTACCCACTGTAGTAACCCATTCCATCTGCCTAGAAATGTCCGTGGCAATGTGGGCCAAACTAACTCAATTGAGGGTAGACTTACAACCCCTGCCCCCTTGTTAGTAACATTTAGACCGCGGGTATAACTAGAACGGGGGATATCCTCACCGGGACGGTGAGCTCTCAAAGCTGGGGTGGATGTGACCGGATTAAGTGTTTTTGTTAAGACCTAGATGCCTATGTAGGTTTTCTATACCTACTCCCTTCCTACAGAGGGAGTCTGTTGCAGGCTAACCTCCTTTGCTTATTTGTCCACTCGGATACTATAGGGTGTGGTTGGGATTAGGAAGTAGATAAAAGCAGCATGCAGGGTTTATGAATTGTTTGGTTGACCTGGTTAGTGTGCGTCAAGTGCGAGCTGGCAAAAGTTATTCACACAGGAATCAGAATTCTCATCTTCCGCGTCAAGCACAGCTTGTTAAAAGTTGGACGAGAGTAATTCATTCACACTGGTCGGCGCATCGCCTTTGTTCTCAGCCGAAAGCAGGGATGCTGTGAGCTGGAGCAACGAGAGCTTTTCATTCACACTGGCGATGTATTGCTGTTCTTAGCTTTAAACAGGAATGCCTCCTTGGTCTCAAACGGGAAGCCTAGTAGCCGAGCAGGGCACCAGTAGTTAACACAACTAAGAGCGGGGATCCTTAGTGTAACAAACTGAGTGCTTCTGGGTGTAATTGCCACTTTTCCCCTATTGTAATTTTAAGAATGATACTGTACCTCTAAGGTCTATTGTACATTTTGTTTATTTGTTTTTTTCTTTCATTTTCTAAAGGGGTGGTTGTATAGTAATATTGTAGTATAGTAATATAAATGAATAAAGTCTGTGAAAGGTTTGATATTGTGTAGTTTGTGATCCTCCATCAGCAGCTGCAGTTTCTCTCAGCTGTATCAGTGCAGTCACTGTGACGTCTGACTGACAGAGGTTTTTGTACGACTCTTTATCACTGTGTGAACACATACTGACTGTTGATCCAGTGTCTACTCTGACAGTAATAATCTCCTGTATCTTCAGTCTGGACTCCACTGATGGTCAGAGTAAAATCACTGCCATGTCCACTGCCAATGAATCTAGATGGAGTTCCAGACTGAAGGTTGTTTATATAATAAATCAGGAGTTTAGGAGTTTCTCCAGGTTTCTGTGAGAACCAGTGTAAGTAATTATTATTATACACATTACTGCTGGTTTTACAGTTTATTCTGACTTCTTCTCCTGGTTGAACTGCTGGTATTGATGGACTCTGAGTTACAGTGATCTGTCCTCTACACTCTGAAAGAAAACAGAAATAAAAATGATTAATATATATTTCACATTTTAGGAGAATTAATAATCATTGTAAAAACTGCATTACACAAACCTTGAATAAACAGTGCAATGGTCCAGATGAAGATGTTGATTGTGTTCATTGCTGTAGTTTAGTCTTGTGTGATGATGAAGATTGTGTTCTGCTCTCAGTCATGAAGTGTTAAACTCACAGCACTATAAACACTCTCAGAGCACTGAAGCATGTGCTGACAATGCAAAGAAGTGGGCAGGATTTACAACAGCTTGTGCTGATAACAAACTAATATACACTAGAGTTACAGAATCATGACTTTATTTTGTATTTTTATTGTGACTCCTGAGACACTGAGGATGTGCAGATGAACGTCCATCTCTGTGTCCATATTCAGTCATGTGACCATCATCACTGCTACACTTCCACTAGATGAACCGCCATCACTAAAGTAAGATCATGAATCATGAGTCTGTTCAGAAAGTATCAGGACTGATTGTGAATCTCTAATCAGAGTTCATGGTGTCACTCCATCTATCATGAAGCCTCATGTGTGTCTGAGATCATCAAATGGAGAAGAAACAGGCTGTTAAAGATGGAGACATATTAGAGCTTGTTCACGTTTCATGATCTTGTGTGGAGATTCATAACCAGTCCAGATACTTTTAGAACAGACCTTGAATATGATCTGCGTCATATGATCCGCGCCAATCTGCGGTTTATCCGCGGAGTCCGCGGCTGTAACCGCAAACCGCGCATCTCTACTGGATAGCACTTTATTAAAGCTTTAATGTGACAGTTTTATACCTCAAATTACAGCATTGTTTTAATACAATTGATAATGCCTATGTTCAAAAAACTTGCTGTTTATTTTTGTACTTTGTAAAATTATTGTTCACAGAAATATGTAATAAATGTTAGTTTTATGATGAATGTCTTGTTCCTGGTGTTATCGTCATGATTAAACAATTACATTCTTGTTACATTTATGAGATGAAATATGGCTTCTTTAAAGGCTGTGAAGTCATAATTTACAGCCTGATCAAAGCCCAGTGTAATGTCTGGATAATGATCAGCAAATTCTTCCTCCGCATGGGCTCTGTCTTCCTCACAAGAAAAGGGATCTGTCCCGAATGTGGATGTTCTTGTCAGACAGGACCCCACATCTTGCTGGTACATGTCAGCAAACACAGAGGCCTGTGGAAGGAGTTCCTCGGAAATCTTTGCTGGACACCCACCTTCAGCCAGATGTTTGGTATTCCTTTTCCTACAACGGCAGTACCATAATTAATATATAAACAAGAAGAAAGGTTTAAAAAGGTTGTAAGTAAAGCCAACTCTGGCATGAAATGGCTGGGATCTCGATCATAGAGAGGACACAAAATCTACATGTAGCTTGACAATGGTGCAATTATATACAAAATAATGATTTGTGTATAATTTTGTTTGTTTACATTGTTACAACCAAAAAAAGAAAATGCATGTTTAGAAATACCTGCAATCCTATGTGCATTCCATGATAGCAGTTCGTTCAAGCCCAATTGAGGAAACCTGACAAGTGAGATTGGATACACAAAATCTAGTTGTGTTGTCCTCCGATCACCTCTTGGTCTTGAAGTTGCAGCAGGGCTTCTTTCAGGGGATAGCTGACTCTGTTATTTATTTCTGGCTATATTTGCTCAACTTTGAGGTTCTGTGGATACAGTATCATACTATTTATTTTATTGTGTAAAGAAATGATGGACTTCAGGTGAGGTTTTTAATGTGGCAGGAAAAACTTACTCTTGATGATTTTGTCTGTACATATGGTTGCCTGTTTATATTGTATCTGTGTCTGGACAGCAGCTCTTGGATATACAGGCACATATAAAACTCTTTTCCATGGTCAACCCGGATTTGATCCCACATGCTGTTTTTTTGTCACAGCTTCTCTGAAAGAAAATCCAGGCTTCAAAAACTGGCAGTGCAGTTTAAGTGTTCAAAACCTGCTGAATTAGTTCACAATGATTCTCAGTTCTAGTTAGACCAGTTGACCTGGTGTCACATTTAACACCAATTCCAAATTGTTCACAAGGGCCAAAGTATTGTGATATAGTGTGTTTAATGGGTAGGGGGCCCATAGAAATATCTTGTCAGGGAGTCAAAAACGTTTCCAGTCTGTGACATCTGAAAAGTGCAGTGATGTGTTCACTCAGGTCAGGAATTGAGAACCATTGATTTAAGACTGACACACAAAGAATAAATGTTAATGGGGCATGTATTAACCTGTCAACTTAACAATCTATCAGAAAGTTTACAGGTTAATACATGCCCCATTAACATTTATTCTTTAGTGAGTCTGAAATGCAGTGGCAGTTCTGTTATAACAGCTTGTTTTGTGAACTATTAGGGTGTACGCAATCTGAATCCAGTCCCCTACCATGCAGAATACATGGGACATAAACTACACTTGGACCAAAATGAGAAGCTGGTGATGTTTGGAGTGACGCATGTTGTGACAGAATGGCCACTGCATTTCAGACTCACTCAGGAATAATCAACAATAATACTATTTAATTAATAAACTTTAACTTTAAATGATTAGACAACTGCATTAAATAACTCAGTTAAAGGCCTTAAAGACAGGGTAAAACCAACCGTATGTCGCAGTTCATGATATGGTGATGAACCAGTCGTAGTGCTTAACCGACCCGAACTTCACCTGCACGTATGCCTTTTGATGACAGATAACCTGTCATAAATGTGCGCCCAAATGTTGAACAAAGAAGAAAATCTTGTTTTTGTGATATAACTCATTAGTATGCATTATACTAAAACAATTACGCATGGACAGTCCCCTTAATGATAGGTGTGTGTGTGTGTGTGTGTGTGTGTGTGTGTGTGTTTACAAAGAGTGTTACATATACATCTGAGATTGCATGTCATGCCAAATCTTCTCATTAATCCTGGCAAAGATGTACAATAAATGCAAATGCGAAAGGAAGACACAATCATTATCAGTAATAACAAATATATTTGCTTTTGCAGGCTGAATATTTTTGTGCTGCATTCATAACAAATGTCCCCTTACATAACATGAATAAACATGAATAATAAACTTACCTCATTTATAGCGCTGGCCACTGTCAGCTCTAGATCAGAGGTCCCCAACCCCCGGGCCGCGGACCGGTACCGGTCCGTGGGACATTTGGTACCGGGCCTCACAGAAAGAATATATAACTTAACGTATTTTCCGGACTATAAATCGCTCCGGAGTATATGTCGCATCAGTAAAAAAATGCGTCATGAAGAAGAAAAAACATAATATAGCCTAAGTCGCACTGGACTATAATTCGCATTAATTTAGAAATGTAGCCTATTTCACAAAAAAAAAAAAAATAATAATAATAATTGTTCGGATGGGACAGTTCACCCTTACGGACGTGAGCGCTCTGAAAGCGGCACAAAAAGACTGCTTTAAAACTTTCACAGAGACCTCAGACAGAAAGCAAAAAGCCTGTCTTTAAATTGTATTTCGTTTTGTATTAATTGTATCTTCATTTTAATAAATGTTCCATCACCCAATTGCCTGGATTTAATAAGAAGTAAATATAATAGAAAATATTTAATCAGGACACGGAGGCGCGGGCGCGTGAACTGGAGCTGATCTCATAAATTAACCGAAATTCAGCGTTTAAGGTAGCCTACTTGCCTCACAGACCTGAGACATAGAAAGCTTGAAATGTCTAATTTTAAACAGAACAATTCAAAACAAAAGAAAACTGACTGTTCTCTGCTTATGTAATTCGTATGAAATGTGCATTTCTCTCTGGCGCGTTAGGCATACTGCGAAGATCGAGTCAGCATTGTTAACTTCATCTTTGCACAGAAAACACTTGTTTATTATTAAACAATTAAAATGTCTTCTGCTATATTTTACATATTCATAATCATTCATTTTGGTTCTTAAAATCAGTTCTTTGTGACAGCTTTTAGGTGCTTTATTGGCAGCGCCACCCTTACATCGCATCAGCACCGTAAACATGGAGATTTTTTTCTTTTGGGGGGCTTTTTGTTTGTGTTCAGGCTTTCTCAGTTGTCTTTAGGCGCGATATTACGAGTACCCTGCTAATAAAATTGCAAGTAAGCCTACACATTGGATTCACGTTTATTATTATATTTAATTATTTTTTATATTTTTTTTATATTTTGTTGTATTTATCCGCCGCACCTTAAAGGCCGGTCCGTGAAAATATTGTCTGATATTAAACCGGTCCGTGGCGCAAAAAAGGTTGGGGACCGCTGCTCTAGATGACTATCATCAACGTGGCTGCGTCTTTTCACGTTGTGTTCTTTGCAAAATCTGCGAACACTCCTTGCAGAGCATTTTTGTACACCCATTTGGGATAGATGCACATAAATATTTTCATTATGATCATCAATCATGTTGACGATCACATCTGCGTGCCTTGCTAAAGATGCCATTGTAATAATTTTGCCTTGTAATAATAATCTTTGCTCCCCCTGCCGTTGACCTTTGCAAATGCTGATGAAAAAAGGTAGCTCCGTCGTGGAAAATGTAGCTTTTTAAGATTTTGTTTATTTCATTTTTCACAATTTAGTTTTAAGAAGTAAGATTGAGAAACGAAATATAGGAAAATGTATTAATTCCTTCTTTTTAAAATCTGTCTTCTTTTTTCTTCATTTTATGACAGATATAATAAATTGAAAAACGATTAAATTTTTCGTTTTCTGTTTTTTAATTGAAAACGGATTTGGAATGGACGGAAGATACCCTGATTCTTGTGACATATAAACGCACACATTAACCCGATCACTCGTTTAGCATTCATGTAAACTCATTCATATTCATCAGTCATAATGAATTCAGTCTGATTGAAACACAAGTTGTTCATGTAAGCGTATCTGCAGAGTTTCTGTCCAGCTCTTAACGCTGAATGTGCTCTTGGATGGTTAGACACATGATGGGCAAATGTAGAAAATAAATGACTTAAGGTCATTAAAAATATATTCTGGGATGAGTATATTCTAATCCTGTTTTTTTTTGTCATTAAGGGAAATCATCTTGTCTCAGTTACAAATTTAACTGGTAAATGATAAAGTATGATGACCCACATATTGTATGTTCAGAGATGACAGATTAAGCAAACATGGTATTTATGACTGGATGAAACTTTTGATACTTTGATAAAGTGTCTCTCCTATTGAATATCTCCCATCAGTGTGTCTGTCATGAAAACAATAGTGAAGACCACTGACTTTATTAAACACTTACACATTAAAAACAGCTGGTGTTTCTGCTTCACTCCGCATCGCTCTCATACTGTGATCTGAAACACTGACAATAAAACATCCCAGTGCCATAATCAATATCAGCACTAACTCTTATTTCATATCAAATATATTACTACAGATAAATGTATATTTTTAAAGTCTTTAGAAACTTTGCTAAACATTGATATTGTGTAGTTTGTGATCCTCCATCAGCAGCTGCAGTTTCTCTCAGCTGTATCAGTGCAGTCACTGTGACGTCTGACTGACAGAGGTTTTTGTACGACTCTTTATCACTGTGTGAACACATACTGACTGTTGATATAGTGTGCACTCTGACAGTAATAATCTCCTGTATCTTCAGTCTGGACTCCACTGATGGTCAGAGTAAAATCACTGCCAGATCCACTGCCACTGAATCTAGATGGAGTTCCAGTATAACGGGTTGTTGCATAATATATGAGGAGTTTAGGAGCTTCTCCAGGTTTCTGTGAGTACCAGGCTAAATGATTACCACCATGCACTCCACTGCTGGTTTTACAGTTTATTCTGACTTCTTCTCCTGGTTGAACTGCTGGTATTGATGGACTCTGAGTTACAGTATACTGTCCTCTACACTCTGAAAGAAAACACAAACCAACCCAAACAAAAATAAAAATGATATATATGATGATATACAGTATATGATAAATATATATATATTCACATTTTAAGAGAACTAATAATCATTGTAAAAACTGTATTACACAAACCTTTAATAAACAGTGCAATGGTCCAGATGAAGATGTTGATTGTGTTCATTGCTGTAGTTTAGTCTTGTGTGATGATGAAGAGTGTGTTCTGTTCTGCTCTCAGTCATGAAGTGTTAAACTCACAGCACTATAAACACTCTCAGAGCACTGAAGCATGTGCTGACAATGCAAAGAAGTGGGCAGGATTTACAACAGCTTGTGCTGAGAACAAACTCAGAAACTCTACATAGAAGATTTTACTTTCAGAATAATGTTATTGAACCATTTAGTGATTAATTGTACATATTTATTAATTGGGTTTTTTTTTTTTTTTCAAAACTTTATTTTGAATTTTTCCACATAAACAGAATACATCACACAATTACAGATACCATTGGAATATCACATATATGTAATTAATTCCATCCCTCTTGTTCAACAAAAGGACCATACATCAAACGGGGACATAATAAGGTTAATTCTAAGTTAAGCAATAATAAAAAGGAAATATACAGTTATGGATCTGTCATATGATGCAAATTACTTCCAAAAAGCATTCAGCATGAGAGATTAAAACAATGACAAAAGTGTAAACAGTAAACAAGAACAGCAACATAAACCAAAATAATAATAATAGTAATAATAATGATAATTAAAAAATAATAATAATAAAAAATATATTAAATAAATAAATAAATAAATAAATAAATAAATAAATAAATAAGGAACCATATCAAGCTTGGTCATCCAAAAACATATTCAGGTTGATATCCCGTGGAAGAAGATTCTTTACTGCCAGAGGAGATATAGACAAGCGTTTAAAACCATTTCACCTTCCTACACAATCTAGGAAAGGACCCCAAATTTTATAGAAGTTGTCAGAAGATCCCTTCATTGTATGCCTGATTTTTTCTAGTTTGATGAAATGGAAGATATCATTAATCCATGAAGAATGAGTAGGAGGTGTAGGTGATTTCCAATTTATTAGAATTAGGCGTCTTGCCAGAAGAGTGACAAAAGCTACAAAATCAGTCTTGTATTTAGGGATGTCAAGTGAAAGAGAGAGAGTACCAAATAGAGCTGTGACAGGCAAAGGTTTAACATAAATTCCAAGAACTTCAGATAATGTTTTAAAGATCAGAGACCAATATTTTTGTAGAGATGGAAAAGACCAAAACATATGCGCAGTAGATGCGGGGGCTTGATGACAGCGATCACACAGGGGATCTACCTCAGAATATATTTTAGAAAGTCTAACTTTGGTCCAGTGGGTGCGATGAAGGATTTTACACTGCATCAAACCCTGTCTGGCACAGAAGGATGAGGAGTGCACACAACGTAGAATCTTTTCCCATTGTTCTTCTGAAATATTTTCTCCTATGTCCTCCTCCCACTGAGATTTAATAGATGCAAGTGAGCTTTCACGTAAGGATTGCTTCATAAAAATGTGAAATCATACCCTTCATAACATGAATAGATTTGAGTAAGGAGTCAATGGGAGTGACACTAGGGAGATTAGGAAACTGAGGATGCGTGTCCCGAACAAAGCTACGAACCTGCAAATATCTAAAAAAATTGTGTTTGGGCAATGCAAATTTTTCCTGTAATTGCTGGAAAGACGCAAATATATTATCTATATAAAAATCCTTAAATGTTAGAATACCCAATACCGACCACTGAGAGAAAGCCCTATCCATTAATGATGGTAAGAAAGCAAAATTTGCTGCTATAGGTGCAGAAATAGAAGAGGTTTGTAAACCAAAATGGTGTCTGAATTGTCTCCAGATTTTCAGTGTAGTTTTAACAATAATATTTTTGGTGTAGGGAGAAGATGAGCATTTAATGGGAGCATGTACTAAGGCTGCTAGCGAAGTAGGCATACATGAGGTAGCTTCCATGGTAAGCCATACAAATGAATCATGAGAAAAATGTGAATTTAACCAGTATTGCATGACCCTAAGATTTGTAGCCCAGTAATAAAACTGAAAGTTAGGTAGAGCCATTCCCCCTAGTATTTTAGGTCTCTGAAGAAAAGCCTTACGAATTCTGGGGATCTTTTTATTCCAAATAAAACCCAAAATTAGGGAATCAATTTGACGAAAAAAGTGTTGAGGAAGGAAAATGGGTATGCACTGAAAATAATAAGAGAATTTTGGAAGGATATTCATTTTAACCGAGTTGATTCTTCTAGCCAAGGACAGGGGGAGCAGTGACCAGCGCTCAAAATCTTTCTCCATCTGGAGAAGCAAATTAGCAAAGTTAAATTTAAAGAGGTCTTTAAATGTATCTGTAATGTAAACTCCAAGGTAGGTAAATCTATGATGGGAGATCTTAAATGGAAAATTATGTAAAAGGTAGTTCCTAGCTGCAGAGTTCAATGGGAAAATCTCACTCTTGCTTAGATTTAATTTATAACCAGAAATTGAACCAAAGGATTTTAAGACATCAAGCGCTGTAGATATTGACCTATCCAAATCTGAAATGTAGAGAAGAAGATCATCCGCGTACAAAGACACCTTTTGTTCTGTACCCATTCTTTTTATGCCCATTATAGAAGAATCAGATCGCAGTGCAATAGAGAGAGGCTCAATAGCAATGGCAAAGAGAAGAGGACTCAGAGGGCATCCCTGGCGAGTTGACCGGAGGAGGGGAAATTATCCTGAACGAGTGTTATTGGTCCTGACAGAAGCTTGTGGGCCAGAATACAGTAACCTCACCCAAGAAATAAATTTGTGACCAAAACCAAATTTTTCTAAAGTGTAAAAAAGATACTTCCACTCCACCCGGTCAAATGCTTTCTCTGCATCTAATGAAATTACAGCCTCTGGAACAGCAGAAGAAGAGGGATTATATACAATATTAAACAGTCTCCTAATATTAAAAAATGAGTGTCTATTTTTAATAAACCCAGTCTGATCCGGAGAGATAATGGATGGTAAGATAGACTCTAAACGTACTGCCAACAACTTTGATAAGAGTTTAAAGTCAACATTAAGAAGACTTATTGGGCGGTAAGAAGTGCAATGCGAGGGATCTTTATTCTTCTTTAATATCAAAGAGATAGAAGCCTGATTAAGTGTTTGAGGGAGCTTGAGTGAATCAAATGATTCAAAATACATGTCAATCATCATGGGGGCCAATTTGTCAAAACATTTTTTATAAAACTCTACGGATATCCATCCGGATATCCATCCGGCCCTGGACATTTACCATTTTGCATAGAGGTAACAGCTCGAGTGAGTTCTTCTATAGTGATAGGTTCTTCCAAATGGGCAGCAGAATCGACACTGGGTGTGTTAAGTTTACTAAAAAAGACATCAAAAGCAAGGGGGTTATCCGTTTGTTCAGATGTATATAGGGAAATAAAATATTCTTTAAAATGGTCATTAATTAGCTGGGGATTAGTTGTTACCCCTGATGAGGTTTGAATCTGAGGTATGAGATGCGAGGATGACTCCTGTCTTAATTGATGGGCCAGCAGCTTATGCCTTATCACCCTCTTCATAGTACTTGTATCTAGATCTAAGTATTAAATTCTCTGCATAGCATGATGAAAGAATGTCAAATTCTGCCTGTAGAGCAAGACGCTCCCTGTATGTATCTGGGGATGCAGAAACTGCATAGATATTATCTAAAAGGGCTATTTTCTGAACAATATCTGATAGTTTACGTTTCCTCATTTTTTCCCTATATGCAGTGTATGAGATGATTTCCCCTCTTAAGTACGCCTTCATAGTTTCCCAAAGGAGGGATGCTGAAACATCTGAACACTTGTTTGTTAATATAAACAAATCTATCTGATTAGACACAAAATCCACAAAATGCTCATCTGACATCAAACGGGTATTTAAATGCCAAGGTGGCCGTGTGCCCTCAAGTTCCTTAACACAAATCTTCATACTAACCGGGGCATGGTCTGAAATAACAATAGTGTTGTATGAGCATAACTCCACTGAAGAAATTAAACTGTTATCTATCAAAAAAAAGTCAATCCGAGTAAAAGTATGATGAACCTGAGAAAAGAAAGAGTATTCTTTCCCAGACGGGTTAAAAAAACGCCAAGGATCCGAGACCTTAAACTCCTCCATAAAAGACTGAATCACCTTTGCAGACTTTGATGGTGTATTATGTCTAACAGAGGAGCGGTCGAGTTTGGGATTAATCCAGCAATTAAAATCACCTCCCAAAATAAGATGTTGAGAAGAGGTATCAGGCAGTACAGAGAATAAAAGTCTAAAAAAATTATCGTTATCCCAATTAGGCGCATAGACATTGGCGAGAATAACTGGAAAATGACTGATTTTACCTGTGACAATGACAAATCTCCCATTGGGATCTGCTATGACATCAGAGCACACAAAAGGAACTGATCTGTGTTTAAGAATTGCAGCGCCCCTGGCTTTACCCTGAAATCTGGAGTGAAATACCTGCCCAACCCATCTTCTCCTTAACAGTAGGTGGTCGTGAATTTTAAGATGTGTTTCTTGAAGATAGACAATGTGGGCTCCTAAATGTTGGAGGTGATGTAATATCTTGCTACGCTTAACGGGATTGTTCACTCCATTACAGTTCCAACTAACAAATGTGAAACTCCTCCCACTTAGATGTTGCGTCATCTTAGGTTGTGTCATACACGATATGGATCAAATTTTGAAAGTGAAATAATTATTTACTGTGAAACTGGCAAAGATTGAGCGGAGACCAAGAAAAAAAAAACAAAAAAAAAACAGATGAGAACAGCAATAAGACCCATTTTCTCCCACCCACCCCGGCAGAAGCATCTCCCCAAACGAGACACATGCACTTTACCTTTTGAACACTCGGACAGCTACAATTAATTATGCCGCCTGGGAGAAAGTGCAATGATAATAAAAAAAATTAAAATAAATAAACACAAAAAAAATATAAACAGAGGATTAAACTTAGTCCATAACACCAATAACACATGTGTGGACTTATGTTAAACTAACATAATTATTTCGATAGAAACAACAATCGCAGGCAAGTTATCGAGCAGAATGACAATAGTCATGTTCTGTCAGTGCACACTGACCAAATGTTTAAAGACAAACTGACTACATGATATTTACCTCGGGTATTTGCAGGTAAGACAGTTTTTTTTATAAAGTCCGATGCGGCGGCCGGGTCCTCAAACTTGTGTACAGCACCATTGGAGAGAGTGATCCGCAACACAGCAGGAAACAGAAGGCCAAACTTAACCCCAGGGCATGAGTGAAGGAGACGTTTTGAATCCTTGAAAGCAGCTCGTTTCTTCACAACAGCCGTTGTGTAGTCCGCAAAGACAGATATCTTATTCCCATCATGCATCAGAGGAGATAGCTGCGCGGCGCGTCGTAGAATCTCATCACGGGCTTGAAAGTAGTGAACTCTAATGACAAGGGGACGGGGGGGCTCCCCCTTCCTTGGCCTCTCGCGCAGTGTACGATGTGCCCTGTCTAGTAGAGGTTTCTCCTGGAGATGCAGCAAGCTCTGCAAAAGCTGAGAGACAAAGTCAGCTGGATGTGAACCCTCAACTCCCTCGGGTAATCCAACTAGGCGAATATTGTTCCTTCTGGATCTTCCCTTCAGATCTTCACATTTGGCATCCAGTTGTACCACCTGCTTTTGAAGCGTGGATATAACGGATTGCATTTCAGTTATGCGATCACTGTGATCAGATGCTGAACGTTCCAGTTCTCTGACAGTGTCGGCGTTAGCGTCCACTTTCTGCTGCAAAGGGCCTAGCCAGTCTTTAACTTCTTGTCTAACTGTGACGATCTCTGACCGCAAATCCGATGACAATGAGTCAATTTTCTTGCATATATCATTTTTGACCGACTCCAACATGCCCTGAATGAGAGTTATGTTTGCAGGTGAACTGTCAGTAGAGTTGATGTTTGCTGAGGCCCCATCAGTATCCTCCAGAGAGTGAGCAGTTTTGCCGCGGCCGCTCTTACCCGCGCCGGTTTTCGCTCGAGATGACGACATATTCGTGACTTACAGTCAATATGAGTGATCCTTTTAATGTTAGTAAACTAGTTTTACAACTTGTATAAAGAAATTATACAAAACTGTGCGAATAAATGAGTAAATGGAACACTTTCTCTCAGAGCAACGGGGAAACACGTCTTACATCCTTGCTAGAAACAGCGCCCCCCCCATATTTATTAATTGTGAAATATTTTTGTTTATGTTTGTCAGGCTGATAAGACACTAGGTTTTGTCTGGAGAATCATGAATGTAGATCATTTTAAACATATGTCATACGCAGCAGTTTCTCTGAGTTCAGTTCTGTGCTACACCTTTACAAGCATGTTAACAATGAGAAATCAAGAACTAAATAAATCAGTTTTACTATATTTAGAGGAATAATAAAAAAAATCCATTATGGTCTTTGGAATCAATGTTGACATGTTGCTCTCTGGGAAATATTTTCATGATGTCTATTTTTCCCACATTTTCCACATGCATGAAGTTCATCAGGACTCATAATCAGGTCATTATATATTAAACAATGTGCATCTGAAATGTTCAGAATTATTGATTCATTTATTTGAAGCTGCAGGTTTTTCTGTGAATCATGATGATTGATCTGCATATGAAGAACAGAAGCATCATTATGAGAAACTCCACAACATCATCCATGATCAAAGAGGTCAAAGGTCACCTCAGAGGTCACAGCTCATCAAATATAGTTCTTTAAACAGTGTTATATCAGAAAGCATTTAGTCAAATCTGAATGAGTGAGTGTTGAGAAGAGCTGAGGATCTTCTAATATCAGTGTGTTGAAGTGTTGTTTCTCTCTCTCTGCTGGAGTGTGTGTTCACTCGAGTGGAATAGAGGTTTTTGTACGAGCGTTTCATTAGATTGTATCACTGTGGCTCACATTCGGTGGAGGAACTAAACTGGTGATCGGTAAGTCTGTCTATTTAATTACATATTTAAAAAAAATACAATTTTAATTTCAGAAAGTGTTTTTTATAGTTGAAAAAATAACAACATTTATCAATAATAATGATTATTAGATATTGTGGTGATACTTTACTTAAAGGTGCATTGCGCAACATTTCATGTTAAAAATACCCGTTTTTCTAACCCATACATGCTTAAACAATTGCCTGATGGGCTGAATGAGCCTTTCTATGATCACTGCGATTGCCTCTATAATCCTGTACAGTAAAATAAATAAGAGGGATTCGGGACGGAATCGACTGGGCGTGACGTCATGCGCGTTCACGCTCACCTGGCTATGTCTGGCAGGTTTGTGTATTCGCCGCCATTATCCGCATCAGCGAAGACAACTCGAGCGACTTTTGCAAAAGTACAAGATGGATTCAAAGAGACCGGCTTCTAGTTCATCCCAAACCCTAACGCAAACTCCACGTAACCGCATGCACAACTCTGGTTGCAGTTTCGCGTGTCGCCAGAAGGGGGCATAGTTCTGCAAAAACTCAGAGACTTGCGCAATGCACCTTTAAAGCCTTTATGTATAATGCATTATAAAGGTATCAATAACGTATGTTATAATGTCATATATGTTTTCATAAATAACTGTAACCAAAGTTAAAATGTTTATAATATTTGCTAATTCCTTGTTATATCTAGAATTGGTTGTTTGTCATGAGTTTTAGTGTATTATAATTTTTTTGAGGTCTAACGATCTTTCCCTCTGTAAGCCACCTTGCCACCCCTGGGGTTGAAATATTCCACCTGCGGCTGGACACCCCAGTGATTCCCCATATGCCATGTGTATTCCTAAGTCCCCCCTTCGGGCAGGCAATAATTGCATATTTCCAATGAGATATGCTTCCCAGTGTACCTTGGTATTCCTGTGTTAAAGGTGAACTAAGTAACTTTTTTACCTTAACCCTCTAGGCGCCACAGTCGAGTTTACTCGACAAGATGCGGCACTGAATAAAACGGCCGATTTTGTCAAACAGGGTGTCAAATTTCGTTCGACCTCCCCTCCACTAGTTAGCATACATGTCATACTTCATCCCCGACTCAAAAAAATTTCATGTTTCTATACAAAATCTTCGAGCTAGAGCGCGTTGAATCAGTGCGAACAAAAGCGGAGCTAGTGTGCGAGTGAGCCATTTTATCAGATCAATATTGTCAACGTCAGCGAGTATTTGCATTAGATTATTATTATTATTATCATCTAATGGCATCAATAAAGCAATGAAGTGTTGGGTGTTCTATTCGCGGACCCTGATTCTGAAGGGGAATAACGTTATCTGCCTTCAGAAAATGACGGTGATTCTGAAAGTGAAAGTATAGCCCTACACCAAGCACAAACGGCGAATCCTTTGCCCAATATATATGGTCCTTTGCCCAATGTCAGTGGTGGGAACAATGTTTCCCGGGGTCGGAGTGTTCATTGCGAAGTTAGCAGGCGTGTTAGTGTTGTGGGGAACGAGGCGGGAGATGTTTACCGCGCTCGCCACGGTGACCGCGTGCATCTCCGCAATCGCGGCGACAGTATTGTGGTGGAGGCTTTGTCTAATGCCACTGGGTATGTTAGACGAGGTCGAAGTATTCATAGGACAGTTAGGGGGCAACGTAGAGGCAGGGTGGGGAGTCGCAATGACAAAGACAGTAGTCCGAGCTGTGCACACTCGGCGCGCTTGAGACAGATCTGGCCGCACCCGCGCTGCTCGTAGCAGGAGCAGAGGCGGTGTGACACGAAGCAGAGGGTCTAACGAGTCTATCGCAAGACCACACCATGAAACACTACAAGAAATGTCACCTGGATGGATAGGGAGTCATTATCTCTACAGCAAAAGCTCTGCAACATAAATGCTTTTTTTTTTTTTTGTCTGCCATTTATGATTTACACTGTTGATTTACTATCTATTTCCATGACCATTTTAGTGTACAATATGTGTTCTTTTTTGTGTGTTCATGTCCTTATGATGTGTGCGTCTATGTCAGCTAAAAAAACAACAACCAAAAAAAAAAACACACACACACAAAAAAAAAAAATACTAACATTGTCTCTCGTCTTGTCTCGTCATCTCACTCATGATCTGTGGCATACCATGGCGAGTGAGCTTTTGAACTAAACAGGTTTTGTCTACTTGTGTTTGTGTGTCATATGAATAATATGTGCCCCATACATGGAATCAGAGTGCCTACTGTATGTAGTAAATGGAAAATCTCTACAGCAAAAGGCCAATCGCTACATGCATTCAGTTTGTTTCTACCATTTATTAGTAATGATTTACACAGTTTGTTCACTACTTACTATTTACCTGAGCATTCAGTATTGTGCAATATAGCATACAGAAGGTGAGGGACATTTTTGGGGGAAAGAAGTGCTGCATTTTATCTTTTAAACGTGACTTTTCATGAAAATTCTATAATCCAAGATGGCCGCCACTATATGACGTCATAATATGCAAATTAGATGGGAAAATGTAATTCCTACATAAACTTTGGGTCATCCTTAATATTTCTCTAATTTACAGAAAGTCTCTATCTTTTATCACTTTTAATATATAGCCTTTTGAAATTAAGATGTCAAAATCGAACGTTTTAGGAAAAAACCTCTGGCGCCTAAAGGGTTAACTGAACAGCTTCGGAGTCATTGGAATGGTTATATTACTTATTTCGGGTTGAATGGTGGTCGTTTCGCACACCCCTGGTGCCCGTGAGCGGAAAATACGCACTTGCAACTTTGAGCCGCGTCAGGAAGTCTCACGTGATATCAGGTCTCGCGATGTAAACAATTGCTTTACGGCCAAAAGAAATCTGCTCAAATACTGTCATTATTGCTCTCCCTCACGCTGTCCGAACCCGAAGGAAGAAGACGTTTTAAAGAATGTCCCATCTGCTTTGATGTTGTTGATCTACTAGCCTCTGGTGTCTGAGAATCACCAAATAGTTTTTACAACAGTGTTGTCAAATATCTATTCCGAAGCTGTGGGGGGAGCTCTAGAGAGAAACCTGCGAGCAAAAAGCGAGAATACAGCGAAGAAATCCCGAAGCTACTGAGTGCTGCTTTAAGTAGGAGTCCTTCGTCCGTGCTAGTCTCACGAGGGAGCTCAGACTTACGCAGGGCACTGGAAGACAGCCGCGGTGGCGTGATTAGACTGGGAACCCCATTCGTCGTCCCTGACGTAACTCGTAGTGACCATGAAAGGGAACGTCTCGGTTACCTATGTAACCCTCGTTCCCTGAGTAGGGAACAGAGACGTTACGTCTCCCTGCCACTTCCACTGGAACACTTTCTTGCCATTGGCTCGTTTTGTATACTCGAAGGTGAGAGGCTTTCTAAGAGAAACCCCATTCGTCGTCACTGACGTAACATCTCCGTTCCCTACTCAGGGAACGAGGGTTACATACATAACCGAAACATTATTCACATCGCTTCCCTTTATTTCACTGAAAACTGGCATACATGCAGGTATGTGGAACTTTTGTTGCATTGTTGTCCCAGATATCATTAATCAGATCAACAGTGTTTATGTCCAAAGTAAAATAATCATGGTAATTAATTATATGTAGTTGTTTTTAAATTATGAACTAAACTAAACAAACAATAAATAAAAGTTTTTTTCAAATAAAACATTCTATTTACTGTACCAAACACCACTTTCAATACACAATATTCACCATACTTTATTACACAACACTTTATCGATAAAGCAGCATAAAGACAAATGAGATTCAAGATAAATAAAAATGTGTCTTCAAAACTACATTAACATCATAATAATCCATTCACAGCTGCTGAAGCCACAACACGAGTGCCAGAGAATCATATTCAGTCACCTATGATACAGAAAACAAATCTGATATTGTGTTGGAAAATAATGATTCATTATCACAGCTAAACTGGTTTCTTGCTCTTCCCTGTACGTCTCTATCGTGTTCATGTTCTTCTTCCTCGTCTAAACAGTTTGTTCAGTTGAAGAACAGAAGAACAGAAGATGTGATCACTGATGTGGTGGAGCTTTTCCTCAACCAGAGGAAGAAGTCTCAACATCCCATTGTCAGGCGTTCTCCAGTCCTGGTCTGAAAGTAAAACAGAAAACACAAACCATTCAAATGAAGTTGTTTAATGGACAGTCAGGTCAGCTTATGTTCTGCGTTATTTAAAGCAGTGATGGTTTACTCTGGCCCTCAGCGTCCACTGTCCTGCAGATTTAGCTCCGACCTCAAACCCTCCTGCCTATTGTCTAGAAGTAAACCTGAAGACTTTGGTTACATTTCCAGATGTGCTCGATTAGGGTTGGAGGTTAACTCTCCGCCTCAAAAAGGAGAACGCAAAGGGCCAGAGTTGCCCGTTCCTGATTTAAATTTACAAAGCAGCAGTCAGTACATTATATAAAATACACATTGAAGTATTATATATATACAGTAATATTGCAGCACATAATATAAGCTAAGTACTGAACAAAAACAGTTTTACCCATACCAACAGCAACCTATTTTAAAAGATCTTTAAAGTGTAAATTGCAGGTTACATTTTTCGGCAAGTAGGCTAGCAGTTATATTGGAGATGTAGCTAGCGAAAATGGTTAACTATTGTGTTTGTACGGTATGTACAAATACATCAAAAACAGAGCAGAGGCTCCACAAGTTCCCCAAGAAAAACAGCTGATTTGTGCCTGGGTGAGGTTTGTGGCTATGAAGCGGGCAGATTTTACTGCTGCCTCTGTGACAAAGTCAGCCGTCATATGCGGCGAACACTTCTCTGCTTTAGACTATGACCCTGGAGACATACGTCGGTTTAGTATGGGTTTTAAACGCCGGGTACGACTTATTTCCTTATTTCGGAAATAATATAATAAGTCGGGTACGACTTATTTCCGATGCAATTCCTTCATGTCATTCCTTCAGTGATGAATGAAATTACTCAATTGTAAATGTACTCGTGTGTGCTGGCTTCAAGAGGGCCGTGATACTCTCCTGAAATGAGAGTAAGCTTTTTGCAAAACAAATGGGTTCAGGCAGCATGCGTCAAAACCAGGATTTGCTGCGCGAGGCACGTCAGATCTGCCGGTCGAGCTGCTCCACTAAACTCCCAAACGCGTTCACCTCACGGCAGCACATACTCTCCACTGCTGATTCCATTGGGTAGCATAGCCCACACAAACACCTGTCAAACGCAGCGATAGGGACATCGATCTCTTTTTTTTCTGACAATGAGCGTCGCTAATTAGTTGTGTTTTAGCACAGGCAATATCACGTTCTGTCAGCAGATACTCCCTCTTATGACGTCATCACCCAATTACTGTAAAAAACAGGCTACCTTTGAAGAAACCCCAATAAATGTTATTTTAACACATTTTAAGACAGAAATGTTTAAATATATACATATTGAGCACTTTAATTTACACATTAATTGGTTGTGGTGGTTAACCTGCAATTTACACTTTAAGAAAGGCATGGTCTCTTTTGAGCCTTTGCCAGTGATTCTTGATTTCTTTCCAGACAACATACTCTTCTGTCACTGGTTTCAAGAGCTTCACACGGTCCAAAACCAAGTGATAACCTGTACAATGTAAAATTGTCAACATAAAATTATGTACTATGTCACAGGTCGGGGTGGGCCAAACCAGACTGCACCCACCCCTAAACCACTATCACCCAGAGGAGCGTATCAAAGGAGGAGGCAGGAGGCAGGAGTAAAAGGAATAACACTTTATTTTGTATTAAAAAGCAATTAAGAAGTCCTAGTCTAAAATTCCTTGTCCTCTCCTTCCCAGGGACCCAGAGCAGCACCGCCGCGAGTATGAACCGGCGAAACTCCCAATGGGAGAACGTTGGACAGGTGAATGTCACAGGTGAGTAGAGAGAACAGAGATCACTTCCTTCACAGACTGGCGTCAGACTCACAGTGGGAGAGCGTTGGACAGGTGAATATCACAGGTGAGTAGAGAGAACAGAGATCACTTTCTTCACAGACTAGCGTCAGACTCACAGTGGGAGAGCGTTGGACAGGTGAATATCACAGGTGAGTAGAGAGAACGGAGGCCACTTCCTTCACAGACTGGCGTCAGACTCACAGTGGGAGAGCGTTGGACAGGCGAATATCACAAGTGAGTAGAGAGAACAGAGACCACTTTCTTCACAGACTAGCCTCAGACTCACAGTGGGAGAGCGTTGGACAGGTGAATATCACAGGTGAGTGGAGAGAACGGAGGCCACTTCCTTCACAGACTGGCGTCAGACTCACAGTGGGAGAGCGTTGGACAGGTGAATATCACAGGTGAGTGGAGAGAACGGAGGCCACTTCCTTCACAGACTGGCGTCAGACTCACAGTGGGAGAGCGTTGGACAGGCGAATATCACAAGTGAGTAGGGAGAACAGAGACCACTACCTTCACAGACTGGCGTCAGACTCACAGTGGGAGAGCGTTGGACAGGTGAATATCACAGGTGAGTAGAGAGAACGAAGGCCACTTCCTTCACAGACTGGCGTCAGACTCACAGTGGGAGAGCGTTGGACAGGCGAATATCACAAGTGAGTAGAGAGAACGGAGGCCACTTCCTTCACAGACTGGTGTCAGACTCACAGTGGGAGAGCGTTGGACAGGTGAATATCACAGGTGAGTGGAGAGAACGGAGGCCACTTCCTTCACAGACTGGTGTCAGACTCACAGTGGAAGAGCGTTGGACAGGTGAATATCACAGGTGAGTAGAGAGAACAGAGACCACTACCTTCACAGACTGGCGTCAGACTCACAGTGGGAGAGCGTTGGACAGGTGAATATCACAGGTGAGTGGAGAGAACGGAGGCCACTTCCTTCACAGACTGGTGTCAGACTCACAGTGGGAGAGCGTTGGACAGGTGAATATCACAAGTGAGTAGAGAGAACAGAGACCACTACCTTCACAGACTGGCGTCAGACTCACAGTGGGAGAGCGTTGGACAGGTGAATATCACAGGTGAGTGGAGAGAACGGAGGCCACTTCCTTCACAGACTGGCGTCAGACTCACCGTGGGAGAGCACCGGACAGGTGGATATCACAGGTGAGTAGAGAGAACGGAGATCACCTCCTTCACAGACTGGCGTCAGACTCACAGTGGGAGAGCGTTGGACCAGTGAGTATCACAGGTAAGTAGAGAGATCAAGGCTCGGCTGCAGCAGACTCCAAGTCGCAAGCGGAACGGGGCTTCACTAGGACAGACAGAATCAACTTCAACAGCAGTGCACAGTCCTCACGTGTATTGCAGGGGACAGATAACTTCACACCAGGCCGGTAGGCTTAGGGCTGCAGCAGACTCACAGTCGCAGGCTGAACGGGGCTTCTCTAGGACAGACAGAATCAACTTCAACAGCAGTGTACAGTTCTCACGTGTGTTGCGGGGGACAGATAACTTCACACCATGCAGGTAGGCTTAGGGCTGCAGCAGACTCACAGTCGCAGGCTGAACGGGGCTTCCAGTCGCAGGCTGAACGGGGCTTCTCTAGGACAGGCAGAATCAACTTCAACAGCAGTGTACAGTTCTCACGTGTGTTGCAGGGGACAGATAACTGCACACCATGCAGGTAGGCTTAGAGCTGCAGCAGACTCACAGTCGCAGGCTGAACGGGGCTCTTCTAGGACAGACAGAAATCAACTTCAACAGCAGTATACAGTTCTCACGTGTATTGCAGGGGACAGATAATTTCACACCAGGCAAGTAGGCTTAGGGCTGCAGCAGACTCACAGTCGCAGGCTGAACGGGGCTTCTCTAGGACAGACAGAATCAACTTCAACAGCAGTGTATAGTTCTCACGTGTATTGCAGGGGACAGATAATTTCACACCAGGCAAGTAGGCTTAGGGCTGCAGCAGACTCACAGTCGCAGGCTGAACGAGGCTTCTCTAGGACAGACAGAATCAACTTCAACAGCAGTGTACAGTTCTCAACAGCAATTACACAGTTCTCACATGGGGTGAACATTAGCTCACAGAGGTTCTTCTCTCTGAACACCGCACGTAGATGTAAGCAATCTCACTCAGCTCTCATGGTAAATAGTAGATTCCCCAGGGCACATGGGCAGTTGCGGGGCAATAACAGGTATTCTTCCACACACACACACTGCAATCCAACTCTAAACATGTATTCGTGAGGGGAAACGTCAATTTACACACTACAATTCCACTCTTCCAGTGCGCATAAGGCCAGCACTCACCCACAGCTCCTGGACTACCGGACTGAGGATCGCCAGGGGCGGAACAGAACACTCGAGAGATTGGTCTTCACAGTCACAGACGGACTTCACTCTGCTGGACTCCAATCGGAGAGAGGAGATGAGGAAATCAACAGGAATCAATATTTCACTCGGTGAAAGGTGTACACATGCTCCAAACACTTCAATCCAATACCCAATTTAGTGTAAAACACATGCAGTTATGAGATTCAGTCTGATAACTACTCATCTCTCTCTTCCCCAGCTCAGTCAGCGAATTTCACTCCTCTTGACCGTCCCCGAGTCCTCTCAAATAACACTCCTTTTCCTTCAGGACGACCCCTCAACTGCAGTTCCATAAACAAATCCCCACGGGAGAGAAGCCACCAACAATCAGGGGGAAGAACAATCCAAATCAACGGGCAGAAAAACAGCGCAACACCACACAGCACAACGCAGCCTTCTCTTCCTTGTGTGTTTTTATCCTGTCAAGAAGTGAGTGGTCTCAATCAAACACTCAGCGTGAAGCCCTTACACCTGTCACCAATCTGCCGTTTAGTTGTCATGACGACAAACACTCATACAGGTCCGGGGATGGTGTTACGCTGAAAACGTCCCGACGGGAACAATTCTCCAGAGGGGAATTGTTCCGGGGCTGTTTGTCACCCCGTGACATACTACATATTACAGCATTGTTTCAATACAAGAGATACCAATGGACTCGCACAGCTTTCTGTCTTTGGGCACCAGATGTTCCTTCCTCACCCGAAAAAAAAGGACTTGTTCGATTAACTTGTGTTGATCTAAGGACTGGTCTTCCTTCTCTGCTGTAAAACAAGAAAGTCTCGACTTACTGTATGCGCAATTACTATTGTTCTTGAAACATATAAATTAAGACGTTTATAATTAAGTTAATTTATCATACGATTATGAATTCGTCCATAGAGTGACGCCGGGGCGCTTGACCATGCTTCAGTTTTTGATGCCTTTTGAGTGAGAATGGGTTGAATATCAGCACTAACTCTTATTTCATATCAAATAAATTATTATCGATAATTGTATATTTTTAAAGTCTTTAGAAACTTTGAACTAAATTATGTTTTATTAACAAAGTTCGGGAGGAGCAGGTTCAGATAATTAACCAAATTATGCACAGCTGGAGATTAATCAGTAATCAACTCAATGACAGAGTATAAATTTACAGCAGACCTATCTCTGTTCATTGAAAGTTTGTTAGCATCCCTCCTCCACCCCATCTCCTCACTTTCAGTTCCATCTACACTTACCAACTGGGGGGAGTACTCTGGGTTCAGGCCTAACTCCGAGCTCGGAGCCCTCCCCCCAGACAGCACGCCAAATATGCATAAACTTATTGTACTAATTATATGTAGATGTGAACTCGTGAAACATTGATATTGTGTAGTTTGTGATCCTCCATCAGCAGCTGCAGTTTCTCTCAGCTGTATCAGTGCAGTCACTGTGACGTCTGACTGACAGAGGTTTTTGTACGACTCTTTATCACTGTGTGAACAGCATAGTGCTGCCTGATTTGTAATAACTCAGACAGTAATAATCTCCTGTATCTTCAGTCTGGACTCCACTGATGGTCAGAGTAAAATCTCTGCCAGATCCACTGCCACTGAATCTAGATGGAGTTCCAGTATAACGGCTTGTTGCTCTATATATGAGGAGTTTAGGAGCTTCTCCAGGTTTCTGTGAGTACCAGTGTAAGAAAATATCACTACTGCTGGTTTTACAGTTTATTCTGACTTCTTCTCCTGGTTGAACTGCTGTTATTGATGGACTCTGAGTTACAGTGATCTGTCCTCTACACTCTGGAAGAAAACACAAACAAAAATGAAAATGATATATATGATGATTTACAGTATATGATAAATATAGGCTATATATTTAACATTTTAAGAGAATTAATAATCATTATAATAGGTGTATTACACAAACCTTGAATAAACAGTGCAATGGTCCAGATGAAGATGTTGATTGTGTTCATTGCTGTAGTTTAGTCTTGTGTGATGATGAAGAGTGTGTTCTGTTCTGCTCTCAGTCATGAAGTGTTAAACTCACAGCACTATAAACACTCTCAGAGCACTGAAGCATGTGCTGACAATGCAAAGAAGTGGGCAGGATTTACAACAGCTTGTGCTGATAACAAACTAATATACACTAGAGTTACAGAATCATGACTTTATTTAGTATTTTTATTGTGACTCCTGAGACACTGAGGATGTGCAGATGAACGTCCATCTCTGTGTCCATATTCAGTCATGTGACCATCATCACTGCTACACTTCCACTAGATGAACCGCCATCACTAAAGTAAGATCATGAATCATGAGTCTGTTCAGAAAGTATCAGGACTGATTGTGAATCTCTAATCAGAGTTCATGGTGTCACTCCATCTATCATGAAGCCTCATGTGTGTCTGAAATCATCAAATGGAGAAGAAACAGGCTGTTAAAGATGGAGACATATTAGAGCTTGTTCACGTTTCATGATCTTGTGTGGAGATTCATAACCAGTCCAGATACTTTTACAACACACCTTGAATATGAAAACATGCTTGACTGTGTAGAACATGCAAAATACCTTTTATATTTTCATTGTTGACACTTTCTATTGACTTTGGCTCTAATATTCAATAAACTCATTATTTGAAGAGATTTTCACTGAAGATTGAAGTCTGAAGCTGTAGGTTTTTCTGTGAATCATGATGATTGATCTGCATATGAAGAACAGAAGCATCATTATGAGAAACTCCACAACATCATCCATGATCAAAGAGGTCAAAGGTCACCTCAGAGGTCACAGCTCATCAAATATATTTCTTTAAACAGTGTTATATCAGAAAGCATTTAGTCAAATCTGAATGAGTGAGTGTTGAGAAGAGCTGAGGATCTTCTAATGTCAGTGTGTTGAAGTGTTGTTTCTCTCTCTCTGCTGGAGTGTGTGTTCACTCGAGTGGAATAGAGGTTTTTGTACGAGCGTTTCATTAGATTGTATCACTGTGGTACACATTCGGTGGAGGAACTAAACTGGTGATCGGTAAGTCTGTCTATTTAATCACCTAATAAAAAATACAATTTAGATTTCAGAAAGTGTTTTACAGTGGAAACAAGAACAATATTTATTAATTATAATGATTAGTAGATATTGTGGTAAAACTTTACTTGAAGCCTTTATGTATAATGCATTACTAATTTTTTGGAGGTGTAACAATGAATAGATGATATTATAATGTGTTAAAACCTTGGTTACAATTATTGATGAGATCATACATGCATTATAATGTGTAAAACAATATATAATTAATGCATTAAAAATACGTTTTATAATGCAATATGTATAAAGGCTTTAAATAAAGTGTTACTGATATTTTTGTATAATTATTGAATCTAAAACTATGATATTATTATAAGAATAGCATTATTCCTTTCAACAACAAAAAAATATATGAAAAATGAAATAAAACTCTAAACATATTTCCACACTGTGTCTCACTATGAGTTTAATCAGTTTATTACAGGTTTGTCTTTCCTTCATTTATTTCTACACTGAGTTCATATTTAGTTCATCTTTTATTGTAGAAATCATACATGGAAAAAGAGATTTGACATCAGAATGTAAATGTTGCTGCTTTCTGTAGTTCAGTCAATGATACTGAATCTCTTTTGCTCATGTTGTGCTTATAATTCAGTGTTTTGTTCATTCTGTGTGATTCAATTGTGTTTTAACTTGAGTTTGTGTTTGAAATTGAGTTACATTTTCAGTTCAGGTGAATATCTCAAAATGTAAGATATTAATGTTCAGAGTGAATAATTGCTGGAATTAAAGCAGTCAGATCGGCCTGATAATAGATAATATGTGTTATAACTGCTGTTACACTTATTGATGAGATCATACATGCATTTTAATGTATATAGCAGTGCATAATTAATGTATTAAAATTATTTTATAATGCAATATGTATGAAAGCTTTAAACAAAGTGTGTTGTGTGTGTGTGTGTGTGAATGTGTTGTGTTTGTCTCCTGCAGCTGGTCCCACAGTGAAGCCCTCAGTGTCTCTGCTGCCGCCCTCTTCTCTGCAGATCTCTGGAGACTCAGCCGCACTGCTCTGCCTGCTCAGCTCTTACTCTCCACAGGGGGCGCTGGTGAGCTGGACACTGGACGGGTCAGAGGTCACCGAGGGGGTTCTGACCAGCGCAGAGAGCCAGCAGGACGGCCGCTACAGCCGCAGTAGCGTCCTGACCCTCAGCAAAGCACGCTGGGAAGAGGGAGAGCTGTACGTCTGCAGAGTAACACATGATGGAGCTCCTCATGAGGTCTCGTTCCACAAGAGCTCTGAGTGCTGATGTTTCTCTCCTGAAGATGAGCCGTATCTGAGTGTCCTGTGTCAGGCAGGATTCAGTCTAGTGCTGCAGCTGTAGTGATTTACAACTCAATACTGAAAGAGTGTGTGTGTGTGTGTGTGTGTGTGTGTGAGTGTGTGAGTGTGTGAGAGTGTGTGTGTGTGTGTGTGTTTGTGTGTGTGTGTGTGTGTGTGTGTGATCTTTAAATCTGCTGTGTTTGCTGCAACATTCAATAAAGCTTCTCAACAAGTTCACTTTGTGTCTGACAACAACATTCAACTAACAGATGAAGATGCAGGTGCTTTTCAGAAGGTTGATGTAGCAGTAAATGTCAAATAAAGCTCTTGGGGTTTGAACATGGTCTCTGGAGACAGAGCTGCTCTATTCTGAGAGGATCACAATCACTCCACCCTGACAATGCAAATGGGGTTTCAGTCTCACTCTTTGATTGGTTACATGATCTGGACTGGAACACTTTCACTTCTGCTTTAGTGAAGCAGCGCAGACAAACTGATCATTTATAGGAGATTAAAAAGTTTTGAATATAAAAATATCATTAAAAAAAAATAAAAAATAAAAAAATAAATAATAAAAAATCAGCCGTTCTGACACTAATTGTTACATAATCATTATATTTATAGACAATGGTGTAAATATATATGAAAATGTTATGAAAATCATAACTAATACATGATCACAAATCAAGAATCAGTGTGTTGTTAATAAATGTTAATATCATAGTGTAATTGTTCATTGTATAATAAAAACCCTTGGTTGAATGTGTGTTTCACTGCCAGTTTCTGCCTAGCCGACTCTCAGCCAGATCTGTCTTACAGTGCCTGGGCCAGACCTGGGCCATATCAGTCAATAAGAGTCACTTTACAGGGTGTGGGCCACATCTGGGCCAGAGGAAGCTCTGTGTGTCCATGTTCAGTGTGTTGGGCCAGTTTTGGGCCGGGGACCCAGCCAGAAGTGGAGGTGGGCCAGGCAAAGTTTGCTCTCTGGCCTGCTGTTATCAACTCAAGAGTGAACCAGAATCATGTTGCTCTAGTGATGGAGAAACAAAGCTTTTAGAAACCATTGAACCGATTGATTTGCATAATGATTCACTGTATTGAAGCTCTGGAAACGCCACACGCTGGTCAGAACAGCGGAAACTCAGCATAAAAACACCTTTTACACACCAAATGAAAATGTTTTTATTTAAAGTCTAATCTATTAAATGCAATTACCAAATCATCTAATACCAGTAAATATGAAATGTCTTTATAATTAGTTTATTAAATTGAAGGGCTTGTTTTGTTTGTTTTATGGAAACGCATATTCATGTTTTGTAAATGATTAGTTAATCATTTACTAATCAATTGTAAATGACTTATAACTGAATCTACAAAACATACATACAATAATTAACATATCACTTATTAATCATTAATATGAACGCATAGTCATGTGTCGTAAATAATTAGTTAATCATTTACTAATCATTTGTAAATGACTTGTAATAAAATTTACAAAACATACATAACATGTTAGTATATCACTTGCCACTCATTTATGAATGTTCTGTAAATGATTAGTTCATCATTAACTAACCACTTATAAATGACTTACAACTGAACGTTATTATTAAGTGTTACTGGCCGGTCTATGGCAGCCATGTGGGCCACGAAACTTAATTTATGGTTACATCTAGCTGATCTAAAGGATAGAGACAGGTCTGTTCTTTTGGACACTCCGCTTTCGCCTTCGGGTCTATTCGGCGACGCTGTATATACGGTCGTCGATACATTTCAGGAGTTGAAGAAACAATCAGCGGCGTTCCAGAAGTTTCTTTCTCGCCGATCTAATGTCCCAGAGACTACTCCCGCCCAGCCATCTACGAGCTCCTCGCAGCACAGAGTGCAACAAAAGGGGGGCGACTCTCTGAGGAGGGTCGCAATGCTGCCAGTTCGGTTGTTCCCTGCTGGTTCGCCGTTTCAGGGCACCGAAGTGACTGTTCGACCAAATCCATTAGGAGAATTTCTGGCACTGTGGAAACTACTGCCAAATATATCTTATTGGGTCCTGCATATAATAGAAAAGGGTTACAGAATTCAGTTTGGTTCTCGCCCGCCCAGATTTCTAGGGGTCCTCCTTACGGTGGTGGACCCCAAGCAGGCTCTGGTTATGGAGCAGCAAGTTCTGACTCTTCTATGAAAGGGGGCTATAGAAAGGGTTCCTCTTCCCAGCTGGGAGTCAGGGTTTTACAGCCGTTACTTCATTGTTCCAAAAAAGGATGAGGGGTTGCATCCTATTCTAGATCTGTGCCAACTAAACCGCAGGGTTCAGAAACTCAAGTTCAAGATGCTTACACTCAAACAGATTGAGTCACAGATTCAGTCCGAGGACTGGTTTGTCACGATAGACTTGAAGGACGCTTACTTCCATGTATCCATCCATCCTCATCACAGGAGGTTCCTGAGGTTTGCTTTCGGGGGCGAAGCATACCAATATCGTGTTCTTCCGTTCAGCCTAGGTTTATCACCCCGCGCTTTTACGAAATGCGTGGATGCAGCTCTTGCTCCCCTGAGACTCCAGGGCATCCGCATGTTGAATTATATTGACGATTGGTTGATTTTAGCTTAATCCGAGCATAATGGCAGTTTGGCATCGAGATGTCGTTCTGTCTCACATGAAGATGTGGGGTTGAGGCTCAGCGCCAAGAAGAGTGTGCTCCTCCCGTCTCAGAGGACCACTTTTCTAGGTGTGGTATGGGATTCGACAATGATGCGGGCACAATTGTCACCAACATGTATTACTTCGATTCTCTCAGCCGTAAATGGGGTAAAACTAGGCCAGTCACTCACTGTGAAACAGTTTCAGAAACTGTTGGGTCTCATGGCAGCTGCGTCCAACGTAATAACTTTTGGCCTCCTGTACATGAGACTCATGCAGTGGTGGCTCAGGACCAAGGGGTTTTCTCCAAGGGGAAACCCGTTTTGCATGATCAAGGTTACGCACTTCAATGCCTACGTGCCTTAGTCATGTGGATCAAACCTTGGTTCCTCACCCAAGGCCCAGTGCTGGGGGCTTCTTGTCGACGCGTAACGCTATCGACGGATGCTTCCCTCACAGGTTGGGGGGCAATCATGAGTGGTCGCTCGACGAAAGGTCTTTGGCAGGACCATCTACTTTCTTGGCACATAAATCGTCTAGAAATGATGGCGGTGTTTCGAGCTCTCAAGCACTTCCTGCCAGACCTGAGAGGTCACCATGTACTTGGTCGCACGGACAACACATCAGTGGCCTCTTATATCAACCATCAGGGGGGTCTGAGGTCACGTCACCTATGCAAACTGGCTCATCAGATCCTCCTATGGGCCCATGGGAAATTACTGTCTCTCAGAGCAGTATATATTACGGGGCATCTAAATCAGGGAGCGGATATCCTGTCGAGGCAGGGGCTGAGGCCCAGGGAATGGAGACTTATCTCCTTCCACCTTAAAGGTGCATGTGGCGGTTATATCTGCTTACCACACTCCTCTGGGTGGTGCATCATTGGGGAGAGATCCTCTCATTACTCGTTTTCTTCGTGGCACCCTGAGGCTGAGGCCTGCACTGCGCAGTTTAGCACCGGCTTGGGATTTGGCCGTTGTACTGGATGGCCTGGCTTTGGCTCCCTTCGAGCCCATTGAAGAGGTTTCAGAAAAGTTCCTTACGCTAAAAACTTTATTTCTCATTGCTATTTCTTCTATCAAGAGAATTGGAGATTTGCAAGCCTTGTCGGTTGCTCCTTCGTGCCTGGAATTTGCACCTGGTTTGGTGAAAGCCTTTATTCACCCTAGACCGGGTTACATCCCTAAGGTCCCTACTAATGTATCGTAGTGCTCAGTCGTGCTGCAGGCCTTCTGTCCGCCACCTTTTATAACACCAGATCAGGAAAAACTTAATCTGCTGTGCCCTGTTCGGGCTTTGGATGCTTACGTACACAGAGCTGCCCTGTGGCGTAATTCGGATCAACTATTTGTCTTTTTCGGGTCACCAAGAAAAGGTTACCCTGCTTCCAAGCAGATAATGAGCAAGTGGGTAGTCGAGGCTATCTCACTTGCTTATGAAGCGGCTGGTCAGCCTTCACCTTTGGCCGTCCGAGCCCATTCTACTAGGAGTATGGCTGCCTCTAAGGCTTTATTATCAGGGGTTTCCCTCCATTACATCTGTGATGCGGCAGGCTGGTCCTCACCGCATACATTTGTTAGATTTTATGACTTGGATCTTGGTCTCGTTCCCTCTCAGGGAACCAGGGTTACATACGTAACCTGATATGTTTTCAGGTGGGTGATCAGGTATTGGCTTTGCTACCTCTTCCTAATAATTATTTCAAGCAAAGTTTAAAGGACCTTACAGTGTAGCTAAACATCTTTCAGATAACAATTATCTGCTGAATACTCCCGATTGTCAGAGAAAGGTGCAGGTTTGCCACATTAATTTGTTAAATTATATGTAGCTTCTGTTACTTCTGCCTCTGTTGGTGTGGTTACAACTTGTGAGTCTTTTAGTTTAGTTTGTGGTTTCTCCTATTTCATCCTATAGTATGGGTGATTCTTCTCCAGAGAATACTGATGAGGATGGGAACCTTCTTTCTCGGGAATGAGTATATGGACGAATTAAAAATTCTGAGATTCTTGCTGATCTGCCCTGCCATCTTTCTTATTTGGCAGAGAAGGAGAGGAATGACATCATTGAGTTAGTGATGTCATTTCCTTCTCTTTTCCTTGACATCCCTGGTCGTACCTCTGTCATTGAACATGACATTGACATAGGAACTTCATGTCCTGTTAAGAAAAATTCCTATAGGGTTAATCCCGTGAAACGAGAATTGTTAAAGAAGTAAACTATTTGCTTACAAATTGTCTGAATCTAGTTTTAGTTCATGGAGTTCTCCCTGTATTTTAGTGAATAAACCTGATGGCTCATATCGATTTTGCATCTTAACTTAATTCTTTGAGGAAACCTGACTGTTTTCCCTTACCTCGCATTGATGACTGCGTCGATCATGTGGGCTCTGCCAAATATGTTAGTAAATTTGATCTTTATTATCATTCAACGGCTCTGGAACCAATCAGCTTTAGTCGTGTGTTACACGTGTTGTTTGAATTTAAACAAGTACAAACTTTTTTAAGCATCTTTGGAAAATGTATTAATGATGCATTTCAAATAATATGATGTTGAAATCCTTGTGGGAATTTCAGTAGTACAAACGTATAATGGACAACAACCTTTTAGAAAGCCTTTTACAAGCACAAACAAGTAAAAGTGAACATCATATTAATTTTAAGTATGCACAATAAACGCGCACATTAACCCGATCACTTGTTTAGCATTCATGTAAACACTACATTCAGATTCATCAACTGGAATGAATTCAGTTCGATTGAAACACAAGTTGTTCATGTAAATGCATCTGCAGAGTTTCTGTCCAGCTCTTAACGCTGAATGTGCTCTTGGATGGTTAGATACATGATGGCCTAATGTAGAAAATAAATGACTTAAGGTCATTAAAAATATATTCTGGGATGAATATATTCTAATCCTGCTTTTTTGTCATTAAGGGAAATTATCTCTCAGTTACAAATTTGACTGGTAAATGATAAAAAAATGATATTTAGACATGGTAATTTATGACTGGATGTAACTTTTGATACTTTGCGGTATAAGTGTCTCTCCTATTGACTTCGTCCCATCAGTGTGGCTGTCATGAAAACAATAGTGAAGACCACTGACTTTATTAAACACTTACACATTAAAAACAACTGGTGTTTCTGCTTCACTCCGCATCGCTCTCATACTGTGATCTGAAACACTGACAATAAAACATCCCAGTGTCATAATCATTATCAGCACTAACTATTATTTCATATCAAATATATTAATACTGATACTTTTATATTTTTATATTTTTAAAAGTCTTTAGAAACTTTGCTAAACATTAATATTGTGTAGTTTGTGATCCTCCATCAGCAGCTGCAGTTTCTCTCAGCTGTATCAGTGCAGTCACTGTGACGTCTGACTGACAGAGGTTTTTGTACGACTCTTTATCACTGTGTGAACACATACTGACTGTTGATATAGTGTGCACTCTGACAGTAATAATCTCCTGTATCTTCAGTCTGGACTCCACTGATGGTCAGAGTAAAATCACTGCCATAGTTAGTTCCACTGCCACTGAATCTAGATGGAGTTCCAGTATAACGGCTGTTTATCCAGTAAATCAGGAGTTTAGGAGCTTCTCCAGGTTTCTGCTGATACCAAGACACACAGTCACTACAGCCAGAAATCGGCTGACTGGTTTTACAGCTGATCGTAACAGTTTCTCCTTGTTTGACGGGTTTTATTGCTGGATTCTGAGTCACTGTCACTTGTCCCCAGATCTCTGAAATTAGACAGTTTAGTCATTAATATGATTGTAAATGAGATGTGATTGTTTATTTTGCAAAATTTTTATACAAGATATTTACCCTGAATGTAGAGACTCAGAGTCCAGATGAAGATGTTGATTGTGTTCATTGCTGTAGTTTAGTCTTGTGTGATGATGAAGAGTGTGTTCTGTTCTGCTCTCAGTCATGAAGTGTTAAACTCACAGCACTATAAACACTCTCAGAGCACTGAAGCATGTGCTGACAATGCAAAGAAGTGGGCAGGATTTACAACAGCTTGTGTTGATAACAAACTCATAAACTCTACATAGAAGATTTTACTGTCAGAATAATGTTATTGAACCATTTAGTGATTAATTGTGAAATATTTTATGTTTGGCTGATAAGACACTAGGGTTCTCTATATTGACGTCTTTCAGTGTGGATGAAATATTTTCAGTTTTCAGAGCCGCTGTAGAAATAATCTATTCACTGTCATGCAGTTTCATTTACATCAAGTGAATGTTTCTGATAATATACCAAGATAAAGTGAGCAGAATTCAGTCATGAGATCTCAACATGATGGACACCATAAAGAGGGACGAAGATGAAGATATTTCTAGGCCACTGAAATGACTGGAAAATCACAAGTGTAGATCATTTTAAACGTGTCATTTTAAACACCATAATTATTTATTTATGTGCTACACCTTTAGAAGCATGTTAAGAATGAGAAATCAATAACTAAATAAATCAGTTTTACTATATTTAGAGTAAACCAGAAAAAAAGTCTATTATGGTCTTTAGAATCAATGTTGACATGTTGCTCTCTGGGAAATATTTTATGACATTTTCCACATGCATGAAGTTCATCAGGACTCATAATCAGATCATTATATAGACCCCTTCACGGTCGACGTCACAGGGAAATTCTAAGTTCGCAGTGCGCATGTCGGGGTCAGAAAGTTCATTCCATCCCATTGAATTGTGTGTTAACCAGAGAATTTCTCGTCAAGAAAAAATGGCTACTTGTTGCGTCGTGGACTGTGAAAATCACACCAGTTGTAGAGTCAAGTTTTTCAGGGTTCCTGCAGGATCTCATCCATTTAAAAAAAAAAAATAGACGACATCTGTTCAGATCTATTTTTTTTTACAGTCTATGGTTCAGATAGATACTGCTATCTGCTAATAAGTAATGACACAGGTCACAATTAATGCCAGATATCGAACTTCACTTAACTATTAAACCAGTCTACAGTTTACAGAAAACATTTGTTTACTTACCAGGGCTTAACTATACCGTTGTTGTCACAATAACTGTCAATAACCCAATAACACTACAAACACGAGCATCTTTGATCGTAGCATTGTCCCAGTCTGCCCGTTTATTATATATATATATAAAAAAAGCACATACTTAACAGTGTTAAATTTTAAAAAATACTGTTCGACAGAACTGCTTGCTTGTTACCACAGTTATCTGCGTGGTTCCTTGGCGATGAAGTTCCACATTTGCGGCTATCCAACACGAAAATGCATGCAGCAAATAAGCCGTTCACATTTTCTTCAGATAACTCCAAATTTCTCCCACACACTGGACTTGATTTTTGATGACTGTCGACAACTTTAAAATCTCCACTAGCTATCCTTCAACTCCTCAGCGTCCATCTCGACGACTGCAAGCAGATCGCGCGCGCGGTTATATGATGCATTTTTAAAAGTGAAAGATCATGGGAGGGCGTGGCGCGTGGACAAATAAACTGATGTGGATTTTAAATTATTTTATCAACTTGAAATACAGGCATATTTTTGTAGACGTGTTCCTAAAAATATGAATATATTTTTACGTTTGCATGTGATTGTTTTAAACCCGTGTTTAGACCCGTGTCCGACCCGACACAGTTGGATATTTTTCACCGGTTTGAGCAAAATTTGAACCAAACCCGTGCAGGACTCTAATCAGGCAAACAATCGCCATTAGCTAAAACAAGTTTATTATGGTTCTGTTCCTGTTCCTGTGATGGCAACAGTGCATACCTTTGACACAATATGCCGGTCTATTAGCCGCACCATTTTTCTGACCTCATGCTGCGCGCAACCTAGGCGTTCGATGTTTACAAACATTGAAGGGGTCTATATTAAACAATGTGCATCTGAAATGTTCAGAATTATTGATTCATTTATTTGAAGCTGCAGGTTTTTCTGTGAATCATGATGATTGATCTGCATGAAGAACAGAAGCATCATTATGAGAAACTCCACAACATCATCCATGATCAAAGAGGTCAAAGGTCACCTCAGAGGTCACAGCTCATCAAATATATTTCTTTAAACAGTGTTATATCAGAAAGCATTTAGTCAAATCTGAATGAGTGAGTGTTGAGAAGAGCTGAGGATCTTCTAATATCAGTGTGTTGAAGTGTTGTTTCTCTCTCTCTGCTGGAGTGTGTGTTCACTCGAGTGGAATAGAGGTTTTTGTACGAGCGTTTCATTAGATTGTATCACTGTGGTGGACTTTCGGTGGAGGAACTAAACTGGTGATCAAATGTAAGTCTATTTAATTACATATTTTAAAAAAAGTACAATTTAGATTTCAGAAAGTGTTTTACAGTGGAAACAAGAACAACATTTATTAATAATAATGATTATTAGATATTGTGGCGACACTTTACTTATAACTGTAACCAAAGTTAAAATGTTTAATAATATTTACAAATTCCTTGTTACGTCTAAAATTGGTTGTTTGTCATGAGTTTTGGTGTATTATAATTTTTTGAAGGTGTAACAATGAATAGATAATATTATAATGTGTTATAACTGCAGTTATAATTAGTGTTCAGTAAGTCTGTCTATTTAATTCTTATAATATTCCTAAACATACAATTTAAAACAAGTTGAAACAAGAACAACATTTATTAATGATAATTATTATTATATATTGTGTTGAAACTTTACCTAAAAACTTTAATGCATTATAAAGTGTTTCATAATGTGTTACAATGTCTTATATCTTATCATAAATAACTGTAACCAAATCTAAAATGCATTATAATATTTGCTATTTATATTTATTTCATTTATTTATATACAACTATTCTCAAAATGGTTGTTTTTCATAAAGTAATAATCATATCAATGAATAGATATTGTGTTATAACTGTTACACTTATTGATTAGATCATACATGCATTTTAATGTATATAACAATGCATAATTAATGCATTAAAAATACTTTTATAATGCAATATATATGAAAGCTTTAAATAAAGTGTTACTGATATTGTTTTATAATGATTGAATCTAAAACTAGAGCAGCATTATTCCTATGCTGTGAATGTGCAGTGCAGTGTGTGTTGTGTGTGTGTGTGTGTGAATGTGTTGTGTTTGTCTCCTGCAGCTGGTCCCACAGTGAAGCCCTCAGTGTCTCTGCTGCCGCCCTCTTCTCTGCAGATCTCTGGAGACTCAGCCGCACTGCTCTGCCTGCTCAGCTCTTACTCTCCACAGGGGGCGCTGGTGAGCTGGACACTGGACGGGTCAGAGGTCACCGAGGGGGTTCTGACCAGCGCAGAGAGCCAGAAGGACGGCCGCTACAGCCGCAGTAGCGTCCTGACCCTCAGCAAAGCACGCTGGGAAGAGGGAGAGCTGTACGTCTGCAGAGTAACACATGATGGAGCTCCTCATGAGGTCTCGTTCCACAAGAGCTCTGAGTGCTGATGTTTCTCTCCTGAAGATGAGCCGTATCTGAGTGTCCTGTGTCAGGCAGGATTCACATGAGTCTAGTGCTGCAGCTGTAGTGATTTACAACTTAATACTGAAAGAGTGTGTGTGTGTGTGTGTGTGATCTTTCAATCTGCTGTGTTTGCTGCAACATTCAATAAAGCTTCTCAACAAGTTCACTTTGTGTCTGACAACATCATTCAACTAACAGATGAAGATGCAGGTGCTTTTCAGAAGGTTGATGTAGCAGTAAATGTCAAATAAAGCTCTTGGGGTTTGAACATGGTCTCTGGAGACAGAGCTGCTCTATTCTGAGAGGATCACAATCACTCCACCCTGACAATGCAAATGGGGTTTTCAGTCTCACTCTTTGATTGGTTACATGATCTGGACTGGAACACTTTCACTTCTGCTTTAGTGAAGCAGCGCAAACAAACTGATCATTTATAGGAGATTAAAAACTTTATTATATAAAAAGATCAAGATCAAGAATCAGCCGTTCTAACACTAATTGTTTTATAATCATTACATTTATAGGCGATGGTGTAAATTTACTGTATATGAAAATGTTATGAAAAATATAATCCATGATCACAGATCAAGAATCATCCGTTGTGACAGTAATTGTGTAAGAATGTAAAAGTTTCTGTGTCTCAAATGGAAAGCATCACGTCCAGACAGCAGAAGTGACTGAATGCAGTCTGTTCAGTTTGATTGACAGGATCATATATTACACCTAAAACATGATGATCATATTGAAACACTGACTCATTCTCTTCATAAACACAAGAGTGATGTTGATTGTAATGATATAGTGTTATTAGTGTGTGTAGTGTCTTTCTTGTCTAATAAACGAAAGCACACATAGACAGAAAGAGTTGCCCTCAAATGTGCATGATTTTTTCTTTTTTCTTGCATTAACCACATGACAAACACGTGCGCTTTGTTTCGTACTGTTGTGACCGGATGAAGTGTTTTTATTAAGACCTAGCCTATGTAGGCTATCTATACCTACTCCCTTCCTACAGAGGGAGTCTGTTGCAGGCTAACCTCCTTTGCTTAGTATTCCACTCAGGTACTATAGGGTGTGGTTGGGACTAGGAAGTAGATAAAAGCAGCGTGCAGGGTTGATGAATGGTTTGGTGCTATTCAGTTTTGAGCTTGAGTTTTCCTATTGGGGGTGCTGTGCTAACTGAGATTGAGGTGTCTGATGCACTGTGTTTCTGTGTGATAGTGAGGCTTGCTGTTGGACATTTGTGTGCCTCTGGACAGTATTATTTGCCAACCTTCAACATTTTAAATGTTATGTGTAATGTTAATGTGTAGTGTAATGTTAACGATAGCATGCTAGCCAAATGTGGATGCTAGGTAGCCAGCCACAGGACCGTTTCAAAAGTTACTGTCTTTTATGAATTATCTTTATTCAGAGCACGAGTGCATTAAGATTGTTACTCCATAGAAGTATTAAAATGGCCAAAGAAGTACTGGTTGGGTTGTTGGCTAGTAAGGCAAGGCATGACACAAACTTCGTAACTATAGCCCTTTACAAAGAGCGCCTCTGAACCATCTGATGTTCTCCTGAGGTGCGCGTACATAGAGGATTAAGTGTAGGATTGAGTAGTTGTCACGGTTGTCAGATCCACTGTCTCATTCTAGTCTTATGTGTTTGTGTTGGGTGGGTGTGTCTCGTTACGTTCCTTGTTTCATGTGGGCGTTGTTTCATTCTGATCAGCGACAGCTGTTAGTCATCATCAGCCTTATTTAATGCCCTGTCTTTCGTCTCATGTTTGTCAGATCGTTGTTTGATGCTTCCTGTTCGCGTGCTTGTCTCCCTGTTCCTCGTGTTTCTTGTGCACCGGATCCTGGACTACATCACCGCCGATCTCACCACTCACCAGCCGTCATCTACGTCATCAGTCCCTGCGTCACCTCTCCTGCTGTCTGCGTTCCTGATCGCCCGAGAGTGAGAGCGCGGGAGAGAGGAGTCCCGACGACGCTGAATGTTTTCATGCAGTTTGACTTCTGAGTATTTCTTTACTGAAATAAACACATTTACTTGCAATTGCTTCCGACCTGTTTATCATTACAGAACGATCTGACCAAACTATGGAAGCAGCAAGTGCAGCATCACTCAAGGAATTTATCGATCACAGCATCTCCCGAATGGACCAGCAGCAGGAGAGCATCTCGAACACTGGACGCGCTGTCCAAGCGCTTGTGACGCAGGTGTCCGAGCTCACCCAGCAGGTCCAACTTCTAAGCATTCCCACTGCGCCGCCCACACCGCCCGTTCCCCCCACCATACCCGAGAGAGGGCCGTTGGCGGAGCCCCGCCTTCCTGTACCAGAGAGTTACGCCGGTGAGCCCAATTTTTGCAGAGCTTTCCTTACCCGATGCTCTATGCATTTCTCATTGCAGCCCCGGACGTTCGTCACAGAGGAGAGTAAAGTGGCGTTCGTTCTCACGTTACTAAAGGGCCGTGCAGCACTGTGGGGGACGGCGGTGTGGGAGAACAAGGACCAATGCTGCGACTCGTTCCTAGCACTCAGCGCCGAGATGAAGAGGGTCTTCGACCGAGCCGTGGCTGGTAAGGAGGCTGCCAGAAGACTCGCGGACCTTAAACGGGAGTTCATCGGTCGCAGATTACTCCATCGAATTTCGCACACTGGCGGCTGAGTGCAAATGGAACGAGGAGGTGCAGTGGGATATGTTCCTGCATGGGCTGGCCGACCGTGTTAAAGGAGAGATATACATGCTGGACCTTCCTTCCACGCTCAATGGACTTATAGAGCTGGCGTTGCGGGTGGATGCTCGCATAGACCAGCTTGGTCGCCATCTTCATGCCACCCGCGATCCCGCAGGAGCGGTTCAACGCAGCATCCCGGAGGAGAACACAGTCGGTCACGTCGACGATCACAAGCCCATGCAGGTGGGTAGAGCTCGGCTTTCCCGGGAGGAGAGAGAGAGGCGGAGGTCCCAGGGATTCTGTCTCTACTGTGGTGGCCGGGGACATTTTCTACACGCATGCCCGGTAAAAGAGCAAGCCCGATAGTAAAGTTGAGGCTACTATCGGGTGGGATCTCCGCCGGGAAGTCCTCACCATCCACTCTCCTTCCGGTAAGACTGAGATGGGCCAACAGTATGCACACCTGTCGAGCACTCGTGGATTCCGGAGCAGAGGGTAACTGGTGGACATTAATCTTGCATACCAACTTCACCTTCCCATCTCACCGCTTCCTCACCAGATCTCTGTCGATGCCCTGAATGGCCAACAACTCCCCAACATTACCCATTCTACGGACCCCATAACCCTTATCACCTCCGGCAACCACACTGAGACCATCCCTTTCCTCCTCATGGACTCCCCGGTTGCACCTGTTGTGTTGGGTCACCCCTGGCTGGTTAAACACAATCCTCGTGTGGATTGGGGCTCCAACTCCATTTCTATGTGGAGCGAGCTCTGCCACGAGTCCTGTCTTGTTTCTGCCTGTCCGTCTGTGTCTGTTTCTGTGTTACAGGAGAAGCCAGCGGATCTGTCAAACGTGCCCGCGGAGCATCTGGACCTGAAGGAAGTGTTCAGTAAGTCTCGAGCTGCTTCGCTCCCTCCGCATCGTCCCTATGACTGTGCTATAGACTTAGTGCCAAGTAAGTCTCCGTCTAAAAGCAAGCTTTACTCTCTGTCTGTTCCCGAGAGAGAGGCCATGGAGAAATATATTTCTGATTCTCTGGCAGCCGGGTTCATCCAGACTTCCTCTTCTCCTGCGGGGGCGGGGTTCTTTTTTGTTGGAAAGAAGGATGGTTCTCTGCGACCTTGTATTGATTACCGAGAGCTGAACAACATCACGGTAAAGAATACTTACTCTTTGCCGTTGATGTCTTCAGCTTTCGAGAGGTTGCAGGGAGCATCCATTTTCACAAAACTGGACTTACGTAATGCTTATCATTTGGTCCGTATCAGGAAGGGGGATGAATGGAAAACCGCTTTTAACACCCCCAGGGGGCACTTTGAATATTTGGTTATGCCTTTCGGGCTTTCCAATAGCCCAGCGGTTTTCCAGGCACTCGTCAATGACGTGTTGAGAGACATGGTAGACCAGTTCATATATGTCTACCTGGATGACATATTGATTTTTTCTTCGTCTCTCCAGGAACACGTTCAACACGTCAGACGAGTGCTTCAGAGGTTGTTAGAGAATGGGCTTTTTGTCAAGGCGGAGAAATGCGATTTTCATGCACAGTCTGTCTCTTTTCTAGGATACATCGTCTCGTCTGAGGGAGTGCGCATGGATCCTGACAAGGTTAAGGCTGTGATAGATTGGCCAAGTCCAGATTCCCGTAAGGCCCTACAGTGGTTTCTGGGGTTCGCCAATTTCTATCGACGTTTCATTTGTAATTTCAGCCAGCTAGCTGCACCTCTGACTGCCTTGACCTCTCCCAGAACGACGTTCAGGTGGTCGGACACAGCCGAGGCTGTGTTTACCAACCTCAAGAGCCGCTTTGTTTCGGCTCCCATCCTTGTCGCCCCTGATTCCACACGTCAGTTCGTGGTAGAGGTCGACGCGTCAGAGGTGGGGGTAGGAGCAGTTCTTTCCCAACGCGCTTCCTCAGACGACAAGATGCACCCTTGCGCATTTTTTTCACAGCGCTTGTCGCCTGCCGAACGTAACTATGACATTGGTAACAGAGAGTTGTTGGCCGTCAAGTTAGCGTTGGAGGAGTGGCGTCATTGGTTAGAAGGTTCGGGGGTACCTTTTATCGTTTGGACCGATCACAAGAACCTTGAATATATTAGATCCGCTAAAAGACTCAACTCCAGGCAGGCTCGGTGGGCTCTTTTTTTCGGACGTTTTGACTTTACTCTCTCGTACCGCCTGGGTTCCAAGAACATCAAACCCGACTCCTTATCTCGTATTTTTGATCCATCCGAACGCCCGGTGACTCCCGAGTGCATTTTACCCGAGAAAGTAGTTATCTCAACACTCGTATGGGAGGTCGAGTCGAAGGTCAAGACGGCCTTGGAAGGGGTAACGCCTCCGCCTGCTTGCCCACCGAGTCGTTTGTTTGTTCCGGAGGAGTTACGGTCCGACGTCATTCGATGGGGTCACTGCTCCAACGTGGCCTGTCATCCAGGAGTAAGTCGCACTAGTCACTTAGTTAAGCAACGATTTTGGTGGCCACTTATGGCTCGCGACATTCACGATTTTGTTTTGGCTTGTTCTGATTGTGCCATGGGTAAGACGTCTAACCGACCTCCTGATGGGTTACTTACTGTCTGTCCCTTCTAGACCCTGGTCCCACATTGCGCTAGATTTTGTCACCGCCCTCCCGCCCTCCAGAGGCATGACGGTTGTTTTAACCGTTGTGGACCGGTTCTCGAAGGCGGCACATTTCATTCCCTTGCCAAAATTACCATCAGCCAAGGAGACAGCAGTTACTGTGATTGACCACGTCTTTCGGTTACATGGCCTCCCGATGGACGTGGTCTCTGACAGGGGTTCCCAGTTTGTGTCCAAATTCTGGCAGGAGTTTTGTAGATTGTTAGGAGCCACGGTCAGTCTGTCTTCGGGCTATCATCCCCAGAGTAATGGTCAGTCTGAGCGAGCCAACCAGGATCTGGAGAGAATGTTGCGATGTTTGGTAGCCAAGAATCCTTCATCCTGGAGCCAACAACTCTCTATGGTTGAGTACGCTCATAACTCGTTACCAGTGTCAGCCACGGGCCTCTCTCCATTTAAGTGTAGCTTAGGATACCAGCCACCTATTTTTCCCAGTCTGGAATCCGAAGTCGCGGTCCCCTCCGCTCACGCCTTTGTCCAGAGGTGCCGTCGCACGTGGACCAGAGCCTGTGAGACTCTGCTCCAGGTGGGTTCGCGTACCAAGGCCAAGGCCGATCGCCACCGGTCAAGGCCTCCCGTATACGTCGTGGGTCAAAAAGTGTGGCTTTCTACTAAGAACATTCCTCTCCGCTCCGTTTCTAATAAGTTAGCTCCCAAATTTATTGGCCCGTTTCCTGTCACCAAAATTATTAGTCCGGTGACAGTCCGACTCAAACTTCCTCCGGCGTACAGGAGAATTCATCCTGCCTTCCATGTGTCAAAGATAAAGCCTGTATTTTACTCTCGCATTAATCCGCCTACCCCAGTTCCCCCACCGCCGCGTCTCGTAGATGGGGAACTTACATATTCGGTACGTCGTATTCTGGACTCAAGACGGAGGGGACGCGGATTCCAGTATTTGGTGGACTGGGAGGGTTACGGTCCGGAGGAGTGGAGTTGGGTTCCTGCTCGAGACATTCTGGATCACTCCCTTATCGATGATTTCAAGCGACAGGTAGGATCCTCTGGGAACGCTAGGAGGCGTTCCTGGGGGGGGGGGTACTGTCACGGTTGTCAGATCCACTGTCTCATTCTAGTCTTATGTGTTTGTGTTGGGTGGGTGTGTCTCGTTACGTTCCTTGTTTCATGTGGGCGTTAGTCATCATCAGCCTTATTTAATGCCCTGTCTTTCGTCTCATGTTTGTCAGATCGTTGTTTGATGCTTCCTGTTCGCGTGCTTGTCTCCCTGTTCCTCGTGTTTCTTGTGCACCGGATCCTGGACTACAACAACGCCGATCTCACCACTCACCAGCTGTCATCTACACTCTTCACTGCCCGTCTCAGTCCCTGCGTCACCTCTCCTGCTGTCTGCGTTCCTGATCGCCCGAGAGTGAGAGCGCGGGAGAGAGGAGTCCCGATGACGCTGAATGTTTTCATGCAGTTTGACTTCTGAGTATTTCTTTACTGAAATAAACACTTTTACTTGCAATTGCTTCCGACCTGTTTATCATTACAGTAGTGTACACATGAGGGGAGACAGTCTGTGTGCTGCCAACCTGTAAGGTAATTGACCGATGGAAAATGGTAAGCTGGTTAATAGCATGGTGGTAACAAATAAAAGAAACTCTAGATACACATAAAACACTAACAAAAGTAATACTTGTAAATGCAGTCTGTTCTCCCAGCTTTCTAACAATGGCTATTTGTTTGATGAAAAGCAAGCCAACAGCCTTGAGAACAGTGTGTAAGTTACAAATGATCAACACCATACTTTGGCTTCTAGCATGTCAATATTACAGTTTGTGTGTAGTAATGAATTATTTATTCCTGTTTTTGCTCTTACAGGATAGAATTGCTGGACGAACTGGCCTCAGACCCATCTGATGCAGATTATGTCCCACCTATCTATGTGCGGTATGTATTGTGGCAATGTCACAAGCTAGTGAGCTATCAATCAATGTTAAGAGTTTTTTTATATAGTTCTCTGGAAAATAGTCTATATTCATATTTTTCACATGTGTGTTTTTATGATTTTTTTTTTTACACAGTGCTAGTGGGACATTTCAGAAAAACATTGACAGCCTCCCCATCATTGGGCTTGAAGAGGCTGTCCTGGACATGTATGACCGCGAGGAGACGGTTCAAGAGCCAGACCTTTCAGAAGATTTTCATCATCCAACAACAGACATTCCCACCTTCCCTACCTTTGCTTGAGTCGTTGCAGAAACTGACCTCATTAACCAGCCTGCAAGCATAGCTTTCCACAACAACCTTATCCAACTGGTCTCTTTTCTGAAACTGCCAATCAACAAATGTTTTTACATTCACCAGAGCACGGGAGTGGAATGTGATGGGCTCCCACCTTTTCAGGTCAACTTGCAACCACGAGGCACTGCAGCTGTTCTGGAATGGGTGAATTTACATTATCAGTTTGTCACAGGTCGGGATGGGCCAAGCCAGACTGCGCCCACCCCTGAACCAGGACCACCTCGAGGAGCGTGTCAGAGGGAGGAGTCGGAGACAGAATAAATTCAACAAGTTTTATTTAGAAGTAAAAGCAATTTGAAAATCCTAATCTAAAATCTTCTTCCTTCTTGCCCTCAGGGATCGAAGGTGAACGGTGCAACAGCCGGGGTCTCTCCCGCTCTCTTCCTCAGTGCGGGCCCTGTAGTGGATGGGACAGTGAACAGGTAAATGGTCAGGTAGGTCTTTCACAGGTGGGGATGCAGTGAACAGGCGAGCGGTCCGGTAAGTCTCTTCTGGTAAGTAAACACTTCCAACCTTCCTTCTTTCACAGGTGCAAGATTTGAGGCAGATGGATATCAGTCGAGTACGTATGCAACAGGTACACGGTCTTATGGTGGGGCGGCTGGGGAGTCTTCCTTGGGCAAGTAAGTGATTCCAACCTTCCTTCCTCCACAGGTACGAGATCTGGAGCAGACGGACGTCGGTCAGGTACGTATACGGCAGATTCACAGTCTGATGATGGGGTGGCGAGGGAATCTTTACGGGGTAAGCGAATAATTCCAACCTCCCTCTCTTCACAGGCACAGAAACTGGAGCAGATGGATACTCCAGACAGAGTGTACCAACCTCACGTTCGTGACAGAAGGACAGCCACTTCTCTCAGCACAGGGGACTATAGGGATACAGTAGACTCGAAGTCGACCGGCTGCACAGGGCTTCTACTGAGACAGACAGAAGGGATACTTCAAAGCAAGCATACAGTTCACATGAGTTGGAAGGGGACGAACACTTCTCACGATACAGATGAGTTGCAGGAATTCAGCAGACTCAAGTCGACAGGCTGAACAGGACTTCTTCTGGCATAGATGAAGTGGATATTCCAGACAGAGCGGGCCGGCTTTACGTTCACGGCCGAGGGACAGTCACTTCTCCCAACACAGGTGGGCTCCCAGGATACAGCAGACTCGAAGTCAACCGACTGCACAGGACTGCTACTGAGACAGACAGAAGGGATACTTCGAACAAAGCATACAGTTCACATGCGTTGGCAAGGACAACCACTTCTCACAATACAGATGCACTGCAGAAATACAGCAGACTCAAAGTCGATGGGCTGAACGGGGTTCCTTCTGACATGGACGGGATGGATATTCCAGACAGAGTGTACCAGCCTTACGTTCGTGGCGGAAAGGACGATCACTTCCCCCAGCACAGGTGGACTACAGGAATACAGCAGACTCGACGTCGACAAGCTGTACAGGGCTCCTACTGAACAGACAGAATGGATGCTTCAAACAAGTATACAGTTCATATGTGTTGGCAGGAAACCCACTTCTCACAATACAGATGAATCGCAGGAATACAGCAAACTCGAAGTCGACTGGCTGAACAGGGCTTCTTCGGGCACAACAGAATGGATATTTCAGACAGAGCGTGCCAGCCTTACGTTCGTGGCGGAGGTACAGTCCCTTCTCCCAGCACAGGTGGACTACAAGGATGCAACAGACTCGAAGTCGATAGGCTGCACAGGGCTTCTACTGAAACAGACAGAAGGATACTTCACACAAGGTATACAGTTCATATGCATAGAAGGGAGCGAGCGCTTCTCACAATACAGCTGCGTTGCAGGAATACAGCAGACTCAAAGTCAGCGGGCTGAACGGGGTTTCTACTGAAACAGACAGAAGGATGCTTCACACAAGGTACACAGTTCATATGCATAGAGGGGAGCGAGCATCTCTCACAATACGGCTGCGTTACAGGAATACAGCAGACTCAAAGTCAGCGGGCTGAACGGGGTTTCTACTAAGACAGACCGCGAACATTTCAACAGGGCATCTCCTCTCCTATTAGCTCAAACAGAGGGGTTAATTCAAATTCCAGATGATAATTCTTCAACATCCACACAGTTAGAACAGATCAATGACACAGAACTCTCACTATTGACAGTAGACCAGCGTAGCACATGGAGAGTGCACGGCAAAGGGAATGTATCTTCCACACACACAGCAATTCCACTTCTAGCATATAGTGTGGGGAAAACGTCAATCTTTAGGCACTGCAAACTCACTTCACGAAGTGCAATTTAAAGCCAGCACTCACCCTTGGGTCTCTGTGCGAGGGGGGGCCGAGATCATCAATACTGCTGGGGATGCTTTAGGATATTTTTCTTCACATACACAAGCAGAGTTCACATCACCATTTTTAATGGAGAGAGAGATAAACGACCGGTAATGAATCCATACAATCCACTCAGTGATATTTATGATCGTGATCCAAACACTCCCAGCCACATCCAATTCAGTGTCAAACACATGCAATTACGAGACTCAGTTCTCAGTTACTTAGCTCTTCTCCAATGCAAACGGGGTATTTCACTCTCCCTCTGTTGTCCCCCTGTCTCTCATCAGCTCGCACTCTCCTCTTCGTTCGCCCGTCCTCAAATAACTGCAACCGCCCAATAAAACAACTTCTCACGGGGGAGAAAGAACCAACCTCAACCACCTCTCTCTCCTGCTTTTTATCCTCTCAAATGCTGGCGGGGTTTCTTCCAGACTCTCTGGGTAAATTCCCCACACCTGTTGCCAATCTGTTCAGGTTGTCATGGCGACAGACGTACACACAGGCCTGTGGACGGAGTTTCACCCATAAGTGTCCCACCGGGAACACTTCTCAGCAAAAATAGGTTCCATATACTTTGTCACATCGTGACAAGTTGTAACTAGCATAGTATCAAATTATTTGTAATAGAGAACAGCTGTCAAAAGAACCTGTAAAAAAAAAAAACTGGAGCATTTTTATAAAATATTTCTGTTCTCTTCTCTATACAGTACTGCCCACATGGACATAAACTGTGGATGTGGAACAGCCAGCCATTACTAAAGCATAACATGCAAAGGGGGAGACTTCATGTTATCCACAAACATTCTTCTGTCTGGCAACAATTATTCCAAGATCGCCCTCCTCTTCCAGTTTATGAACATGAAAATGGTGGCATCCACCACTTTCTACGCTATACAATCTGCCTACTGTGTAGATCCAATAAAGGAGTTTTGGGAGGAGAAGAGGAAGGCCATTATTGAAAAATCTGGCTCAAAAGACAGTGTTGTTGCCCTTGGTAAGTACTAAACTCTGTTGATTAACAAGGCCTCAGATGTTTGAAACGACAGTGTCAAGTAATTTACTACAATTTATAACGAATTGAACCTTGATAATACATGATCAGCTTCCGTTTAGACAATAAACTGAAAACAGTCAGAGTTTGGTGCAGGTTTACAAGGTTCTTTATTTCTTTTCTAGCTGACGGAAGGATGGACTCTCCAGGTAAGTCACAAAGGTTTGTGACTTGTCAGTACTGTTGAATTTATTGGATTTACTAACTTTTTTTTTTTTTTCCATCAAAGGTCACTCTGCCCAGTACTGCACATATACTACTATGGAGCAGGACACAATGGACATCATCAGTGTTGTCACTGTGGACAAGAGGCAGACCGTAAGAGTGTGGCCATGGAGAAGTATGCATTCATTAAGACCTTTGCTAGACTCATGGGGGAGCTAAACATCAAAGAAATAGTAACAGATGCCCACGTGCAGATTGCTTCCCTGATGCATAAGAATGAAATCATGATTTTGTTTTGATATTTGAGGGAGAATTTGTAAAAAAAATTCATGTGTGTTTGGTTGTTGCTCATCAGATCCAGAGAAATGGAGATACAAGGACCAGGGTGTAGTCCATTCCCTGGACATCTGGCATGCAGCTAAGAATCTGACCAAGAGACTACATGCGGTAAGACAAAAACACAGTTGGTATTATTTGGTTTATTTCATTGAGTACTACTTTACTGTTTAACAGTTTTTCCTAAAAACACTTTTTGACATTTCTCCACAGGCTGGGACGACATCTGATCAGTCACAAATACTTGTTTGGCTGAAGGATGTTGTCAACCACTTTTGGTTTCTTTGTCAGAAAGCAGGCAACCGGGAGGAGTTCATGGTTAATATGACAGATAAAAATACATAGAGTAATCAGATGAAACTTGATCATTTTAAGTGTGACTCCTATAATATTGGCGTCCTCAGTTGTGTATGCTATGTCCGGCCTATGATGTTGTATTTTAACTTGCATGCATTATGACTATAATTTACTCTACTTTATTATTCAGTGTATCTGGCGATGTGTACTGCACCATGTTTGTGGAGAGCACGAGTGGGCCCTTTGTCACAAATTGTGCTAAACAGGAGGTGGCTGAAAGATGTGGAGAAGTTTCTTACCTTATGGTAAGAGTGCTAAAAGTTCTTATAGTTGCTAAAATATGTGTTGTTAGTACAGGCCAAGGCTGATTCTGTGAATAACATTTTTTACATCTTCAACAACAAACAAACTTCACAAAATAACTAAAACCACAAATAATTGCAATGTTTTATTGTTTGTACATACAGCCATAGCTCTTGCACTTTGATATTTTCTGAAGATAGATGATCTTTGGAGAATATGATAATCTCTTTGTCCTGTAGGTCAACTTCTGAGTTAGAATCCTTCCAGAATCATATCCTTATGCATGCAGGCAAACGGTTTTCCTTTTCGCCTCCTGTTTATGAGGCTAGCAGCCTTAGACTACAATCATCATAACCACCAACCAGTGCATGTAAACCGGAAAAGCAATGTTTCGTAAATCACTGTTGTAAATTATTGATATTTGTATGTCCTGTGCTTATGTTTTCTTATTTTGTCAACTAATGTCATGTGTTGTTTTGCAGACAAAAACGAGTCTATAGCAAGAAGTCACAGTGCTACCGTGTCTACACAGTGAAGGAGCAAAAAGACTACAGTTACATCCCTCAACTGCAGACTAAAATATTACAGAGTCAACTTAATTCAGCAGGGGGACTCCCAAGAAGGAGGAGTCTTAGGCCAGATGACCTTCGGGCCCTCGGTCTTCTCCCTGGAATTGTGCCCCCACCTACAGCTGAGTTGGCCCAGATACAAGTCTGCAGAGGACAGGTAGATCAGCCGTATGACCACAGTTTTCCACATAGAAACTATTATTACTAGTTACACAAATGGTTATTCTTGGTCTCTCTCTCTCTCGTTGTCTCTCCAGGACATGACATCAACAACATGAGCAAAGAGCAGCAGAAAGGCAACAGTGGCTACAGTTAAAATTTGTTTATTATAAACTGTCAACCAAAAAAAAGTGTAAATATGTACATATATGTTACTTTACAATAAATTTCTTTGCAGAATGGCTTAGGAACATTTTTATTTTCAGATGTGGTAAACTGTACATTTTTAATTTACTCTAAACGGTGCTTCTTTGAAGCCAACATAGTTCCCAAATGGGTCAGAGAATGTGTCTCTTATTCGCCACACGCAGCAGCTTGGTATTACTTTAAGATTCCCTGGGCCCAGACGTCCATGCTGCCAAATCGTAGTTTGACGATAAGCAGAAAACCGATATTCTTGGTTATCTGCCCCAGGGTCTTGGCTGTCATGGAGCGCAAGGATGTCGCTCCATGTCTGCCGAGCTAAGCCGAGGATGCCTTCATTCAAACAGTACAGTTCCATGTGGGCGCTCCTGCTGAGACAATCTGCTGGATTCTGTCTACAGCATTTGTTCTCCAGATCAGTAAGCATTATTCTGCAGTTTAGGCAGGTGCACCATGCTGGCTGACCCCTGTTTGGTGTGGCTGGTCCTGGTGTGGCCTGTCTGTATTCCATTACATCTAGAAAAACACATGGCAGACGACTGACCATCCTCTGAAGTACCTCATCCTTCTCCTCCAGGGATAGCTGCTGTAACTCTGCCTGAAACGTGGTATGTGGTATTCTGAATGAAAATAAAGTATGACAAGTTCATACATCAAGGTTAGAGTTCCTTTACCTTACCATAATGTTATTGCTATTCTTCAAATAGTATAGTAGTACAACTACAATAGTAATTGTACTGTATCTAAAAATAAGCATAACGTCTTCAACTCAGTTCTATAATTTAGCGTTGCTCTACAATAGTCAAAATAAGAGGTCTGTGAGTGTCGGGAGTGTGTTACACTGTAGTGTTACAAAACTTTTAGCAGTAGACTTCAGTTGATAATATAAAGTAGCACTGCAAAATTTTACTAAAATATGGTCTAGATTAAAAAGTTTGTTGAGACAAACTGTCTGAAAGCCTATTTGTTCAGCGCTGAGGTTTCCTAAGTGTGTTTGAACGCTCCATCACGTGAACTGCGTCTGGACAGGAAATGTAGCGCGCGGCTCAGTTGTTCGTGCTCAGGGATGATGAGAGAAGACTCAGAGACCCTTTTCTTTACTTTTGTGTGCGTTTTATGAAAAGCAAGTAAGTTTCTACTACTGTTGCATGTTTGTACTGCGTTGTGATTAATGTTGTGAAGTTTATGTATGTTCATGCGAGCTAGTTTTATTTGTTGAACTGCGTGACCAATTAGTGTAGATGCCAGAGCGTGCTGTAATATGCGACATGTCTCCTGTGTGCAATAATTAGCCCTCTATATGTCGATTTAGACCTTATTTGTGTTAGTTATTTAGAGATATGCTTCTGTGTTCGAGTTCAGTGCATTTACTGTTTATTTGGTGCTACCTGCATCGAGTGTTATAGTGATACCGATTGATTTGCATAATGATTCACTGTATTGAAGCTCTGGAAACGCCACACGCTGGTCAGAACAGCGGAAACTCAGCATAAAAACACCTTTTACACACCAAATGCAAATGTTTTAATTTAAAGTCTAATCTATTCAATGCAATTACCAAATCATCTAATACCAGTAGATATGAAATGTCTTTATAATATGTGTTAGTTTATTAAATTGAAGGGTTTGTTTTGTTTGTTTTATGGAGAGCTTGGTAATCAGACCAATTAGACACTTTTAACTACAACTCATTTTTTATTATAAAAATATGTCAATAAACATTAATATTTAAAAACTGATCTGAGATCAGGTAAAAAGAAATGGTGGTGGTTCATGGGTTCACAGAGATCATCGCCCCCTAGTGACGAACCAGTGGCATTTGGAAACAGTGATGACATGAAGCCAGTGCTGCCAGATTTGGGCAGTTTTGAGTTTGATTGTTCTGGTAAAAATTGGTTTGGTGGTTTTCAAACACCTGCATTTTATAGACTAATTGGTTAATAAACAAAACTCAAGTGTGCATGTAGTCCATAAAATCAGTCATCATGATGTGTAAATACACCGGCCCACTGCAGATCTGATTCAGCCAATCAGAGATCAGCAATCAGACGTGATCATTCATGACTGACGGGTTTTTAGTAAAATCATTTGTAGCTGTATATTCGAGTGATCAGTGTGTCAAAGTGGCATAAATATACAGTTGTATCTACAGTAAAGAGTGGGAGAGTGACCCAACTCTCTAAACGTGGATTACACCTGGTGGGACTCGAAGGCTCTTTATGAATATAACTGTAACTCTGAGAGCACAGTTGAATGACTTCATTGAAATGGAGTATGGGACTATGACTCCTGTCCATCATCATGTGCACACTGGCCTGATCAGGACATCTGCAACTTCTGAACCGTCCAGACTGTGCTCTACTCGTCCCGACCGCTGCTGGAAGAGGGTTCAATCATTCATCAGTTTTGGCTGTGCTAATTTCTGTTATGATCTACAATGTGCACTTCAAGAAAGATGTAATCGTTCTGTTTAAAGTTAAAGCACAACACAAAGCTAAGCTCATTATTATTATTGTAGTTATTTTTGTGAACACGAATGACACATTTTCAGCTTTTAATGTGTGTGTGGCTTTTAAAGTCTGTTAATTTCTAGAAATGAAGTTCAGCCGCAGGGGAACCGCCTAACTCATCTGCAAACTCGACTGGAAGAAACAAGCGTCTTTTAGAGGAAATGTTCTCTTTTATACAGATATAATCTTGCTAGAGAATATTCTCCTTTGGAAATAAAGGAAGTGTTGAAGTGCCCAGAGAAACTCTCTTGCTGACAGATAGGGAACTCAGTAATATTAAAGATCTGTCCTCTAGTGGTGAAGGATGGAAGTGCAATTAAAGAGATTGACTTTCCTACAGTTCGATTACATTGTAGTGGCAAGTTTTACAGGAACAAGCAACACTCACATTTTCTCCACATTTGTGTCGGGTTTAGTAAGGCATATAATATTATGTTACATGTTTACTTACATCATAATAAATGAATTAAGTCTGTGAAAGGTTTGATATTGTGTAGTTTGTGATCCTCCATCAGCAGCTGCAGTTTCTCTCAGCTGTATCAGTGCAGTCACTGTGACGTCTGACTGACAGAGGTTTTTGTACGACTCTTTATCACTGTGTGAACACCCAGCTACTGTGATAACTCTGACAATAATAATCTCCTGCATCTTCAGTCTGGACTCCACTGATGGTCAGAGTAAAATCACTGCCAGTATTTTCTGTTCCACTGCCACTGAATCTAGATGGAGTTCCAGTATAAAGGCTGCTTATTTCATAAATCAGGAGTTTAGGAGCTTCTCCAGGTTTCTGCTGATACCAGTATAACTCGTTGCTTTGTATTCCTACATCTATATTACACTCTATTGTTGCTGTTTGACTCAGTTGGACAGTTTTAACTTCAGGTTGAGTCAGAGTCACTCCTCTGGATTCTGAAGAAGAGAAAAGATAAACTATTAGTGTTTAAAACTATTATCATCAAATACTTTTACAAAAACACCAAAACCAGAGTCAGTTTTTACATCTTACCTTGAATAAACAGTGCAATGGTCCAGATGAAGATGTTGATTGTGTTCATTGCTGTAGTTTAGTCTTGTGTGATGATGAAGAGTGTGTTCTGTTCTGCTCTCAGTCATGAAGTGTTAAACTCACAGCACTATAAACACTCTCAGAGCACTGAAGCATGTGCTGACAATGCAAAGAAGTGGGCAGGATTTACAACAGCTTGTGCTGATAACAAACTAATATACACTAGAGTTACAGAATCATGACTTTATTTAGTATTTTTATTGTGACTCCTGAGACACTGAGGATGTGCAGATGAACGTCCATCTCTGTGTCCATATTCAGTCATGTGACCATCATCACTGCTACACTTCCACTAGATGAACCGCCATCACTAAAGTAAGATCATGAATCATGAGTCTGTTCAGAAAGTATCAGGACTGATTGTGAATCTCTAATCAGAGTTCATGGTGTCACTCCATCTATCATGAAGCCTCATGTGTGTCTGAAATCATCAAATGGAGAAGAAACAGGCTGTTAAAGATGGAGACATATTAGAGCTTGTTCACGTTTCATGATCTTGTGTGGAGATTCATAACCAGTCCAGATACTTTTAGAACAGACCTTGAATATGAAAACATGCTTGACTGTGTAGAACATGCAAAATACCTTTTATATTTTCATTGTTGACGCTTTCTATTGACTTTGGCTCTAATATTCAATAATCTCATTATTTGAAGAGATTTTCACTGAAGATTGAAGTCTGAAGCTGCAGGTTTTTCTGTGAATCATGATGATTGATCTGCATATGAAGAACAGAAGCATCATTATGAGAAACTCCACAACATCATCCATGATCAAAGAGGTCAAAGGTCACCTCAGAGGTCACAGCTCATCAAATATATTTCTTTAAACAGTGTTATATCAGAAAGCATTTAGTCAAATCTGAATGAGTGAGTGTTGAGAAGAGCTGAGGATCTTCTAATATCAGTGTGTTGAAGTGTTGTTTCTCTCTCTCTGCTGGAGTGTGTGTTCACTCGAGTGGAATAGAGGTTTTTGTACGAGCGTTTCATTAGATTGTATCACTGTGGTGGACTTTCGGTGGAGGAACTAAACTGGTGGTGGGGCGTGACATTTGAAATTGGCCCAATAAATATATTTTAGTTAAATATATGTAAATATATTTTGAAATTTAAAAAAGTCAACATTTTCACAAAAAAAACAACACTTTTTCAATTTATTTTTTACTTCAGCTGTGGATGTGGGCATGGGAGAGCAGTGCTCTACTTCACCCACCCACATTTTTCCTACTGGTTGGGAATCGAACCGGCAACCCTTCGGTTACAAGCCCGAAGCCCTAACCAGTAGGCCACAGCTGCCCCTTTACTGACTTTACTGGCCTAAAATGACAATTTTATGTAGGAAACAACACACAGAATGCAGAGTTTTTTTCCCCTATTTTTACAGAATTGAATACAGATATTTAATAGTGTGTGTATGCAGTGTTAGACACTGAGTTCTATCTATTGTTTAAACGTACAGTATGGCATTTTTCGCCACTAGGGGTCGCTAACCTATTTACAATAACAAAGGCGTAGATTGATGACGCAACATTTGCTAAGAACTATGGATCTTGTCGTCAACGTCAAGCCGACCGATCTAATAATGTTTATGGATGACTGAATACATCGATGTTTTTAGCATGACTGTGATATGAAGCAGTTCGGGATTGCTAAGAGACAGCTATCAGCTCCAAACGCGACGCGAGTCCCGCGGATATAAAAGGAATATGGACATTTCATTCTACCGAACTACACGCAGAATTACTCACAGGTCAGTTTATTAGACAAATTAAACTTGTGAGGTAACGCAGCGCTGTTTCACTTGGTCTAACATTACACTAGCACACTAAACTGCATTTAAGTTTAAATGTATGTGTTAGTTTGTCTGTATGAGACTAGCAGTAAGCTAGATCAACATTAGAATAACATACAGATCATATTCTGACATTTTATCATTGTTGAACTATATAACATTGATTAGTTCTCTTACGAGAGGTCTCTCGTACTGCGTTTGTAAAAACGCAATGGGGAAAAACTCTTTTCCACGAAATACTGAAGCCAAAAAATTATCCTATAATTTTGCATTGTTGTAAGGCGCGTTGCAGCAGCACACAGCCAAAGGCGAGACGGCTCTCTCGCTCATTGGCTGCTCTGCAGCAACTGCATTAGCCTATCGAGCGAGGTCTGAGGTGACGTAACGGGTGTGGCCTAGCCTTATAAAAGGAGCTCGAAAAGGCTGATTCACTGATTTTTCAACTCTTCAGCGAAGCTCTCGCATCGCTGGATCACGGAAGAAGCCGCGCCGTCTGAGAAAGCACTTCAGCGGGACGAGCCACTCAGAAGCTGCTGGCCCACGCCACCTTCGACTGCCGTTCCAGCTGCGCTATCCGGCGCATATATCCTTTAAAGCCTTCTTACTGTTCTTTGTGTGTGTGTTCGCCCTGCGACACGCACTACTAAAAGAGCTAGCGTCTTTCTAAAGATGCCTTCCTGCGGCACGTGCCGAGCCCCACTCAGCGAGGGAGACCGCCATGTCATCTGCGTCTCCTGCCTGGGTGAAGATCATGCAGCGCTCGCGCTCGCCGACGGCGGCTGCCATCACTGCGAGCTATTGCCTATGGTGACTCTTAGGACTCGCCTGGCATTTTTTTCCGAGCCTGCACCTCCCGCTACACTGCCGCGCCGTAAAAAGCGTCGCTCTCAGCGGGCCCCTGAGCCTTCTCCAGCCCGACCAAGCTCGCCGGTTCGCCCGCCTGCTTCTCCGGCTTCGCCCGAATCACTTCCCGATGCACAGCGGCCGCGGTCTGCCGCCGCTTCATTCGAGGAAGATGATGCTAAAGCTGCGTCGGGGGAGGATGACACGTGTTCTCTGCTAGCCTCGGGCAGCGAGGATTGGGCGAGCTCTGAGGATCTCGCGCCTCCTGCTCGTAAACCTGGCAAGAGAGCTAACATCGAGAGGGAACTGATGCGCGTACTCACGTTGGCCGCGGCGAGCCTCTGCCTCGAGTGGTCTGCTCCGGAACTCCCTTCTCATACCCGGCTGGATGGTTGCTTCCTTCCTGGTGAGCGCTCTTCGTCTGAGTCCAAGCCCGCTCCATTTCTTCCTGAGCTTCATGAAGAAGTTGCGAAAGCTTGGGGCGCTCCCCTCTCAGCACGAACCCGTTCGTCTGTGTCACCAGCATTCTCCACTCTGGACGATGCTAAAAACAGAGGCTACCACTCACTTCCGCCGGTGGAACAGGCGATAGCAACCCATCTTTGCCCGCCCTCTGCTGGACGGCGGACGTCCAAAGCCTGCCGCACGACGTCAACACTGCTCGCGCGAATTTTCTCCGCCACTGGGCAGGCTGCGTCTGCACTACATACGATGGCCACGCTGCAGATATTTCAGGGTGATCTCCTCCGTAAGTTGGACGAGATGGGACCTGACGCTATCTGCCTCACGGACCTGCGTAGCGCTTCGGACCTCACCCTTCGCGCTACTTAGTCTGCTGCACAGGCCATTGGACGGTGCATGGCTTCCGCTACTGTAGCTGAGAGACATCTTTGGCTGACGCTCTCGGAGATGTCTGAGTCTGAGCACACCGCGTTCCTCGACGACCCGCTATCTTCTGCCGGCCTCTTTGGATCCTCCGTCAACGAGTTTGTGGAGAGATTCGCTGAGGCTCAGAAAGCGTCCCAAGCCTTCAAGCACTTCCTCCCGAAGCGCTCCGGCTCTGCGTCGGGTCGGGCTAAACCGACCGCTCGGAGCTCTCAGCCACAGCGACCGCCTCCCGCTGCTTCATCGCAACGGCGACAGGAATGCAGCTCGAGACCCCGTTCTTGCTCGACCAGCCACCGCCCCGCTCCGCGTGGACCGCGGCAGAAGGTCACGGTGAAACCGGAAGCCCCGAAGACATCCTAGCATGCCTAGGAAAGCGCCGGTGTTTGAGTCCCGCTGCGGCCGTACTCTCACCAAAGTGCACCGCTGTTTCAGTTCCAGGAACTGCGACTGTTTCAGCGTATTCTGCAATGCGCAAGCCCGTACAGCTGCCCGCTTGCCTGCACACAAAAGCCGTTTTTACGGCTACCCAGGTAAATCCTGTAAAGAGCGTATTTTCTGGTGTCCCGGCCACGGCCGATGGTGCTATAAATGTAGAGCTGATGCCCACTTCCCAGTGCCCATCCCTACACACAAGCACAGCCCTTCACACAGGGCTCGCGCTCATAAGCTCGACCCAGGTCGAACGCGCACCCAACATAGCAAACGTGCCCACTGCCCAGTGCCCACAAACACTATAAAAATTCTTTTTGCGCATGCGTCGCGACTGAGTGCGTTGTTGTGTTTGGAGCTCAGTCGAATTAATTCATAAACCTTGATTTCCTTCTTTACACTCTTTTTCAAACGAATATTTTTCATTTTTATAGCGTGTGAACATATCTGGAATACTATTCTCTTTAAAAAACAATCGGATCGCTTTGATATCACTACTTATATCCAATCTTCCGCTACTAGCCTTAGCCCGCTAGCATAGCACGCGTGGTCGCGCCTATCTACACACGTATCACTGAAAGCTATAATTCGCCATTGTAGCACATATCTGCTATAATGGCGAATATGACGGATGTGTGTCTAACGTTACCTTTGAGTGCAGGTGAGGAGACCCTCGAGCTACATGCTGTGCAGTTAGAGCTTGAGTCGGTGGAGAGACAGATCCGCGACCTACTAGAGAGGCAGGCCGAGCTGCGAGATCGGCAATCCGCGCTTGAAACATCACGCGCCGATGCTCACAAGTCAGTGGTTAGTAACCTTTTGACTCCGACCTCGTCTACTCCGTGTGTTTCTCTGCACAGGACCCGAGCACCCAGGACGCGATCATCCCTGGTTTCGTTCACTCCTGCACCGACACAACACGATGGACCCTGGGTGTTTCCACAGCGGAAGACGCGAGCCAGGACCAGAGCTAGGACCTCTCCGCCCCTCCCGGCCTTCGAGATCTCCACCCGGAACCGCTTCTCTCCTCTACGCGAGACGGAACGCGACGCTGTGATCATCGGCAGTTCCATCGTCCGGCATGTCCACGCTACCTCAAGTAGAGGTAAGGTGCGCACTCACTGCTTTCCTGGTGCTCGTGTTCTTGATGTCGCTGCGCAGGTTCCCGAGATTCTGAACAGTGACAAGCAGTGACGGAGCTGTCGTGTTGCACGCGGGAACGAACGACATCAGGTTGCGGCAGACAGAAGTTCTGAAGAAGGACTACAGGAGCCTGATCGAGACGGTACGCAGCACATCGCCTGAAACAACGATCATCGTGTCTGGACCGCTTCCCACGTACCGACTAGGACAAGAAAGGTTCAGTAGACTATTTGCTCTAAATGAATGGTTAATGTCATGGTGTAATGAACAGAGACTTCTCTTTGTAAATAATTGGAATTTGTTCTGGGAGCGACCTAGGCTCTTCCGTGCTGATGGCCTTCACCCCAGCAGAATCGGAGCGGCTCTTCTGTCGGACAACATCTCCAAGACGTTACACACCATATGACTAGTAAGTCAAAGTCCAAATCACACTCTTTGCTGTCCAAACTTAATTGATATAAGTACCAATGTAGAACATTATATTGAAACTGTGTCTATTCCTCGTTTAGTGAGGTCAAACTTTAAATCTACTGTAGGATCCAGGAAAAATCTAATTGTGATTAAACCAGAAAATCTCAATATTAGTGAACAAAAACAATTTATAAAGCTAGGTCTTCTTAACATTAGATCGCTCACACCTAAGGCGGTTATTGTAAATGAAATGGTCACAGATAATTGCTTCGATGTACTTTGCCTTACTGAAACCTGGCTTAAACCTAATGATTATTTCGGTCTTAATGAGTCTACTCCTCCAGGATACTGTTATAAGCACGAGCCCCGTCTGATTGGTCGTGGCGGCGGTGTTGCAACAATCTATAGAGATATTCTTAATGTTACTCAGAAAACAGGTCACAGGTTTAATTCGTTTGAAGTAATTGTGCTAAATGTTACTCTCTTAGATGTAAGAAAGAAATCCCTATTATCTCTAGCCTTGGCTACCGTATATAGACCGCCTGGGCCTTACGCTGATTTCCTAAAAGAGTTTGCAGATTTTCTCTCAGATCTATTGGTCAATGTTGATAAAGCATTAATTGTCGGAGATTTTAACATACACGTAGATAATCCAAATGATGCGTTAGGGGCTGCGTTTACAGTTTTATTAAACTCATTTGGGGTCAAGCAAAACGTCACTGGTCCCACTCATCGTCTTAATCATACGCTGGATTTAATTATATCATATGGAACCAATCCAACCGATATAGATATTATACAACAAAGTGATGAAGTCACTGATCATTACATGGTCACTTGCATACTGCGTACTGCTGAAATTTGTCACGTTGCGCCGCGTTATCGACCAGGCAGAACAATCCTTCCAACTACTATAGATAGATTCTCAAATAGCTTACCTGATCTAACTCAGCTGATTAGTGAACCCAAACAAACAGATGAACTAGAGGAAATGACTAGCACTATGAGCACCATTTTCTCTAGTACATTAAACATGGTTGCACCAATTAGATTAAGAAAGGTTAGAGAGAAAACTAAAGCACCATGGTATAACAATACTACGCATGTTATCAAGAGAGAAACTCGTAATTTAGAGCGTAAATGGAAACAAACTAATTTAGAGGTCTTTAGAATCGCGTGGAAAGACAGTATGTCACGTTATAAAAAGGCACTAAAAGCGGCCAGGGCTGAGCATCTCCGCAAACTAATAGAAAACAACCAAAATAATCCAAGGTTTTTATTTAACACCGTGGCTAGACTAACAAATAAACAGATGTCACCTGAGCAAAATATTCCGTTACAGTTTAGTAGTAATGATTTCATGAATTTCTTCACTGAGAAAATAGAAAGCATCAGAACCACAATTGTAAATGTACAATCCTTAATGGTGTCTTATGATTCAGCCTCAATTATCGCCCCTCAAGAAAAACTACAGCACTTTACAACTATAGGACAGGAAGAGCTAAATAAACTTATCATTGCATCTAAACCAACAACATGTTTATTAGATCCTATACCAACTAAACTGCTGAAAGAAGTGCTACCTGTAGTGGAAGAGCCTCTTCTCAATATTATTAACTCGTCTTTATCTCTAGGTCATGTTCCAAGAATATTCAAGCTGGCAGTTATAAAACCTCTTATTAAGAAACCACAATTAGATCATAATAATCTAGCAAATTACAGACCCATTTCAAATCTACCTTTTATGTCTAAAATACTAGAAAAAGTTGTGTCCGCTCAATTGTGCTCTTTCTTGCAAGAAAATGACATCTATGAAAAGTTTCAGTCAGGATTCAGGCCACATCATAGCACTGAAACTGCGCTCGTTAAAATCACAAATGATTTACTTTTAGCTTCTGACCAAGGCTGTATCTCAATACTAGTTTTACTCGACCTTAGTGCTGCGTTCGACACTATAGATCACACAATACTATTAGATAGACTACAAAACTACACTGGTGTTCATGGACAAGCATTAAGCTGGTTTAGATCGTACTTATCAGACCGCTACCATTTTGTCTGTTTAAATGGGGAAAAATCGAAGATAACGTCAGTAAACTATGGAGTGCCGCAGGGATCTGTGTTAGGCCCTCTGCTATTCTCAATATATATGTTGCCGCTTGGAAATATTATAAGAAAACATGGAATTAATTTCCACTGTTATGCTGATGACACTCAATTATATATTTCATCACTACCAGATGAAAACAATAAATTATCTAAATTGACAGAGTGTGTTAATGATATAAAATACTGGATGACGTGTAATTTTCTGCTATTAAATTCAGATAAAACGGAGGTATTACTTATTGGTCAAAAAAACTGCCCACAAAACCTCTTACAATACAACTTTACTTTAGAAGGATGTCCTGTTACTTTATCCACTACAGTAAAAGACCTGGGTGTTATATTAGACCGCAACTTGTCTTTCGAAAATCATATTTCATATGTTACAAGAACAGCCTTTTTCCACCTTAGAAACATTGCTAAGCTACGTAACATGCTATCTGTTTCTGATGCAGAAAAGTTAGTTCATGCATTCATGACCTCGAGACTAGATTACTGTAATGCTTTATTAGCTGGTTGTCCTGCATCCTCAATAAACAAGCTACAGTTAGTCCAAAATGCAGCTGCTAGAGTTCTTACTAGATCGAGGAAATATGATCATATAACACCTATTCTATCATCTCTACATTGGTTACCTATAAAGTTCCGTATCAATTACAAAGTATTACTAATGACCTATAAAGCCCTAAATGGCTTAGCTCCTGGGTATTTAACGGAACTTCTATCACCCTATAATCCATCGCGCTCTTTAAGATCACAAAATTCGAGGCTACTGGTCATTCCTAGGATATCTAAGTCCACTAAAGGAGGGAGAGCATTTTCACATTTAGCTCCTAAACTGTGGAATGGCCTTCCTGATATTGTTCGAGGCTCAGACTCGCTGTCCCAGTTTAAAACTAGATTGAAGACGCATTTCTTTAACCAAGCATTCACATAATATTTACCTTTTATACTACAGGTGAATCAGAATGAATGCATTATTGTTATGAACAGCAGCTACGCTAATTATTTTCCTTCTGCTTTTCTTTTGTTATCTCGGGACGCTAGTCCCGAGGTAAATACAGATTGTCAGCTCCAGTTTGTATCCAGCCTCCCATGGAAACTACAGATGCCCCAACACCCGTGCAGAGACGACTCGAAGCCTGTGAAGAGACGACTCGACGCTGGCGATATGTTTATGCCCTAAATTATTGCATGTTTAACTAACTGTATTTTTCTATGTACATTTTTATGTCTTTTTCTATGTACAATTATGCCCTAAATTAATGCATGTTTAACTAACTATTTTTTTTCTATGTACATTTCTGAAATGCACTTTCTGTAAAGCTGCTTTGAAACAATATGTATTGTGAAAAGCGCTATACAAATAAATTTGGATTGAATTTGAATTGACTATGTTATGCATGTCGCACGGTTTCTGTAAAAACGAAACCTGTGTGCGCTCGCTCTGTTCAGACAGACAGCGCGCTCAATGCAGTAAATGTGCCCGCCCCGCTGCGCCCACATTTACCCACAGACTTCATGAGTCCTACGGAACTCGCTCAGCCCTCCCTCAATCGGTTAAGCACCATAGCGGGGTCGAGGGCGAGTGTCCCGCCCGCTGTAATTAGCGCGCTCCCCGCCTCGAATGTCACGGGCATCACGCCTATGTTACTGCACACCGAAGCGCTTCGGTCGCCCAGCGACCAGAGCGCGCTTCGCATCCAACCCCTAGCCAACCACGCAGATGCATGGGCAGCGCTTCCAGGGGTTTCGGATTGGGTGCTAGACATTATAAAGAGAGGCTACTCGCTACAGTTCTATCGACATCCCCGCCGTTTTACAGCGCGCGTCGAGACGAAAGTAAATTCAGAAGTAGCACACCTACTTCGTACCGAGATATCAGAACTGATGAGCAAAGGGGCTATAGAGCCTTTATCTCAGGCTCAGAGTGAAGGGGGGCTGTACAGCAGATACTTCCTGGTTCCCAAAAAAGACGGGGGTTTCAGACCCATACTGGATCTAAGACAGCTGAACAAAGCATTGACGAAACGCAGTTTCAAAATGCTCACAACCAGAAAAATCCTCGCGCATATTCGCAGAGGGGACTGGTTTATGTCAATAGATCTGAAGGACGCGTATTTTCAAATACAGCGTCACGTCACAGGCGTTTCTTGAGATTCGCCTTCGAGGGACAGGCATACCAGTACACAGTCCTGCCGTTCGGCTTGTCCCTAGCACCCTGTACATTTACGAGGTGCATGGACGCAGCGCTCGCGCCCCTCAGGCTTCGAGGCATGCGAGTGCTGAATTATTTGGACGACTGGCTGATTCTAGCTCAATCGCGATCAGAGCTCGTGGAGCACAGGACCATTTTACTCGATCACCTCGAGAATCTTGGTCTCAGAGTCAATTGGGTGAAGAGCTGTCTGAACCCCAGTCAAACGATATCGTTTTCTGGGCACAGTTCTGGACTCGCAGTCTATGATAGCGCGGCTGTCTTCACAGCGCGTGCTGAGCATTCAGCGCGCAGCGAGCTCTTTTCGCTGCGGCGCGATCGTCCCGCTCAGGGGTTTTCAAAGGATGCTCGGCCTTATGGCCTCAGCATCATCAGTTCTTCAGCTGGGTCTGCTCCGTATGTGCCCTCTGCAGTTCTGGTTGAAAGCGCGAGTACCGCGCAGAGCGTGGACATCCGGTCAGCTTCGTCTCAGGGTCAATCAGAGCTGCGTCGCAGCTCTGGAACCTTGGAAAGCGAGCGACTGGTACCAATCAGGTGTAAGCCTGGGGATTTCCTCGAGAGTGAAAGTGGTGTCGACGGACGCCTCCACCTCGGGATGGGGAGCGCTGCTCGAGGGCAGACCGTTCTTCGGCCAGTGGTCAGAACGGGAGAAGCTTCTACATATCAACTGCCTGGAAATGCTGGCAGTGGACAACGCGCTGTTGCATTTTCGTCCCCTAATAGAGGGCCACCATGTCTTAGTCTGATCGGACAATATGTCTGTGGTGTCCTACATAAATCGCCAGGGCGGTCTCAGGTCCCGAAACCTATACAGGTTGGCAGAACGCCTCGTTAAGAGCGGTGCATGTGCCCGGGCTACACAACCTGGGACCAGACAGACTGTCCAGGAACAACATTCCGACGGGCGAATGGTCTCTACACCCGCAAACAGTCCAGCTGTTGTGGGAGAGATTTGGCAGAGCGGAAGTGGACCTGTTCGCGTCTCACGAAAACGCTCACTGCCCCGTGTTCTTTTCCAAGAGCGAAAGCGCGCTGTCCCTCACGTGGCCGCGCTGTCCGCTCTACGCTTTTCCCCCCGTCTCTCTCCTGTCTCAGGTGATAGAACGGATCAGGGAAACAAAATGTTCAGTACTGCTTGTAACACCGTTCTGGAGGAACCAACCAGTTCTGATGCAGTTAGCAGATACTGCCCCTTGGCCAGTGCCATTGAGGAGGGACTGGAGCTGTTGGATAAGGGCAGAGCCCCTTCCACGCTCAAAGTCTATGTGGCGGCTATCGCGGCGTTCTCTAAGACAACGCTCGGTCAGTCGTTGGGAAGAAACGATTTAGTCATCCGCTTCCTCAGGGGAGCTAGGAGGCTTAATCCTCCCAGACCTCCCTCGGTCCCTATGTGGGACCTCTCCACTGTTTTGGAAGCCATGAAAGGTGATCCTTTCGATCCTATCCAAACAATTAGCCTCAAGCATCTGTCTTTCAAGACAGTGTTTTTGCTGGCTCTCGCTTCAGTGAAGCGCGTGGGTGACCTGCACGCGCTCTCGGTGAGCGCGGCGTGCTTAGAGTTCGGGCCAAGTGACTCCAGAGTCATACTCAAACCTAGGCACGGTTACGTCCCAAAATCCCTCAATAGCCGTTTCGGGCTCAGGTCATTTCCCTGTCTGCCCTGCCGGTGTCGGGCGAGGAAGGGGACGCAAGCTCTCTTTGCCCAGTTAGAGCGCTAAGAGCTTATGTGTCTCGCTCGTCTGTTTTCAGACAGACTGAGCAGCTATTTGTCTCGTTCAGTGGACGTTCCAAGGGAGCGGCTGTTTCGAAACAGACTCTATCCAGATGGATAGTTGATGCCATAGCGCTGGCATACACCGCCAAGGGCTCACAGTGCCCATTGGGTGTTAGAGCGCACTCCACGAGAGGCGTCGCCTCTTCGTGGGCTTGGTCTAGTGGGATTTCCTTACAGGACATATGTATGGCGGCAGGTTGGGCCTCGCCGTCTACATTTATAAGGTTTTATAACCTTAAGGTTCCCGCCTTGCAGGCTAAGCTATTGTCGGTTTGAGCGAATCAGTTCTCTCTGATCCGGAAACGCTGAGATCGAAAGCGCTGCGCGCTGCCGACTGTTATACTGAATGGGCAGTATTGCGTAAGACCCACATTTCCGCATTAGTTCAGGCTCTCCGCCTTGTCTATGTGATGTCATATATTGCGTCTGTGACGCTGCTATATATGGATAGAGGGATTCCCCATCCTCTCTCCCGGGCTCTCTGTGAGTCCCTATGGTGATTGTGCACTCTGTATCCTGGACTTCGCTTCCAGTTTTAGTAGTGTTGATCCCTGCATGCACGGCGTCTTACAATGGGTCCCCATTGCGTTTTTACAAACGCAGTACGAGAGACCTCTCGTAAGAGAACGTACTCGGTTACTAACGTAACCTCGGTTCTCTCTAGAAGAGGGAACGAGTACTGCGTTCCCTGCCGTGCATGTGATTCACTCTGGTTCGCTTCGGTGTTGAAAAATCAGTGAATCAGCCTTTTCGAGCTCCTTTTATAAGGCTAGGCCACACCCGTTTCGGCGGGAAGTGGCACGGAGGGCCCTCATTGGTCTGACGTCACCTCAGACCTCGCTCGATAGGCTAATGCAGTTGCTGCAGAGCAGCCAATGAGCGAGCGAGCCGTCTCGCCTTTGGCTGTGTGCTGCTGCAACGCGCCTTACAACAATGCAAAATTATAGGATAATTTTTTGGCTTCAGTATTTCGTGGAAAAGAGTTTTTCCCCATTGCGTTTTTACAAACGCAGTACTCGTTCCCTCTTCTAGAGAGAACCGAGGTTACGTTAGTAACCGAGTACGTTTTATGTAAATGTGCTCACCTGTTTAATAAAGTACATGTAGGAGCGGTCGAATTCTCTCACGAATTCTCTCGTTTATATACTGTCTACGGGAGCTCTCGGCATCTCGAAAACACCGCACTGATATTGATTCTCGTTTTAGTTCTCCTTTTTTATCCAAAGTCTGCTTGCCATGGTCCATAATGTTTGAACGAAACAACAACAGCGTGCAAACAGACATTGCGAACTACAAAGTTGTCCGCGTCAGTCGCTTTGGTTACTATCAGACGGCTCTGGTTCACAGCTCTGGTTGCTATGACAGCACGAGCGGAAACCAGGGATAACGCGGATATGACGCCATTGACTGCGACAAAGCGGAAATAAAGAAACGGGACGTTTCTCGAATTAAATTACAGATTTCTCCTGGTTTGAAAGTTGTTGGAAACAGTCGGGATAATGTAAGTACACAACTAAAAAAAAATATATAACTTAGATATAGTGATTTTTGCTATTTTTAAAGCAAAAAAGTTACATATTGTTCCTTTAAGTGCATTTCACTGTTGGAGTATCATTGTTATACTTGCATCATAAATATTGCGCATATTTTCAATATTTAAATGACTTCAGGAAAGATGTCAATAAAACAACAATAAATCTAATAATTGCACTTAGTGTTAGGTGTTAGGCAACTATCTGTCATTTTACATTGCAGTCATTTAAATGTAAGTACAGTATTTATTATAGCTGTGTGTCATAATACAGTAGTGAAATATGGTAGCCTACTGTTGTGTATAGGGGAAAAGGTAGAGGAATTACTATGATCAAAATACATTTTCGACCCTTCTTTAGCAAGCTAAACATTTTATGACCATATATTTTGTCATATATTTGACATTACATGTTATAAATGTAAATATATTTCACACTTAACATCATATATTTTTGTTATATTTCAGAATATATTTCAAAATGATAAATATAAGTGAACAACGTCAATGTATTTGGAATATATGCCACATATATTTTTGACACTTTAAAATATATTTACATATATTTCTTTTGTGTATGGGTAGTGCTGCTAGCACAAGCACAATCTCAATGGTTATGTTGTCAGCATGAGTGAAGAGGATTCATTTAGCCTGGCAGAAGAGGAGTTCCCAGCTCTGCCTGCTACCCCAAGCAAGCCACCAGCTGCTAAAAAAAAGGCCAGTGATAATACGAGTGTTGATATTTCCTCTCAGCTGGCGAACATAACGCAGCTGATAACTGCCGCTCTGACGCGATAGAGCGAAAGATCTCCGACCTGAGAGAAAAGGTGGATGCTGTGTCGTCTGATTTAAAGACTGTCACAGCAAAGGTGGTGTGCTCTGAGCGGCGCGTGGATCAAATTGAACAGCCAATTAACAAAATGGAGAGAAGAATGGATGATCTAGAAACATACATGAGACGGCGCAACCTGAAGATCATAGGAATTCCAGAGGCAGCTGATGAAAATATTTGTCTAGAAGTCATCAAGATTTGTCGAGCTGTTCTTCCCAGCGAAAGTGATAAGCTTCCAGGTGCCATTGATGTTGTTCACCGTCTCGGGAGTGCGCAACAGAGCAGCGGTAGGCCTAGAGCAACCATACTACAGTTTTCCACACGCTCCTACAGAGATGCAGTTTGGAAGGCTGCCAAAAGCTCCTCGTATTTGCGGGACAAGGGTTTGCAGTTCAGGAAGGACTTTTCCAAAGGAGATCACGAGAGAAGGATGAAGTTGTGGCCGGAAGTTCAAAAAGCTTGAGCGGCTGGGAAAACTGCTTACTTTGTTGGAGGTAGAGCCTTTGTACAAGGGCAAGGTGAAATTATCCTCAAGGTCGACTGAGTTGGGAACTAATGCTGTTGAAGACGTGGGCTTCTGTTGAAGAGTTGAAGACATAAGACGCGTGTTTGCGTGATCTTGTATATCTGCACTTTTGGTGGTTACCAAACCAAACCATCTACTGTTTCAGTGGTTGAGGCGAGAGAATTTTTTTTTTTTTTTTTTTTTATTGAAGAGATGCTTATTTGCACAAAATACAAGTCTTTATGGTGCTACATTATGTGGTTGACCTTTTTGCCAACTTTATTTTAATATACTGACTGTTATAAGAGGTTACAAGTTGTTTTGTTGTTTCAGAGTTAACTTTGTTGTATGTCATTTTCCATTATATCTTTGAATGCCAGGGGTTTAATAGAAAACGTTAAGCGTAAGGCTTTGTTTTTGTTCACTAAGAGGTTTAATAATGACTTTGCATTTTTTCAAGAATCTAACTCTATTTCTTCTGATGTTAACTTTTGGAGATCACAATGGGGTAGTGATATTTGGAACAGTGTCTCATGGAACAGAACACTCAACAGGGGTTTCTTGCCTGAAAAATAACTATAGAGGTGAGGTTTTGCATTCGGATAGTGATGAAAATGGCTACTTTATATGCTTAATTATAAAATGTTTTAGTGTAATTTTTATAGTAGTTAATATCTATGGATATAATTGTAAATCTGATAATGACCAGTTATTATGTTCGTTGGAGGAAAGACTTACACATTGGTTATCCAAATTTCCTGATTCTTATTTAATTATAGGGGGTGATTTCAATGTTGTTTTAAATGAGTCAATAGATAGGTGGCCTCCAAGACAACCTTCAAATTTAAATACTAATTTGAAACTGTTTATGGGCAGATTTCATTTGATTGATATATGGAGAGAGAAAAATTTAGATGATATTGTGTATACTTGGAGTAACAAGGATGGCAGTAGACGTTCTAGGATTGATTTTTGGCTTGTCTCTAACCATTTTGATGGGAACAATATTTTGGTTAATGTTTTGCCAACACCATTAACTGACCATAAGGCCATATTAATTACAATTAATATTTCTCCAAACACAAAGTTTTTTGCTTAAATTAAGTGCAGTTAAACAGGAATTGGAAAAACTCATTAATTATTATTGGATTAAAGCTAAAAAGGAAGGGTTGTTTAGTCACAATTGGGAATTATTAAAATTTGAAATTGGAACATATTTGAGGAAGTATTAGGTATTAATACTAGTATTAGTATTAACACATTAGTTAAATCACAACGTCTTATGGAAGAGAAAGTTGTTAGTGAAATCTTAGCTATTTCTAACGTTTCTGCGGTGGACCTGGTAGAAGGACAGAGACTGCGTCTAACAGAGCTGCAAAATGAGCTTGATAATATGTACAAAATGCGAGCACAAGGTGCTTTTATTCGATCAAGGCAAAAATGGTTAGAGCATGGAGAGCAGATGTCTGCTTATTTTTTTAATCTTGAAAAGTCGAGGGCTAAACTAAATTCTGTTTCTAAAATGGATATTAATGGCTCTATTACAGATAATGCTGACACAATTTCTAGCTTTTGCTATGATTATTACTCTAAATTATATGCTTCTAAATTCAGTGAGCATAATATGACTTATTTTTGTAAACAGCTTAAGAATGTTAAAACAATTACTGAGGAGGACCAAAATTTATGTGATTTTCCAATAGCTATTACGGAAATTAAGCAAGCTATTGAACGTTTAAAATGTAATAAATCACCCAGTAATGATGGAATTACTGCGGAGTTCTATAAGCAGTTTTCTGAGATTCTTGCCCCGTTTCTTTTTGAAGTATACTCTGAAAGCTTACAGTGCTCACAGCTTCCTACAACTATGACGCAAGGTATAATTTGTTTGATTCCTAAGCCCAAGAAAGATTTGTTGCTTATTGATAATTGGAGGCCCATTAGTTTGTTGAATAACGACTATAAAATATTTGCTCAGATATTTGCCCAAAGATTCAAATTAGTATTAGATTCCATTATTGATGAAAATCAATCTGGGTTTATGAGAAACCGTCATATATGTAACAATATTAGACTTATTTTTGATCTTATTGATTATTCTGACCTTATAAAAGATGATAGCTTTATACTTTTTTTAGACTTTTTCAAAGTCTTTGATTCTGTTGAGCATCCTTTTATTTTCTACTGTTTAGAACACTTTGGGTTTGGGGCTTATTTCTGCAATGCCATGAAAACTCTTTATGCTGGGGGAAATAGTTCTGTGAAATTAAATAATGGCACTACTCAAAGATTTGATTTGGAAAGAGGAGTTAAGACTGCCCAGTTTCTGTTTACCTTTTTCTCATTGTTGCTCAGGTGTTTTGTCACTTTATTAAATCATCCAATTTAAAAGGAATTCAAGTTGAAGAGAGAAGTGTCCTGATAAGTCAGTTGGCTGATGACACGGCTCTTTTCCTGAAAAATGTTGATCAAATTCAGTCAGCTGTCAAGATCATTGAAATTTTTTCCAGTGCCACAGGTCTTTGCCTTAATTTACAAAAATGTGAACTATTTGCTTTAAAAAGTTGCCATTCCACATTTTAGTCCAGTTTAGTAAGAGATATAAGATTATATGTTTACTTAGTGGATCATAATAAATAAATAAAGTGTGTGAAAGGTTTGATATTGTGTAGTTTGTGATCCTCCATCAGCAGCTGCAGTTTCTCTCAGCTGTATCAGTGCAGTCACTGTGACGTCTGACTGACAGAGGTTTTTGTACGACTCTTTATCACTGTGTGAACACCCATTTACTGTTTGGATAGTGAAAACTCTGACAGTAATAATCTCCTGTATCTTCAGTCTGGACTCCACTGATGGTCAGAGTAAAATCACTGCCAGATCCACTGCCACTGAATCTAGATGGAGTTCCAGTATAACGGGTTGATGTCAGATATATGAGGAGTTTAGGAGCTTCTCCAGGTTTCTGTGAGTACCAGGCTAAGTAATTATTATTATACACATTACTGCTGGTTTTACAGTTTATTCTGACTTCTTCTCCTGGTTGAACTGCTGTTATTGATGGACTCTGAGTTACAGTATACTGTCCTCTACACTCTGGAAGAAAACAGAAACAAAAATTAAAATTATATATATGATGATATACAGTATATGATAAATATATTTCACATATTAAGAGAATTAATAATCATTATAAAAACAAACCTTGAATAAACAGTGTGAGAGTCCAGATGAAGATGTTGATTGTGTTCATTGCTGTAGTTTAGTCTTGTGTGATGATGAAGAGTGTGTTCTGTTCTGCTCTCAGTCATGAAGTGTTAAACTCACAGCACTATAAACACTCTCAGAGCACTGAAGCATGTGCTGACAATGCAAAGAAGTGGGCAGGATTTACAACAGCTTGTGCTGATAACAAACTCATAAACTCTACATAGAAGATTTTACTATCAGAATAATGTTATTGAACCATTTAGTGATTAATTGCACATATTTATTAATAGTGAAATATTTGTGTTTATGTTTGTCAGGCTGATAAGACACTAGGTTTTGTCTGGAGAATCATGAATGTAGATCATTTTAAACATATGTCATACGCAGCAGTTTCTCTGAGTTCAGTTCTGTGCTACACCTTTACAAGCATGTTAACAATGAGAAATCAAGAACTAAATAAACCAGTTTTACTATATTTAGAGTCATAATAAAAAAAAGTCCATTATGGTCTTGAATCAATGTTGACATGTTGCTTTCTGGGAAATATTTTCATGATGTCTATTTATTCCCACATTTCCCACATGCATGAAGTTCATCAGGACTCATAATCAGGTCATTATATATTAAACAATGTGCATCTGAAATGTTCAGAATTATTGATTAATTTATTTGAAGCTGCAGGTTTTTCTGTGAATCATGATGATTGATCTGCATATGAAGAACAGAAGCATCATTATGAGAAACTCCACAACATCATCCATGATCAAAGAGGTCAAAGGTCACCTCAGAGGTCACAGCTCATCAAATATATTTCTTTAAACAGTGTTATATCAGAAAGCATTTAGTCAAATCTGAATGAGTGAGTGTTGAGAAGAGCTGAGGATCTTCTAATATCAGTGTGTTGAAGTGTTGTTTCTCTCTCTCTGCTGGAGTGTGTGTTCACTCGAGTGGAATAGAGGTTTTTGTACGAGCGTTTCATTAGATTGTATCACTGTGGTGGACTTTCGGTGGAGGAACTAAACTGGTGATCGGTAAGTCTGTCTATTTAATCACCTAATAAAAAAATACAATTTTAATTTCAGAAAGTGTTTTACAGTGGAAACAAGAACAACATTTATTAATAATAATGATTATTAGATATTGTGGTGAAACTTTACTTGAAGCCTTTATGTATAATGCATTATAAAGGTATCAATAACGTATGTTAAAATGTCATATATGTTTTCATAAATAACTGTAACGAAAGTTAAAATGTTTTATAATATTTTCAAATTCCTTGTTACATCTAAAATTGGTTGTTTGTCATGAGTTTTGGTGTATTATAATTTTTTGAAGGTGTAGCAATGAATAGATAATATTATAATGTGTTATAACTGCAGTTATAATTAGTGTTCAGTAAGTCTGTCTATTTAATTCTTATAATATTCCTAAACATACAATTTAAAACAAGTTGAAACAAGAACCACATTTATTAATGATAATTATTATGATATATTGTGTTGAAACTTTACTTAAAGCCTTTAATGCATTATAAAGTGTTTCATAATGTGTTACAATGCCTTATATCTTATCATAAATAACTGTAACCAAATCTAAAATGCATTATAATATTTGCTATTTCATTGTTTCATCTCAAAAGGGTTGTTCTTCATAAAGGTGGATCAATGAATAGATAATATGTGTTATAACTGCTGTTACACTTATTGATGAGATCATACATGCATTTTAATGTATATAGCAGTGCATAATTAATGCATTAAAACTACTTTTATAATGCAATATGTATGAAAGCTTTAAATAAAGTGTTACTGATATTGTTTTTTTGTTGTTGTTGTTTTAATTATTGTTTTAATCTAAAACTTGTGTGTGTGTGTGTGTGTGTGTGTGTGTGTGTGTGAATGTGTTGTGTTTGTCTCCTGCAGCTGGTCCCACAGTGAAGCCCTCAGTGTCTCTGCTGCCGCCCTCTTCTCTGCAGATCTCTGGAGACTCAGCCGCACTGCTCTGCCTGCTCAGCTCTTACTCTCCACAGGGGGCGCTGGTGAGCTGGACACTGGACGGGTCAGAGGTCACCGAGGGGGTTCTGACCAGCGCAGAGAGCCAGCAGGGCGGCCGCTACAGCCGCAGTAGCGTCCTGACCCTCAGCAAAGCACGCTGGGAAGAGGGAGAGCTGTACGTCTGCAGAGTAACACATGATGGAGCTCCTCATGAGGTCTCGTTCCACAAGAGCTCTGAGTGCTGATGTTTCTCTCCTGAAGATGAGCCGTATCTGAGTGTCCTGTGTCAGGCAGGATTCACATGAGTCTAGTGCTGCAGCTGGAGTGATTTACAACTCAATACTGAAACTGAGTGTGTGTGTGTGTGTGTGTGTGTGTGTGTGTGTGTGTGTGTGTGTGTGTGTGTGTGTGATCTTTCAATCTGCTGTGTTTGCTGCAACATTCAATAAAGCTTCTCAACAAGTTCACTTTGTGTCTGACAACATCATTCAACTAACAGATGAAGATGCAGGTGCTTTTCAGAAGGTTGATGTAGCAGTAAATGTCAAATAAAGCTCTTGGGGTTTGAACATGGTCTCTGGAGACAGAGCTGCTCTATTCTGAGAGGATCACAATCACTCCACCCTGACAATGCAAATGGGCTTTTCAGTCTCACTCTCTGATTGGTTACATGATCTGGACTGGAACACTTTCACTTCTGCTTTAGTGAAGCAGCGCAGACAAACTGATCATTTATAGGAGATTAAAAAGTTTAGAATATAAAAATATCATTAAAAAAAAAAACAAAAAAAAAAAAAACGTTCTGACACTAATTGTTACATAATCATTACATTTATAGTCAATGGTGTAAATATATATGAAATATGTTATGAAAATCATAAGTAGTACATGATCACAAATGAAGAATCAGTGTGTTGTTAATAAATGTTAATATCATAGTGTATTTGTTCATTGTTCATACATGTTTATATTAAAGTGTATTTGTTAATTGTATAATAAAAACCCTTGGTTGAATGTGTGTTTCACTGCCAGTTTCTGCCCAGCCGACTCTCAGCCAGATCTGTCTTACAGTGCCTGGGCCAGACCTGGGCCATATCAGTAAATAAGAGTTACTTTACAGGGTGTGGGCCACATCTGGGCCAGAGGAAGCTCTGTGTGTCCATGTTCAGTGTGTTGGGCCAGTTTTGGGCCGGGGACCCAGCCAGAAGTGGAGGTGGACCAGGCAAAGTTTGCTCTCTGGCCTGCTGTGATCAACTCAAGAGTGAACCAGAATCATGTTGCTCTAGTGATGGAGAAACAAAGCTTTTAGAAACCATTGAACCGATTGATTTGCATAATGATTCACTGTATTGAAGCTCTGGAAACGCCACACGCTGGTCAGAACAGCGGAAACTCAGCATAAAAACACCTTTTACACACCAAATGCAAATGTTTTAATTTAAAGTCTAATCTATTCAATGCAATTACCAAATCATCTATTACCAGTAAATATGAAATGTCTTTATAATATGTGTTAGTTTATTAAATTGAAGGGCTTGTTTTGTTTGTTTTATGGAGAGCTTGGTAATCAGACCAATTAGACACTTTTAACTACAACTCCTTTTTTATTATAAAAATGTGTCAATAAACATTAATATTTAAAAAACTGATCTGAGATCAGGTGAAATGAAATAGACAGTGGTTCATGGGTTCACAGAGATCATCGCCCCCTAGTGACGAACCAGTGTCATTTGGAAACAGTGATGACATGAAGCCAGTGCTGCCAGATTTGGGCAGTTTTGAGTTTGATTGTGCTGGTAAAAATTGGTTTGGCGGTTTTCAAACACCTACATTTTATAGACTAATTGGTTAATAAACAAAACTCAAGTGTGCATGTAGTCCATAAAATCAGTCATCATGATGTGTAAATACACCGGCCCACTGCAGATCTGATTCAGCCAATCAGAGATCAGCAATCAGACGTGATCATTCGTGACTGACGGGTTTTTAGTGAGATCATTAGTAGCTGTATATTCGAGTGATCAGTGTGTCAAAGTGGCATAAATATACAGTTGTATCTACAGGGTAACACTTTATAATAACGTTCAGTTGTAAGTCATTAATAAGTGGTTAGTTAATGATGAACTAATCATTTACAAAACATATATAGATGATTAGGAAGTGATATGCTAACATTTTATATATGTTTTGTAAATGCTGTTACAAATCATTTACAAGTGATTAGTAAATGATTAACTAATCATTTATGAAACATGACTATGTGTTCATAAATGATTAATAAGTGATATGTTAATTATTTATTAATGTTTTGTAGATTCAGTTATAAGTAATTTACAAGTAATAAGATAATGATTAACTAATCGTTTCCAAAACATGACTATACGTATCATAAATGTTCTATAAATTTACTTTTTTGAATGGTTTGTAGATTCAGTTATAAATTATTTACAAGTGATTAGATAATGATAAACTAATAATTTAAAAACATGACTATACATTTATAAATGATTATTAAGTAATAAGCCCGCAACAATTTACAAATCTGTCATAAGTTAACATTAAAAAAATAGCATATCATAAAAGGATCAAACAGATCCTTAGTAAATGGTTATTAAGTTACTAGTTAATATATTATTAATCACTGAAATGTCAATGTACCATTATCTGAATAAACAATTGTTAATCATGAACAAATGATGATCAAAACATTAGTAAATGATAAGTATATAATGTTTTGATGCATCGTTAAAGTTGTAAGCTGGTGGGTTAAAACCCACGAGAATGCAATTATGCTAAAGCTCTTTTTTTTTTAAGAATAATAAATTACTAGTTGTCAAATGAATAGACATTTTAAAATGACTTAAAGTCAGGGGATTGCAATGCGTTAAGTTAAATCCTTTCACTCATCGGTGCAGATTTGTGTTCTGTGTGGGATCTAGTGATGTGAACTGGTTTTACCTTCCACTGAAGCTCACATCAGGTGCACAGTGGTTATAGACTCCATGTGTTTCAGAGAAGACAGCTGTCTAAACCCTCACCAGTCAGCACTTACACTGCAGTACACACTACACTACACACTACACTACACACTACACTACACTACACTACACACTACACTACACTACAGAAGACGGCTGTCTATACCCTCACCAGTCAGCACTTACACTGCAGTGCACACTACACTACACACTACACTACACACTACACTACACACTACACTACACTACACTACACACTACACTACACTACAGAAGACGGCTGTCTATACCCTCACCAGTCAGCACTTACACTGCAGTACACACTACACTACACACTACACTACACTACAGAAGACGGCTGTCTATACCCTCACCAGTCAGCACTTACACTGCAGTGCACACTACACTACACACTACACTACACTACAGAAGACGGCTGTCTATACCCTCACCAGTCAGCACTTACACTGCAGTGCACACTACACTACACACTACACTACACACTACACTACACACTACACTACACACTACACTACACACTACACTACACTACAGAAGACGGCTGTCTATACCCTCACCAGTCAGCACTTACACTGCAGTACACACTACACTACACACTACACTACACTACAGAAGACGGCTGTCTATACCCTCACCAGTCAGCACTTACACTGCAGTGCACACTACACTACACACTACACTACACACTACACTACACACTACACTACACACTACACTACACACTACACTACACTACAGAAGACGGCTGTCTATACCCTCACCAGTCAGCACTTACACTGCAGTGCACACTACACTACACACTACACTACACTACAGAAGACGGCTGTCTATACCCTCACCAGTCAGCACTTACACTGCAGTACACACTACACTACACACTACACTACACTACAGAAGACGGCTGTCTATACCCTCACCAGTCAGCACTTACACTGCAGTGCACACTACACTACACACTACACTACACTACAGAAGACGGCTGTCTATACCCTCACCAGTCAGCACTTACACTGCAGTACACACTACACTACACACTACACTACACTACAGAAGACGGCTGTCTATACCCTCACCAGTCAGCACTTACACTGCAGTGCACACTACACTACACACTACACTACACTACAGAAGACGGCTGTCTATACCCTCACCAGTCAGCACTTACACTGCAGTGCACACTACACTACACACTACACTACACACTACACTACACACTACACTACACACTACACTACACACTACACTACACTACAGAAGACGGCTGTCTATACCCTCACCAGTCAGCACTTACACTGCAGTACACACTACACTACACACTACACTACACTACAGAAGACGGCTGTCTATACCCTCACCAGTCAGCACTTACACTGCAGTGCACACTACACTACACACTACACTACACTACAGAAGACGGCTGTCTATACCCTCACCAGTCAGCACTTACACTGCAGTGCACACTACACTACACACTACACTACACTACAGAAGACGGCTGTCTATACCCTCACCAGTCAGCACTTACACTGCAGTGCACACTACACTACACACTACACTACACTACAGAAGACGGCTGTCTATACCCTCACCAGTCAGCACTTACACTGCAGTGCACACTACACTACACACTACACTACACACTACACTACACTACAGAAGACGGCTGTCTATACCCTCACCAGTCAGCACTTACACTGCAGTACACACTACACTACACACTACACTACACTACAGAAGACGGCTGTCTATACCCTCACCAGTCAGCACTTACACTGCAGTACACACTACACTACACACTACACTACACTACAGAAGACGGCTGTCTATACCCTCACCAGTCAGCACTTACACTGCAGTGCACACTACACTACACTACACTACACTACACACTACACTACACTACAGAAGACGGCTGTCTATACCCTCACCAGTCAGCACTTACACTGCAGTGCACACTACACTACACACTACACTACACACTACACTACACTACAGAAGACGGCTGTCTATACCCTCACCAGTCAGCACTTACACTGCAGTGCACACTACACTACACACTACACTACACACTACAGTGTTCAACACCTGTTATAGATGATGTGTAAATGCATGAATAAATCATTTACAACCCTTTCTACATCCCCTAATCTAAAGTGTAAACTATTCATCACTTGTAAATGTGTTACAAGTCATTTGTAGATCTTTCTTAACTGTTACAAATGATCTGTACGTGTATACAAGGCAATTACAACCCTTTCTACATCCCCTAATTACTTCACTTCACTTGTTGCAATAGAAATGCAGGCATATCATCTGATTACTGTAAGCTGCAAAACAATCATTATTTTACAGTGTCCAAATATGAGGAAATGATGCTTAAATGTGACAGCAGAATAACATTTATTTCAACAATGCAGTCAAAAAATAGCATAATTTCTATTAAATGTAGCAAACACACAAATAACCTGTAACTGGCATGTTTGCAAAAAAAAAAAATGCATTTCTATAATCTCCACATGACAAATGGTAACTTTGGTAACAGAACTTACCACATCTCTCAACACTTTAAGGGGAATATGTTCCTCCTAAACATGTAATAATGCCTATAACGTTGCCAAACTGGCACAGCACCTTACTTTTTACTTTCTCTTAATTATGGGGAGAAGCTTTCCATTCTTTTTCAACTTATCAACCTCTGACAAAAGTGCTGGGTCATTGCATAAGGCATCTGAACACTTCTGGATAAAGGTCTGCAGCTTCTGGCCTCTGGAGTAGCCTTGTAGGACTTCTTCATACTTTGTTTGTGACACAATGGCAAGTTCTGCAATTGCAGCACTGGCGACCACTGTGTTTCTGTCCACTCCGACAGCCTTGTAGGAAGACCTCAAGTTCTTCCCATGCCTGAACTGACGTAAGATCTTTTTGTATCTTTTCACAACCTGATTTGGATTTACAGCTGCAAAAAAACAAACAAAAACACCAGTTATCATTGAAGCGTACTGTGAACCAAAGGTCTAATAATTACAATAACACTACATTTTTTGTCTCTTATCTTGTGTATTGCAGGCTCTCCATAAGGAGGTCCTACATGACACTGTCTACACATCTACACTGTCCCCTTGAATAAAGATTTCTCCCCACTAAACTCTTATATCTGATCCAGCCACCAATCAACTGCTCAGCTAAAGATGATCAAAACTAACACTACTTACCTCTCTTTACAAAGTTTCTTTCCTTCCTTATCTTCTCTTTCTTCTTCTTCTTCCCCTTCTGGTTCTTTTTTTTTCTTGTACTTGTTGCGCCTTTTTACTTTCTTTCTCTGATAATCAGAAGACGAGGAGGAGGAGGAGGAGGAGGATGAAGAAGACAAGGAAGATGATGTAGGGGAGTAAGATGCTGCTTGTTTGAATGACTCTGATGAGTTAGAAAACTCTGAGTCATTGAGGGCATCCGAAACATCTATCCCAGCACTACTTTTCTTCTTGTCTAATGCAGAGAGAGAAAGATTAATACTTTGACACATAACACCAAAATAAAGTTATGACCTCATCCGAATAAATATAATTTTTCTATTGTCAGAGATAAGCTTTCTTAAAAGGTTTGTTACTTTAATAGTGAAAATGTGGTCAAATGTAAAAAAGTGATCTTTATGTTTACTGTCAGTTTGTCATGTTTCCTTTGCCGAATAGCTATACCCAAGTAAGTTAGGGGTAGTTCCAGTACCACATGTTTTTTTTGTATTTCTTACTTACCCACTTGGCTTATGTATTTTCTAATTTCTTTTCTTTTTTGTCTAAAATGTGCAAGTAGACATAAAGACTTTTATTATGATTTATCATAATAATAATGTAATTATTATGATAATTTTTTGTGTCCTCTCATAAACTCAGGGATCCCATTATTTTTTGAGCATGACATTCAATAATATTCAAGGACTATGGGCCCTATTTTAACAGTCTGAAACGTAAGCATCAAACGCAAAACGCAAGTAAATATGTGGGCGGATCTCGGGCGCTGTTGCTATTATACCGGCGGGATAAATGTCTCTTGCGCCTGATGCAAATCTAAAATGTGTTGATCTGAAGTCTCTTCATTATTCATAGGTGTGGTTTGGGCGTAACGTGAAATAAACCAATCAGAGCCTCATCTCACATTCCCTTTAAGAGCAGACGCGCTTGTTCCATGGCGGATTGCTATTATAACGGCGGATTTGCCAGACGCACGCCAGGAGCGGTTCACAGCCGAGGAGACAGACGTTCTCGTCAGGGCCGTAAAACACAGAGAAGTGACATTGGGGATGGAGAAACACACCCAAATTAGCTTCGGTTAAACAGGCGTATGATCATTTTGGGTAAATGTGTAAGCTAGATTTATGCCTATTTTTTCACATCTTCATGGACACAACAATGATTTCCCTCGTGTGGTAATATTTTTCCTTATATTTAATGTATGCTTTGCAAAAATGAGAACTGCTGCGTCTGTGTAGATGAGATAAGCAAAGTGTATGTGCGTTGTGCACACGCTACATTGATTATGGCCAAGCATGCGCCCTTAAAATAGCATCTGAATAACATGCGCAACGCGCCACTGACTTTAGACGAGGTTTCTCCTGGTCTGTTGCAGAATTGTTTTCTGAAACTGCAAAATAGCACCAGGGAACGTTTGCGCCGAAACACGCCTCCTCTTTTCGCTGAACCGCCCCCGGGAGCGCAAGTTCATTCCCTAATTTACCGACGTGCGTCTGAGGAGGGAAAAGTCCGCTGTGCGCGGGTGCAAAATAGGAATGATACATTCGCCGGTGTACAAAGTCTATTGCGCTGGGTGCAAGATAGGGCCCATTGACTTAAAGTAAATTAAAATTCTACCTGTTTTCTAAATGTATGTTATAAATCTTATTGTGAAAAATCCGTTTATGTTTTATTTAACTCAGATGTGCGTCACAATACAGGAGAAAATATCTGTTCCTGCTTACATTTTATCACGTCTTTAAGTCCCCAGTAGTTATCCAGCGAGTTTGACATAATTTCAAAACAAATTATGCAAATATTAAGGTGTTTTGGAGTTTGTTTTAGCATTTTGCAATAGCTTGTCAACATGAAGTTTAGTTACTGTGAATGTAATTGTAAATTTGATAGTTACATTCTGATAACTGCTTCAGTAGAGAGTCTCTTTCTTCGGTCAACTCAGCAATTTTCTTTGATTGAAGGTCGTCTTTTTTCTTTGCCTTACTGAGTTGTGTGCAACATTTCTTTGCGAACAGCACAGCTGTTGGGGATTGTGTCACTCCTGAAACGATACAGAAAGTTTTTAACAGAATGTGTTTGTGTGAATTTCTAATAAAGTTAACTATACTGTCTAAAATAAGGCTTTGTGTCTAGGCCTAGTTTATATCATGAAATATTTTGTGCTTTAGACACAACAGTACGTATTATTGTAGAATCAGTTTTACATAATTTTAACATAATTAACATGTTTTTTGTTTTTTTAAACAAGGGCAAGGCTCTGGGCCTGGTTTTGTACCTATCAGGTGATTATGCACTTTCAAATCACCTAACCCACATGCTATGTTTAAATTTCAGAATTGACTCTGTGGACTCTGTTGGGTCATATTGACCCTAAAAATGTTAATACATGATACATTACTCATATTGAAATGTAATTTTTGTTTAAGCACATTGTCTTTTCTGAACAATATTTTAAAATAAAATAATAGGAAAAAACCTGTCTTTCATTATTTATACATTTTATTTTTCATACGTTATTTATATATTTATTGCTTAATTAATTGCTTTGTCTACATACAATTACTCCTTCAAAATAACTGTACTAAATTAAACATTCATTTGAGTTTTTGTATTCTCTCAGTGTTACATTAGTTATAATGTTTAGTCTTGAAGCATATTCTTTTTTTAATACACTTAATATTTACATACGTTTATCATATTAATTAAAAAACATACATATCTGTTTAAAAAAGCACTTAAGCCCAGATGTTTAGATGCCAATATGCCTTTCAGATATTACAGAGTGAGATTTTATATGCCATTGCAGAATAGCTTGTATAAGCTCTACAAATAGCCTAGAGTATAGGGTTTAGTAAATGTAATTAAGTAAATGATTAGCCTTCTCTCTCTCTCTCTATATATATACACATATACACATATACACATATACACACACACACACACACACACACACATATATATATATATATATATATATATATATATATATATATATATATATATATACGTGTGTGTGTGTCTGTATATATTTATAGCACTATATAGAAAAGGCTAATCATCATTGGGTCAATTAAAAGCATGATATGTCTCCTTTAACTGAACGGGTTGTATTTGGGATAGCCATCTAAATGTGGCTTGCCTTTAAAGCCACACTAAGTAGAATTTGTGTTTTTGTCAAACAGCGACCCCTAGAGTCGCTGTGGAGTACTTGCACCGTCGTAAATATATTAGCCTATATTATAACGTTTTTACATGATTACAGCTAAATCACAAGTAAATAGTCTATAGTCTAGGCCTACTGTATAATTTAATTTCTGTTGCTTTTATTGGAATGTAAACATTACAAAATGCCAGATAACATCAATTAAGTTAAATGTACGTTGCATTCCCACATGGAAAGAACCTATATGAGGATATATGCGCATATGAAACCTATATGCAGTTTATATGCACATATATGCTGCATATATACAGCATATATGCACATATATGATCATATATATGCGTATATATGCCACATATAGGCAAAATTGAGGTGCATATATGTGCATATACAGGCCATATAGGTAGGCCTATCCTGTATTGCTTCTTTATATCCACATATAAGCCCTATATGTACATACAAGATATGTCTCCTATATTGCTCATGGCAGGATCTGGTCATTTTGTTGCTCATATCTCACTTTGGCAACTGTCATACATGATGCCTAGCTCATATTTTCTATTATCAAGGCAATAACTAAGAACTAACTAAAAAAAAATTATGCAAGAACTTATGTATGTGCGAACACGTGAATTTTTTTTTTTTTTGTCAATCAAGCCTTTTTTCCAATTCCAAGTCACTTCCAGATTTACATTACAGCTCATACACATCCACACATTCACCATTACATCCACCAAATGCAATGCAAAATGCAATGTTTTCTGTATTGTCTTAATGCAGGTTTTTTTTTTTTTTTTTTTTTGGTGAGCATGTTTTTGTTCAGTCCGATGTAAATATATCTGCTGTGCATATGTTGCACTGACTTGTTTGGTGAAAAAAAAATGTTTCAATAGCGTACCTGCTGCAAATATTTATGTAAACAATCTGAAGAATTTTCTACAATTTGAACTATTTTAGTATTGTGGCAAAGCATACTAAAGTGATTTTATGCCCAACAGTGTAGTTGGTTAGTCAAAAATCTGGTGATATGAATCAAGTGTGTGCCATTTTGTGGTGAAGTGTGCAACCAATACTAAATGTAGTTTTGGTTGCAGTGCTTCATTTTGCATGATATATTAGGTATTTTGCAGTTTGGGTGTGTGGTTTTGTAAATTGTGTTAAATATAAGTATATAATTTTTTTAATAAAACCAGGAAAAAAATTGTTCGCAAAATTGTGTGTTAGCAATTGGAAAAAAAAAAAATTGTTCTCAGAGCAAGGGTGCAGTGATAGCAAAGAGTATAGAAGTAACAAGAGGCGAAACTCCGTTGCAGTTTTGACAACAGCCACTAGGTGGCGCTTCGGTAGCGCGGCCGCCATTTTGGACTGAACCAACGGCTTTACCGTTAGCACAACTACTGTACAGCATTAACATTATGTCTGGAAATAATTGGAAACAAAGAAAACAGTGTTCTGCCATCAACTGCAACAACTACCAGTGTACAACCAATCAACTAGCATTTCATAGATTCCCCAAAGATCCAGAGAGGTAAAGTAGAAAAGGTTTTTATTAACTTTAAAGTGAGCTAACGTCAACGATAACAGGTGCTGTAACGTTAATGTAAGCTATCCCATAACCGCAGTAACAGTTTGCTAATGTTATGTATTTGGTCGAAATTGTCAAGACTCGAAATTGGCTTTTTAAATCGCATACTTTCAGAGATATATGAACACCTAACCTGGCAAATGACTGCTTTATTAATTCATTGTTATCACTAAATTAACCCTTTAACTTTTTTTCGCATAAACATGAAAATCACTATCCAAACTTAATGGTTGTAATTCAGGAATGCTTTGGAATTTAGACCTATGGTTGGTCTTGTTTTAATTTGTCAGATTATTGTTGAAGTGAAATAAATTATGAAAGTGAAACAGAAAAAAGTTATATACGTTTGAGTTTATTAAAATGTACAAATTTAAAATATAATTATTTATATTTTATATAAAATATATATATTACAAAATATATTTTACTCTAGAACTGCAAGAAAATGAAAGCAAAAAATCTGAACAAGTTGTGTTCCACATTTTAGGTTGATATGTTGATATCTCGCTTCCTCACCCTTTCTGCCGTGTGCTCTAACGTTACACGGTTTGGAGCTGCGCGCTCTTGCTCGCTCGCTCTAGATTCCGGGTGATTTTAGCTAATTTGTGGGCATCAGGGAGCCGCTATCAATATGCGGGAGACTCCCGGATCTTCCGGGAGACATGGGATGTCTGCTCTAGAGATATTAAAAACTAGAAACTACTTTTTAGTTCATTTAACCGCTTTTGAATTTGAACCGGTATCGTTCAATTCTATGACAGCTGTGTTGCGTTCAGTCCAAGATGGCGGAGCTGCAGCTCTGCGCATGGGTGAGTTTGTTGCAATGGAACGTTCTATTGAGTTTCGCCTCTTGGTACTTCTATACTCTTTGGTGATAGGTCAAATTACTGTTTCATTCATGATTGGTTGATGTATTTAGTATTTGGCATAGCAACAAGATGCTGATTGGTCGAAATCGCTTCAGCCAAGGAATTTTCCAAACTGACAGGCAGCTGGAAGCAGACTATCGTTCATTACACGACACAGCGCGGTCGAGTTTATTGGTTTATTTGAAATATTTAACTTGAAGACAAAATTGAAAGGTGAGTTCTGATAATTTATGTTTATATGTAATTTACAAGTTGAAAAATATAAATGTTTCAGCCACTTGACGTTCATTTAGCGAGTTAAACTAGCTTTGCACCGAATGCTTTTTAGCCAAGTTTGACTTGTATAAGTTACACTTTTTAACCGTTGACTAGTATTAAGTCATTGCGTGTACATAATATGGCATTTTTTTCTCCATTATCCACTATAACTGTTAAATGTTAACTTTGCTATTAGGCAACATACAACTGATTGCCCAAGGTCGCTGCAGCCGTTACTGCATTTTCAAATAGATGGAGAGCGGGAACTTCAGAGCACGAGCACCACAACAAACATGGCTTCGCCCTCTATCGTCAGAACACACACTCGAATTATAAGATGAAGAGAAGAGGAAATTCAAAGGTGGGTTTTATGTTTATGTTTAACCAAATAACAAATGTATAAAGCGTTACAGCTTCTCAACATGACAATAACGAGTGTAAATTGTGTAATTAGGTACGAATCGAGTCGGTGATATTAACCCTTGTGCATTGTTTAAATTTACTACCTTTAGTTATGTTAGTGGCTGAAAACAGCCACTACTTTAAACTGCTGTAAAAATGTATCAGATAAATATTTTTTTCATTTTTTTTTGCATAAATCTATTAATCAACCTCAGTCCTGCTCAAAAATACTAAATGTTTAAAAAAAATTCAGGATTTTAACTCTTTAATTGCCAAATTCGTAAATGATGTCACTGATTTGGGGGAAAAAAAAACACAAAATGACTAATTTTCAATATAAAATGTGATTGTGGACTGGATTTTTTTTTACCTTTTATCACAGTCTTGGACATGTCAAAGATTAGAAACAACATTGGTTTTGATGCATTGTTAGTTTTTGTGCAGCATCAGATTTTAACTTTTTCTCCCTCATTTACTGTTCGTGGCTGTTTTTGCCCCATTGACTTCCATTATAACCACATTTTTTGATTGCAAAGCCATGACACCATATAATCATGCATTTTTGATTGTTGGTGGTTTTCCCTGTTGGGAAGAGGTAAAATTTGTAATTTTTACTGTTGATAACTAGGTGGAACCATTAACCCTTTAGATAGGCCTGTGCAAAAAAAAAAAGCTTAGTTTCTGGCTTTTACATGGAGTTATATGGAGTTTATATGGAGTATAATAGCATAATAAAGTGTGTGTGTGTGTGTGTGTGTACTCACCTTGATGCGTCTGAGAAAATCAAAATAGCTCAGCTCTCAGAACTACATGGAGTAAACAAAAACAAAGTAAGTGTATTTATGCATCTGCTGCCTTTTGATGGTGAGAAATGCAGACTAAACAAAAACAAAGCAAGTGGATTTAAACGCGTGCATGCAAGCCTGCTGGTCATTTGATGGTGAGAAGAGCAGCAAGCAACATGAGAAAGGGCTTGACTTGTAGTGAAGTTTTAGAGATGATTATGCAGCCTGACCCCTCCAGCGAGCTGCAGGATGTATCGTCTTCTCCCTCTGACACCACAGACTCAGGAGAGTCAGATCCTGATTTGGATGTGACACCCTCATCATCCTCTCTAGCTTCCACTGAAGGCAAGGAGGATTCGGAGGATCCTGGATCTGGGTGGATTGGGAGAAACGGCGAAGTGTGGTTTTCCACTAACGCGGAGACAACTCCCTTTCTTCAGCCTGCCAGAGGCGTGACTCCAGGGCCGACGCGCTATGCCATGACAAAGGTACTGAACATGGATTCCGTGTTCAATCTGTTTTTTATGGAGGAGATGATTGACCTCATTGTCAGCATGACTTGCGTCAACACATACATGTTTGTACAGTCATACAAACATGTATGACTATGCTTTGTGATGGCATAGCGCGTCGGCCCTGGAGTCCCGCCTCTGGCAGGCTGAAGAAAGGGAGTTGTCTCCGCGTTAGTGGAAAACCACACTTCGCCGTTTCTCCCAATCCACCCAGTTCCAGGATCCTCCGAATCCTCCTCGCCTTCAGTGGAAGTTAGAGAGGATGATGAGGGTGCCACATCCAAATCAGGATCTGACTCTCCTGAGTCTGTGGTGTCAGAGGGGGAAGACGATACATCGTGCAGCTCGCTGGAGGGGTCAGGCTGCATAATCATCTCTAAAACTTCACTACAAGTCAAGCCCTTTCTCATGTTGCTTGCTGCTCTTCTCACCATCAAATGACCAGCAGGCTTGCATGCACGCGTTTAAATCCACTTGCTTTGTTTTTGTTTAGTCTGCATTTCTCACCATCAAAAGGCAGCAGATGCATAAATACACTTACTTTGTTTTTGTTTACTCCATGTAGTTCTGAGAGCTGAGGTGCATATTTTGATTTTCTCAGACGCATCAAGGTGAGTTCACACACACACACACACACACACACACACAAACACACACTTTATTATGCTCCATATAAACTCCATATAACTCCATGTAAAAGCCAGAAACTAAGCTTTTTTTTGCACAGGCCTATCTAAAGGGTTAATGGTGCCACCTGGTTATCAACAGTAAAAATTACAAATTTTACCTCTTCCCAACAGGGAAAACCACCAACAATCAAAAATGCATAATTATATGGTGTCATGACTTTGCAATCAAAAAATGTGGTTATAATGGAAGTCAATGGGGCAAAAACAGCCACGAACAGTAAATGAGGGAGAAAAAGTTAAAATCTGATGCTGCACAAAAACTAACAATGCATCAAAACCAATGTTGTTTCTAATCTTTGACATGTCCAAGACTGTGATAAAAGGTAAAAAAAAATCCAGTCCACAATCACATTTTATATTGAAAATGAGTCATTTTGTGTGTGTTTTTTCCCAAATCAGTGACATCATTTACGAATTTGGCAATTAAAGAGTTAAAATCCTGAATTTTTTTTAAACATTTAGTATTTTTGAGCAGGACTGAGGTTGATTAATAGATTTATGCAAAAAAAATTGAAAAAAATATTTATCTGATATATTTTTACAGCAGTTTAAAGTAGTGGCTGTTTTCAGCCACAAACATAACGAAAGGGTAGTAAATTTGCCCACAGTGTACTGTTGAGCTTTTGAAAAATTTCAAAGCATTTTCCCAAAATATGTGTCAAAATAAGATTTGTCACCAAAAATCATTCCATTTGCTGAAACACAGAGAAAGTTATGGCCAAATTTAGACTAAAAAATACCCCATAGTGGATGAAAACATCCCCAACAGCACATAAGGGTTAACCGTCTGCAAATATATTTTAAAGCGACTGAGTTTCTGTGTCGTGAGCAAGGCTGGATTAGTACCCCCAGGGGCCCCTGGGCACTGAAGCTCATGCCTCCCCTACCTGACAACCACACCCTCCAAAGGAACACACACACACACACACAGGTGGCCCACCAGGTGTGGGATTTAACATGTCAATCACTATTGATCAAAAGCTGAATGACTAGTTCACAAGACAATGATAAAAAAGTAAATTTTTCTGAAAAGTAGGGCTGCCCGATTTGGGGAAAATGTCATATTGTGATTATTGAGGTCAATATTGTGATATGTGATTGCGATATAGTAAACAAATGGTTTCATGAGTTAACTTGCTTATTTCTCAAGTAGCCTAAAATGCACACACAGATTAGTGATAATGCTGAAATTTGTAGCCTATTTCTCAACTCAAACTAGAAACAACAACTGAATGCACAGTGTTTTCAAATTAAAATATATATTTTTTTAAATTAAATATTGTTATTTGTCTCAATAATACAAGCGTTAAAAATAAATGTCATATTTACTGGTACCTGTCTAGGTAGACCTAGGACATATACCGAAATTGAATAAAGTTATCAAACTGCACTGTATAAATTATTAATTAAATATAGACTACTCCTTATTATAGCAAAAAAAAAAAAAAAACTTTAGTCAACAGCAGTGAGTAATTTTCTCTGTTCTTTTTGTTCTTTGATTAACTGTACTGACAGAAAGCTTAATTTGCTGCTGTCTCTTTAAGACGAGCCGCAGCTGACAGGGACGCTGATCTCACACGCGCCTCATTCTCTTAACTCTTCACATTCATCTTAAGACAGCTCTTATGTTATGAAGATACTCGACAGAACGGACATTTTGCCATAATTGTGTGTGTTATTGTAAGTTCAAGCTCGAAAGATAACTGTATTCTGGCGTGCTGTCTGTGCGCACGCGTTTTTCTGTGTGTGTGTCACAGTCACACTTTTGTCTGGTCGCTAGTTGTTTAATAGCATTTGCATGAATAAGAGATCATATAATGTAATATACACTTTTTTTATTCTGATTGGATAATTATCAAGATCGAGGCCAAGCCTGTGTAGGCTATACTATTTTTATGTAGCAGCGTACGTGGCGCACAAAAAAAAACAAAAAAACTCCGACCACGGAGGGCCCCTCTCTGCGCAAGGGCCCCTGGGCACGTGCCCAGATTGCCCATATGGTAGATCCGGCCCTGGTCGTGAGTACACATTTAATAGGTAATTATTGTAAATAAATGCTTAACCAGAGGTGCCATGCTGGTGTACTTTACATTAGTCCACAATATCTTACTGTATGCAGTTGAACAACATGACTGAACACCACTGAACAGTGCACAGATAAAATAGTTGATCACTCGTTCTCTGTGTTTAAATGATTGCGATTACCTGATTCTGCCCTAAGTCATATACAGGTCATTCATTTTAACAGAGAACTTTGTTGAAACTCAGCAAATGTGTGTTTGATTTTTAGATCATGAAGATGATGGGGTAATCTGCCAGTGCTGGTCTCACTGATCATCACACATCTATAAGTCATCCTGCATCCTCAGCTGCGAGGCAAGTATCAGTACAATGAGTTATTTGAGTTTTTTAATCTTATGATATTTTTTTCTGGTGTGGTTGAATTTTTAGTCCTAAGAGTTTATTTGCCATAATGACAGAGTGATGTCAATCTGGATAACCCAGCAGGCACAGGATATAGACTATAACATCGGTCAGACGTTGGATTTTGGTTGAAAATGAACGATCGGCTCGGAATCCTTTTTTTAAATCCACATTGAATTTTGCTACGTTCATTGCGGGTATTTATAAAAATGCAATCGTAAGTGTCTTAACTGTCAGTGTAAATGTTATTAAGAAAAAATAGCATTTAAATGATCATTTTGCTACAATTTTAACTTGAACATGTTAAAGGGTTAATTCACCCAAAAATGAAAATTCTGCCATTAATTATTCGTCCTCATGTTGTTCCAAACTTGTAAGACATTTGTTCATCTTAGGAACACAAATGAAGATCTTAATAATGAAATCTGAAAGCTTTCTGACCCCCATAGACAGCTAAGCAACTACCACTTTAATGCTTTAAAAAGTTAAAGTGATTGTAAAACTAATCCATATGAATTTAATGATTTAGTCTAAATTTTGTGAAAACATGATCACTTCCTTTATGATGAACAGGTTGAATTTAGGCATTTATTCACATAAGCATTCATAAATTCACACATCAGTTACGGTAAACAGGAGCTCAAGCATGTTCGCTTGACATGCAAGAACAAACGAGGTTCATTCTTGTGTGTTGCGCAGCACATTTGAGAGAGGTTTGCTCTCACGTGTCAAGCATGTTCGGTTGAGCTTCTGTTTATGTTCGCCAATCATTGTTTAAGTGTGAAGAAAAGACTAAATTAAATCTGTTCATCATATAAATAGGGCTGTGGCGATAACCGCAATATTGCAGTACTGCGCTACTGACAAGGCTATACCCTTCTTGTTTTGAACTTCATGCATGTGTATTGAATGTTAAATAAGTTAATAATGATAACAAGACTGTTTATCATGGTGGTTTGTATAGAGGCTTCGCTGATTTGCACTTAACCCCCTGAGGTCGACAATCGCGCCGGCGCGATAGGCTCGCTTTTTTCAGTTCAGTTCAAAAGAAATTAATTTTGCTCTGTTGACTTTGATATTACAAGCAAGTTTCATACATCAATCGATTCTGTTAAATGTGTATTATTTTTGTGTATACTCACAATAAAAACAAAGTGTTGTGCTTTTTGCCAAATAAAGAAAAATAAACACGAGGCGAGTTCTGCCTTCTCTCTGCCAGTGTAGTCCATTCTGAAACGCGTCCGAAAATGAATCATAACTCAGCGAATACTTCTCACACAGACATGTGAGTTATGTCTTTATGAAGCTTGAAATCTCTTCTTTTAAATGAAGTAATTTATATAAAAAACAAATGTTTTCAACTCATGTAATCCGTTTGAAAGCAAGGAGAGGTACCGTTTTTCCTTCTCCCTTCATTATCTCTAAATGAGCTGAGGCCGCCCCGCCCCCCGACGCGATTCACATGTAAATAGTTAGGTGATCTAGTATGCAGCGCACCCGCCCCCCGATCAATGCCTCAGACGACGAACGGCAGCATTTTGAAGAGCGAATTCCGCCGAGGACACAATTTCGGAGCAAGTTTTACTTAAAAGTCTTTTGTCTTTTATTTTTCGTGTTCGCATTTATGAGGAAAAAACAATATTACGTGACACTTCTCCATTATGGATGCGAGCGCTCTAAAAAAAGCACTAAAAGACTTTCAAACTTTCACAGAGACCTCAAAACAAAGTACAAATCCTTTCTTTAAAACGAATTTCGTTTTGTATCAATTGTATCTTAATTTTAATAATTTTTTCATTAACAAATTTCCTGGATTTAAAGTAAATATAGCAATCACAACACAAGGTGCTTGAACTGGAGATCATCATGAACCAGACCGTAGTCTACTCGCCTCACATGTCTAAAAAATGTGAAATATATTTACAGAAAGCTGGTTCTAAACAAAACCATCCAAAACAAAAAACTATGTAGCCTAATAAATGTGCATTTCTCCGGTGCGTTCACTAGCCTACTGCGAAGATCGCGAGTCAATAGCCTATCGTCAACTTCATCTTTGCCAGAAGTTAAATTTAAATCGCGTGTGTGAATGAATGATGATGTTTTAGCAAACTGTATTGCTATACTGAGATGAGTAAAAATCGACTGAAATATGTTGAAATAAAATGTAGGCTATTTGTATAAGCAACGTATTAAACTGCAAATGAACAATATGCCCTAATATTTCATGAAAACAACATTACAGTCAGGCGAAATATGAAAGACAACATCTTGTTGACTAGATTTGGGTACAGTCTTTACTGTAGAATATACTGCCATGTCAAATAAGCTTTTGTTTAGCAATTTCTATATATAAAATACTCATTATAAATAAAATGATAAAAAGTCATCAACTAAGATGTTAGCTGTTCCAATGTTGGCTATATTCAAACTAATGAATACATAGATAAAATGTAGGCCTATAATAATTTTTTTTTACAAAGAAAGAGTACACTTGAAATATTGTTGAAATTGTAATTATTGTTGTAATTGTAACCTTTTTAATAAAATAGCAAAACATATTTACAAGATAGATGTAAGCAAAATCTTAAATGGTCAATATAAGTCTTCTTCTAAATATATCTTTTGTCCTTGCATTGTGGCTCAGTCAGTGTCACACCTGTGTGAATGGCTCATTATGCAGAGTCATCATTATGCAGAGTGGGTGGGACAATGTAATCTAAGGTGTAAACCACTCCTCGTTCACGCCCCCCTCGCATATTGGCTTTCCAAGCAAAACCTGTTTTACATCAATTTAAATCAATGTATGGTTTTATGTGAACGATAAAGCAAGACTATTTTCACATAATTTTGAAGAAAATACTCTAGGCGAGGACATCCATTAGTCAAAAGTCTGGTAACACTTTAGAATACTGTATCTTTCTTACTGCATAACTAATAAGTAATTATTGAAGAACTAATAGGTAATTATTCATTAACTACTTCTTCACTACTGTTAACTACTAAGGAAGATGTGTTAACTAATCAGTATGTAATATATTTTTATGATTGTGTTAAGTAACAGTTAGTTAATCAATAAATAATGAATTCTGTCATAACTCTTGAAGAACTACTACTAATTATCTACTAATTAAGGTTCAAGAAAAATAACTAAGAAGTAACTACTAATGAACAGTCATACAAAACTAACCTCAGATTAGTTTTTATATTTTATATAAAGTACTGTGTGTGTCTGTTTTCCTCAGCATAGAATGCCATTGAGTAAATTCATGTTTGAGGCAATGACTGAGGGAAACTGAAAATATAGGGAACTTATTAGTAATTCATAAATAATTATCAAATAATTCTGCAGGAATTACTTAGAACCTGGAACAGTATTCTAAAGTGAGAATATAGGGAACTCATTAGTAATTAATAAATAATTATCAAATAATTATCCAGGAATTAGGCTACTTATAACCTGAAACAGTATTCTAAAGTGAACATATAAGGAAATTAATTGGTAATTAACAAATAATTATTAGATAATTCTTCAGGAATTACTTGGAACCTGGAACAGTATTCTAAAGTGAGAATATAGGGAACTCATTAGTAATTAATACAGAATTACCACATACTTCTGACTCAAATCAAACTTACTGTAAAAAACACATTATTAACGGTATTATCTAAACCTTTGTAAATTAGATAAGTTATCATACATTATGATACATTTTGCTAATTAAATAAAAAGTTTGCTTATTTGCAGATCAATATATAGCCTAGTAAATGTCTGCACTTATCTTTCTTATTAGTGCTGAAGAATGACTAAAACTGGCTAGAAAATAAAATAAAAAACATTGATCAGTGCTTTTTACTTTTCAAGTAATTACCTTTGTATATTTACTAAGGTAATTTTGAAAATGAATAGGCCAATAGTTTATCATTTTACTGGAGTAATATTTTATTGGGTTATCTGTACTTTTACTCAAGTTCTTGATTTGTGTACTTCATCCACCACTCCACTGCTAAAATAAAACGGTTTATTGTAGTAACCACTGTGTATGACTGTTCATTAGTAGTTACTTCTTAGTTATTTTTCTTGCACATTAATTAATAGATAATTAATAATAGTTCTTCAAGAGTTATGACATAATTCATTAGTTATTGATTAACTAACTGAAACTTAACACAATCATACAATTGTATTACATACTAATTAGTTAACACATCTTCCTTAGTAGTTAACAGTAGTGACTTAAGTGTTAATAAATAATTATCTATTAGTTCCTCAATAATTCCTTATTAGTTATGCAGTAAGTAAGATACAGTATTCTAAAGTGTTACCAAAAGTCTTATTGACACATATTTACTATGTGTTTTGTGGCCTTATTTCAGAAATTTTAGTTTTTAGTTTTTTCAATAACCATGCATAAACATTATTCTCTCAAAAATGAAAACATGTACATACACGTGGCTCACATATTATGGTAGCCCTGTTTGTGCTTTATAGAGTGAATTTACACCTTTGCCATTAATATGTTTATAAGCAACTGAAAAAAGCACAAATGTCAGGGCATGTCAGAACATCTCAAGGACCCCAAAAACAGCCCAGACCCCAGAGGGTTAAGCCTAAACAGACAGTGAATGAGAGTGATCGACTGAGTGCGTGCGATGACCTGCGTCTGTTTTTGAGGTCAAGTCATATATTCATGAAAAGGTTGCCGTGTCTAAGTAAAGCGAAATATTTGTCTTGTCATCCTTTTAACGTTTAAGGGTATTTAACATGAATGGTGACAGTGTCAACCTGTTCATCATAAAGGAAGCGATCATGTCTTCACAAAATTTAGGCTAAACCATTAAATTCATATGGATTAGTTTTACGTTAAAGAGGTAGTTGCTTAGCTGTCTATGGGGGGTCAGAAAGCTCTCGGACTTCATTATTAAGATCTTCATTTGTGTTCCTAAGATGAACGAAGGTGAACCGAAGTGGGAGAGTGAGTGCGCTGTGATTGGCTGCTGTAAGAACCTGGCAGATCTTTAACCAATTCAAACTGAATTTGAATCTAAAATCTTGTTCCGTATAGTTAATATATTTTGACATCCACACAGAATTGTCTATCCATGCACAGGTCTTAAGCATTACATTTAATGACATTGGACAACTTGTGACTGGCAAAAATGTAATTTCTAATTATCATCTTCTTTAATACAGACGAGAGAGTGTGGAACCATCAGCTGTGTGCCAGGTAAATAGTGAAGTCATAGTGAATACCATTAATAAACATAATGATTATATGTGTAACGGTCACCAGCTGGAGTGCCCTTGAGAGCCACCAGAGGGCACTCCACACCGGACTATCATTCACTCACAGACTACATTTCCCATCCTGCATCTACCTGGACTGATTACTTCATACACCTGCACTGCACTGATTACACGCACACCTGCACCTCATTCACACACACATAAAAGCCACTTCCACACTCCACTTCTCTGCGAAGTATTGCATTGCCCCGGCGTACAATTTCTGAGCGTTTATTCCTGTGTTTGCTGTTCTCGTTTACTGACCTTGGACTGTGTATCTCGACTCCTGATTGTTCTCTGCCTGCCTTTACCCGGATTGTTAATTGGACTTTGCCTTTTGCTGCCTGCCCTGACTTCTGCCTGTGACCCCGATCTGCTCTGTGTTCTCTCCGTTGTTCTGTCTGCTGTTGTTTTACCCTGCCTGTCTGACCACTCTAAATAAAGCTGCAAATGGATCCCTCCTCGTCCGCTGCATCATTACAATATGGTATGTACTGTATATCTAAATTTTCTGTCTTTTAAAATCGTTTTTTTGTTGTTGTTGTTGTCCCCAGTCTGCCAAAAAAAAAACCTGTCCAATCTAACATGGTTCTATTGGCAATCCAAGTGTATTAGTGGTAAGTACATTTACAAACCAATTAATTTTTGTCTAACAAATGTCAGTATAACTCCCAAAAATATGATCAACATTAAAGGGATAAGTAACTTACCAAAAAATATTTTATATCTGTCAACATCTACTCTCACGTTTTTTCAGACCTTTATGACTCTGTGAAACACAAAACGTGAACTTTGGAAGTAGGGGTGTGCGATATGACGATGTTCTAGCGCCTCTGTCCCAACATACTGAACAACGCAACATATATTCACATAAAATGTTAGCGCAGCGGAACGGGACACTGCAGTTCACAAAAGTTAAATGGTTTCAGTGAAACCATAGTAACTATGACTGTAGTAACAGTGGTTTTTGGAGAAAACTACAGTCATGGTTACTATGGTTTTATTGTAGCATTACTACAATATAACTGTAGTAAAACCATGGTTAATTTTCGTAAGGGCGTGGTTAATGAATTTGAAGAAAATCAACATTTCTGTTCACAGTTTTAATGAACAGACACTTTTCTTTTATCTGAGATGCTTGTATAGCAACTAAAGGCACCAGACTTTTCCCTACAGGGATGAAATAACAAGGATTCTTAAATTGACCGCAGATTTTGACATCCGCAGAGCGGTCTTAATTTCCCTAAAACAACTGCAGAAGTTGTACTTCACCTGTGTTTTAAGCAAACCAAAAAACCCGGGAGTGGCTAAATTTTTCCTATCCATTAATTTTCTCTGCTTTGGATGCACGATTGACCGTGTGACTGTTAACAATGCAGTCCCCATGATGGACATGTGCATATGAAAGAACGATGCCGCTAAAAAAAAGGTGGGTGATGTTTCCAATCAGAATTTCTTTCTGAATCCAATCAGAATCTTCCAATTGACGTGTTTACATGACGCATTTTTTATTATGATCAGCCCTTTATCCAAAATATGTGTCCAATCGCAGCTGTACTGTAAGCTCTTTGGGTTCCTGATGAAGCACTATATTATTATTATTATTATTATTATTATACTGTCTTATTATTTTTGTCTTCTCTAGATGCTACATTGAAGAAGTGGCCGGCAGCCAGCCGAGGGCAGATAGGCACGTCTATCAATTCGAAGCTCACGGAGCTGAGAAGATCAACAAAATAATTGTTTTTTTTGTTGTTTTTTTTCTGTTCAGTTTTTTTGTCTTATTTTTTGTTCTTGTACTATATTTTTGTTCTTGTACTATTTGATTGTTCTTAAGTAAATAAAAAATTTAAATTTCTACATTTTGGGCTTTTATTTATGTTGTCTAGCAGCTATGGATTTCAATAATTTTACTAACATATAGGTGAACATATAGGTGAACATATAGGTGAACATATAGGTGAACATATAGGTGCATATATACGTGGATATATGCACACATATATGCGTGCATATATGTAGGCCTACCTATATAGGTAGCCTACATGTATGCACGTGTATATATGTACACATATATGTGCATATATGTACATATAATATAGGAAAACGGCCAATTTTATATATGTCACATAGGCTATATTAAAAACCTATATTAAAACATGTTTATATAGGTTATTTCCATGTGGGTTATTTCATAACATTGGCCGTTATGATGTCATTAGACATGATTATTGCAATTTATCATAATAGTTTGCAAATTGTGCTCGTTTACACTATTTACAACCTCTACGTTAGGCTTATTTATGTCCTGATAATTATGTGAGATAGTGAAAACTGTTCTCATGATAATCGCAGGAATCAACGTCAACAGCGTCGTCTGATATCCCTCAGGACTACGTGATAAATACACCTCACAACACCTGAGTTCAGCTGGCAAACTAATTTGTGAGGCATAGCTATCTGATTTATCAAAATGATTCCATTTACACCTGGTCACATAAATGTATTTTTGCGAAACGGATTTAAATCCGTTAATGGAGTGCACGTCACCGAAAGCAACAGATATGAGCTGCATTTCATAGATCATCAGCTAAAATTTCAAAATCAAAGACCGCAATAGCCTAAGAGAGAGCAGTAAGCCTGGTAAGATCATTTCGTTTCTTTACTTTTAATGATGAAGATTGTGTGTTAAGCGTCTGCGACTTACTTTCACTTTGATTTGCGATAGTTTGCACGTTGGCTTGATGCAGTTGCTCATCTGCTGTGATGCGCGTTCCAGCACGTCATATCTGGATATAACATATAGCCTATAACACGCTCTCACACGTTTTTTTTTTTTTTTTTTTTTAGTATTTTTTGGAAGAAGTACAATTTGGTTTCTTTCAACAACCATATGCATTTACACTTGTCCAGTTTCGTCTGGAATGCGTCTCAGATCTCCTCCTGAAGTGGTTTGAGGGATCGGATTCAAATCCGTCTCGAATGCATTTCGGAGGGCATTTACACCTGGTCTCTTCACGATCGGATAGCTATCAGATCTTAGAAAACGCATGAAGTGGCATAAACAGCCCCCATGACAAAAACATACGCACAAAAGCCGAAAACAAACGCTGGTTGGCATCTCACGTCCATAGACAGTATATAAACGCTCACGTACAAATTTGAGGAAGTGGTGGGGGAAGTGACGTATGCCGTAAAGCAGTCGAATTTTGTAGTTCTTTTTGTGCTCTGGTTACTACCCGAACCCCGAAGTTACATAGTGCCAGTAAAAGCGATACAGACCCCGTCAGGCTATGGCAGACGTGTCATTCAACCTATTGTAAGTCCATGTACCATCACAAGGATCTTGGAAATATATTATGAAGGTTGAAAAGTTCCATGTTGTTGCTTTAACTTCCATAGTAGGGAAAAAAAATTCTATGGAAGTCAATGGGACCAGTTAACTGTTCGGTTACAGACATTTTTTTAAATATCTTCCTTTGTGTTCAGCAGAAGAAATACATTCATACAGGTTTGAAACAACTTTTGAGGGTGAGTATGATGACAGAATTTATTTTAAAGTGAACTATCCCTTTAACTCATTTATAAAGAGTCCGGAGGACAATGATGCTTATTATGCACAATCATTTTCTCCCTCATACAAAGGTACCTAAACCTATCCATCACAGAAAACATTTAGCATTTTTACATTTTCAGAAAACATCATTCTGTATGGATTTATAAGATTGTTTGCATGTAATTTACTGGTATTACTATACTTTTGGGGTAATTTGGTCCCCATAACCTAGGGATTACCAGTACACACATCATTTTAGAAGCAAACACACAGTACCTCAAACACAACAACCCATGAATTAATACAAACAAAATGTGAAGAAAAGTATCATTCAATGTACAACACTAAGATTCAAATGGGTAATGCTTTACAAAAAGGTATTATTAGTTAACTACTTCAGTTAACATGAACTAAGAATGAATAATACTTTAAGCATTTATTAGTCTTAGTTCAACATTTAGGCTAATAATGTATTATTATATTCAAAAGTTGTGTATTAAAATTAATTAATGCACTGTGAACTCACATGAACAATGACTATAAATTGTATTAACTTACTTAAACTATATTTTAATTAACTAATATTAACAAATATTAATAAATACTGTAAAAAAAAGCTCATTGTTAGATCATGTTGGCTAATACATAAACTAATATTAACAAATGAGACCTAATTAAAGCATTACCGAACCTTGTTAATTTTATCTCTTAAATCTTTACATAGCACCAACTTTAAACAGGACAAAATGCTTACTCCAGCATTAGAGTGAATATAAGTTTGTCTAAAAACAAAACAAAAACTGAAGAAATCCAAAGGCACAAAAACAAGAAAACCAAAATCATTTGTCACCAATTTTTTTAAAGTTGTTGGAAAGTGCCGTTTATGTCCATGTCGCAGGTGCTCTCCTGAGTAAATGTGAATGGAAATGTTCCAAAGAGGCAGGAACGTCAAAAAAACAACAACAACAAAAAAAAAAACCAGAAGGAAACTATTTGTTTATAAAACAGATCCAGTCCATTATTATATTTGGCTCAAATGAATGAAAGTGATAGATATACAGTTGCGCTTTAAAGTTTATATACATCTTGCAGTATCTGCAAAATGTTAATACTTTTAGCAATTAGAGGGATCACAAAAATGTAAATGTTCTCTTTTTATTTAGTACCCTGATGACGCAGTTTATTCTGCAAAGCGTTCGTAAACTTTTGACTGTTAACGGTTGATGAATGTGTGATGTGATGAATTACCCCAGTCATCAGGGCCACATCGTAGTGCCGGGCAGCTTCTTCTATTTCCCACAAACACCAGGATTCCACTGACCACACCATCTTCACTGACACTGGGCTTAAAGTGATTAAAAATAGAGAACCTTTGTATTGCTGCTTTACAGGGAATTAAACATAACTATCAATTACACAAATATAGATAAATGACCCATGCAAACCCAAGACCCATGCAAATTGAGAAAGGTAATCTTGAATTTTAAGCTTGCCGCACATAGCTATCTTCATGAAGGATGTTCCTGTAGGCTATTTACCACGGTTGACACAGCAGTGCTGCAGCCTTCTTCCTTTGGTTTGCTACCTGTAAAATATATGATGATTATAGGGCCATATGTAAATGCACAGGTGGAAAAGATTCAAAGCATTAAAGCTATAGGGATAGTTAGTGACTTGATAGTAGTGTTTTAGCTTGATCAAGGTTAGTGTTGTTTTTGGCGGCCTGTTTTAATTTTAGTTTTAGTCTAGTCTTTGTGTCAGGCTGTCATTTTAGTTTTTATTAGTTTTAGTCACATTCATACTCTTTTTAGTCTAGTCTAGTTTTAGTCGACGAAAACTGATGACATTTTAGTCTAGTTTTAGTCGACGAAAACTGATGACATTTTAGTCTAGTTTTAGTCGACGAAAACTGATGACATTTTAGTCTAGTTTTAGTCGACGAAAACTGATGACATTTTAGTCTAGTTTTAGTCAATGAAAATTGTATTTTAGTCTCTTTTTAGTAATGCGATTCTATTTAACCCAGTCAATATAGAATTTCAAACAAGGCTATCTTATTATAGGCTATTTAGTAGGCCTATATTTAGGGCTGTGACGGTGGCAGGTTTTTTTTACCACCGCGGTAATGGACCAACTACCGGCGGTGGTTGGGGGGTTATTAAAAAAAAAAACTCGTTTTATATTTCCACACAAAGACGCGTGATACGCTCTGCGCTTTGAGAGGGATGTGGGACACGAGCAGGAAACTCGATCTCTTTATGATATCTTCGTGTTTCTACTTGATGTAAATTGGTTTGAAGAGCGAATTTTATCCTCCACAAGGGCGAGATATTTAGGCTGTGTTTGAGATTGCGCTGCCAGAGAAAGTGAAAGTAAAAATCACCCACACGTGTCAAACGCGCTTTACAACTAAACTCGCGCCCAATGTCTAATATAACAAGCACAAACTGTGTTAAAAAGAATTTGACATGCAAGTACAAATGTAGGCTATCTGTCCTACAGCGTTTTTCTACTTTACCACAGTAAAGAATACGAATATAATAGGCCTAATTAAAAGCGAACCAAGAAACGTTTATAATACCTTTAGAAAATGGGTGAGACGTGACGTGAGTGAAGATTTGGGAAAAGAAACAAGAGATTCCATGCAGAGATGAGTCACGATTTTTGGATATTCGATTAGTTTATTTAATTATAAAATATCGAATAGGTTGTGCGATTATACTCTAAAATAAAATCTCCATGTTCTGGTGCTGATGCGGTGACGTGTTCATGTAACAAGAGACGCTGCCAATAACGCACATAACAGCTGTCACAAAGAACCAGCAAAAGTAATGATTATGAATGTGTCAAATATATCAATGAGACATTTTAATAGAATAACTAATGGAGTAATATATGGTTAAATTCGCTGATAATCGGGTGACCAGATCGCAATCCAGAATTTAAAGCCGACAAAGCTATGGGTTCACGCACAACTCTCTCATTCGTCGTGACGTTACATTTCGTCTCGTCTCGTTTTGGTCAACGAAAATGAAGAGACATTTTAGCATAGTTTTTATTTTTTAAACCACATTTAGTCTCGTTTTTATTCGTCAACGATATTGCATTATACATGTATTTTAGTCATCGTCACATGACCATGCATTTACGTCTAGTCTCGTCTCGTTTTCGTCAGGTGATAACGGTTCGTTGACGACAATATTTCGTCATAATTTTCGTTGACGAAAGCAACACTAATCAAGGTGTGCTGTCTTGGCAATACATTTTGTACAGACTCTTGTGCATCTACTCAAATGAGTCAAAAGAATATTTTATACATAACGTTAACACAATTACAAATGACTGAACATGTTATGCATAAGATTCTTATAAACATATGTAAACCATACATTTTTAACATTATTTTTTCTTTCTGCAGCGGCAGGAAATAACACAGTATTACATCAGCTGAATATATGTCTGAAACATTTGACTGAGAAAGTGCATCCGATCTTTATATGTATACATAACTTAATAAACCAAACACAATTTTAAAGTAAACTCATAATGAACACTATAACCTTGTAAATGGAGTCAATTTGAATTGGGGCTAGGTGTCACAGGGCTAGGTGTTTATGATCTCGATAATGTCAGTGTGGTAGCTTTAATCTGACCGGTAGCCCTGCGTCCCCCTCACATAGAGACGCCTTTGCTCTGTTTGGGACGATCTCTATGATGGTGTTATTGGAGCAAACGAGCACCTGTGACAGGAGAATATGTAGTTGTAGAAAATAGTAACACATCAGAATCTATTTATTGTCATTGTAAGCTCTGCATACAACGAGATTACAAATGCCAGTCTAGTAGACAAAACACAGAACAATAAATACAACCCCATTTTCAGAGAAGTCGGGACATTTTGTAAAATGCAATAAAATCAAGAATCTGTGATTTGTTAATTCTATTTCACCTTTTTTAACTGACAAAAGTACAAAGAAAAGTTTCACAATGTTTTCACTGACCAACATAATTGTATTTTGTAAATATGAACACATTTTGATTTTGATGGCTGCAACACACCCCAAAAAAGTTAGGACAGATGCATGTTTACCACTGAGTCACCTTTCCTTTTAATTACACTTTTTAATCATTTGGGAGTTGAGGATACTAATTGTTGGAGTTTTGCAAGTGGAATATTTGCCCAATCTTGTCTGATACAAGACAGCCGCTCAACAGTCTGTGGTCATCGTTACCTGATTCTCCTTTTCATGATGGGTCATATACATTTTCCATAAGAGACAGATCTGGACTGCAGTAAGGCAGGCAGGCTCATCTCTTCTACGTTTAGAGTGTCTAGAAACCACTCAGCTTTAGCATGTGCAGAATGAGGCCTGGCATTGTCTTGCTTCCCAGGAAAGATGTCATCTTGATGGCAGTGTATGTCTCTGTACAATCCAAATATATGCCTCCATGTCAATACCTTCACAATAATGCAAGTTACCCATACCGTTTGCAGTGATGCGCCTCAATACCAGGACAGATGTTTGCTTTAGCACCTGTCGCTGCTGAAAATCTGGTTGGTCCCTTTCGTCTTTGGGACTGAGAACTCAATGTCCATTTTTTTCCAAAAACAAGCTGAAACATGGACTCATCTGACCACACCACACATTCCCACGGTCTTCTAGACCATCTGAGATGAGCTCAGGCCCAGAGAACTCGCCGGCATCTCCACATAGAACTGATGTAGAGCTTTCTCCTTGTGTAACAGAGATTCAAGTGGCATTTCTTGATGCAGCGTCAGACTGTGTGAAGTGAAAACGGTTTGTGTGAAGTGAAAGTCCTCCTGAGCACGTGTGGCTGTATTTAACAGAGTAGCATGATGGTAACTTGTGCAATGCCATCTGAGGGCTCGAAGGTCACGCACTTTCAACAGAGGTCTCCTGCCTTGCCCTACACAGACTGAGATTTCTCTGGATTCCCTGCATTTTGTGACAATATTATGTATGGAAGATGATGAAAGACATACATTCTTTGCAATCTTGCATTGAGAAATGTGATTTTTTAGTTGTTTGACAATACTCTCTTAAGATAGTGATGAGCCATGACCCATCTTTGCTTAAAAAGACTGAGAAGTACTTTCACACCCAAACACGATACCCTCAACTATTACCAGTTCACCTGCTCATTGTGGACTGTTTCAAAAGAGTTGGATAATCTAATTTGGATAATCTTTTCACTTTTATTTTGTCTCGGTCCCAACTTTTTTGGGGTGTGTTGCAGCCATCAAAATCACAATTTGTTCATATTTACAAAATACAATTATGTTGGTCAGTGAAAACATTGGAAAACTTTTCTTTGTACTTTTGTCTGTTTAAAAAAAAAAAAAAAGTTAAATAGAATTAACAAATCACAGATTCTTGATTTTATTGCATTTTACAAAATGTCTCGATGTTGAGCAATCGAGAAAAACTGTAAAGCTGCATTTAATATTATAGAATACATCTTAGAATATAAACATTACCTGCATAGAAATTAATTTTAAATAAACCTGTTAACTGAATTAAATTGAATTATACTCCAAAATAAATAGTTGGATCTCTGTTAACCACAAAGAAAAGAGTCAAGAGAAGGAAATGCCTTGATATTTAGTTTGAAGTCAAAACTTTACACTTCAAGTAGTCATATTCATTAAAGATGTTGAAAGAAAGAAAAATGTTGTGATTTAAATGGTTAAGTATTTAGGTCCATATCCTAAATATCCTGAATGTGTGTGACCTTATTAACTAGAAGGATAAAACACCTGAGAAAATATAGTAGGGGTGCAGCGGATCACTAAACTCCTGGTTTGGCCAACACAGCATGCATCTGTTTGGTCTTTTTAACAGATGTATTACTTGCAGTAAAACTGACTCTACTTCACACACTATTTCTCAGCAGCAGCACGACTGCAGCAGGTCTACACCCTGGTATCTCAGCTGTGTGGGAAACCTTCAATGGCATGTGGGAACACATGAGCGAAGCCGTGGTGCCTTATCTCCACTCAGGAACAGGGCACAGCACAGGAAACCTTCAGGAAGCCGGACAAGTGCTGCCTAAAGCAATTTGCATCGGATCCGTTCATGTTCATCCCAGTTTTACATACAAATACCATCCAAATACTATTATATAAAAGGCCCTGTGTCTTGTGACTTGTTGACTTGTTAGGAGAACATTAGATATCGAAACCTCATGTCAAACATTTCTCTGATAAATATGTAAAGCTTTTAAACGGTTTAACAGTTTTTTTGTACACATAAATGATAAAAGCCAGTTTGTCAGTCAAATGCAGATATCTATATGTAAAGTACAATGAGATAACTTCTGTTAGGAACTGGAGTTATAAAATTAAATTTGTACTGTCTTTAATACACCCAGGCACCAGACGACCTTATCACATTTACATGAACTGCTAGGATCTCTCTGTGCAACGGCTAGTGTTGGGTCCGAGTCCACCATTGTCGAGTCCGAGTCGAGTCCAAGTCCTTAACAATCGAGTCCGAGTCCAAATAGGGCCGAGTCGCACTTGAGTCCGAGTCCTTAACATCCGAGTCCGAGTTGAGTCCGGCCGAGTCCACAAAGATTTAAATGGTTTTAAATTGACCTTTCACAAAGACCCGCCCCTCTTACTGTCGCTACGTCCGACAAGCCATTCCGCTCTCACTCCACATGTTCTCACACAGTGAAATATATATTGCGGAGCAAAGAGGACACTGACAAAGCGCCAACAGACAAGACAAGGCTACTTCTGGTATGAAATAAAGTCTCAGCTTTCAAATTTTGTAATTTTTATGAAATTAAAACAATACACACCGTTTTGTGGTGCTTTAATATAGGCCTCAACTCAAGCAGCACATGAACTGATAATATCTTCTAGTTATAGCACGAATTAAACATGAATGAACATCAGAACTGCAAAAAGAATTCAATACACATCATTTTTCAAGTTCAAGTCCAATGACTTTAATCTACTATCTGGTTTGGTTTGTTTGTCGGACAAAAATGGCAGGTATCTGCATTATCTGGTCAGATCGCATGTCAATCAAATTCCAGTGAAAGGTCTTAACACTGAGCTCTTAAATTAATATGTTAAACCTTACAAAATGATTCCAATGTATAGTTACAGTCATACGTTTACCTATCGTACATCTTTCAGATTCTGCAAGGTAATGCTCAAGAATATAACACGATGCATTAAGAGCCAGGAGTAAACTTTTGAGCAAGATGACGTTGATTTTTTAATTTTTATTTATTTTGATGATCTTATTTTGTTTTACATGCTAATATCTTATTTAGCCTCTAAATGGCAGGACTAAATTAATTAATGATTTTTAAAATAAAATAAGAGCAATTTACACCAATGATCCAGTTCAAAAATGTACACCCCCTGGCTCCTAATGGTTGCTTCCTTCTTGAGCATCACTAAATGTTTGCAGGGTTTGTAATAGTTGTGTATGAGTCCATCAGTTGTCTTCAGTGTGACAAGATGGATCTCACAATCATAGTCACTGCTAGTAAGGAGTCAAATATGCAGAAGATGCTGGAAAAGCAAAGAATGTGCAGGAGCTGGAGGATTTTTCCTCATGAACAACCATTTAAAAAAAAAAACTTGTGGATCATTCAGGTAAAGAAACACAATATTAAAATCAAGCCTATGTAATTTGTCTTGTATTTTGTGTTTGTATTTTTTCTTGTTGACTAGGCTATTAAACATCCATTATGTGAAAAAGATTTTTCAGGGCAGTAATAAATAGCCTAGAAACAATGTTTTTATGATCATCCTCATTAAAAAAATAAATAAATATTACATTTTGGAGATTCTGCAAGGTGTATGTAAACTAATGACTAAAGTGTAGGCTAAATCAATGTAACATAAATTTCATGACTCACAGGACAAAAATTCTGCGGATTCTCTCCCACATTTAAATGCAGTTATCACTCTTTTTAATTTACAGTGTGAACGTAACCACTGGTCCTCTACAAGCATGAAAAAAATATATTATTTAGATTGTCAATAGCGCTCACTTTAAGCCATCACTTACTTCTTTCACTTACGTTCTGCACTCTCACTGAAACTCTCGTCATAAACACTGAAGTTGTCCACACTGCACAGCGAATCTCTTATTTATATCGCGTCAAGACTTTGTTGTTTATGAGGAGATTTGCGAAAGGATAAAACTCGCGCTGATTCTGAACATACGTTTTGAGCGACTTCTCCGCATGGTGACTCAAAACGCCTCTGATTGGCCACTGTGTTCATGTGCTTAATATCTGTGATTGGCTACAATGCTCATCACTGACACAACACAATGTAAGTTAAGCAGTTTCGTTTTGTTTCGTTTTTGAATAATATTGTGTCCTCCAGTGCCCGGACTCGACTGTACTCGGCAAATTTTCCGAGTCTAAAATGTCCGAGTCCGTGTCAAGTCCGAGTACAAATTCACCCGAGTGCGTGACAAGTCCGAGTTCATTAAAAATTGGACTCGAGTCCGGACTCGAGTCCGAGTTCGAGTACCCCAACTCTAGCAACGGCTCTTATGAAAAAAAAAAACCTCTGTTAGATGTGTTCTAGTTTAAACTCACAGTTTATAAAACTATTTCAAATACTATTATAATATTGTATAAAATATAATGTTACCTAATATTAAGGGGGAGTTGCCATTTTCCTGAACTGGTTTCCAAAGTAAGCCGTCACACTGTTTCTGAGTTGGAGATTTAAGTCAGCTAGAAAATGTTCCACTGAAAAACACCCCGGCCTAGAGACACAAGCACCAGACTAGCTGATCACATTCACATCAACTGCTAGGATCAAAAGCTGTTATAAAAACACATAACCTCTGTTATACGTGTTGTAGTGTAAACTCACATTTTACAAACACATTTCAAATAATTATATACATTATTGTATAATAAGAACAAAAAGCACAAAAGCTGAGTTTGTATATTTAAATAAAACCTTCATCTTATGAAGGAGCTATAAAACATGTCAGTTCGTTTGTATTGTCTTTAATGACACCCAGGTGTAAAGACCCAGGCGCCTGACTACCTGATCACATTCACAGCAACCGCTATAGGATCTCTGTGTGTAACGGCTCTGATAAAAACAAACCTGTCAAAAGTAAACTCACTTTTTACAAAAATATTTCATATAATTATATATAATCTTGCCTATTATGTATCTAAGAGGGAGTTGCCATTTGTCTTGAATTGTTTTGTAAACACGCATAAATATATGTAGCTTAGTTAAAGATTTCGTCGGCTAGAAATTGTTCCAATGAATGTTTTAAAACCTTCACATTGTCACATTGTATTTTTTGTTTTGGAATATAACCTGAAATACTGTTTATTAAAGGAATGGTGCAAACAATTGTAAATTATCTTGCTTATTTTTTTGGTAACACTTTATAATAATGTTCAGTTGTAAGTCATTTATAAGTGGTTAGTTAATGATGAACTAATCATTTACAGAACATTCATAAATGATTAGCAAGTGATATACTAACATTTTATGTATGTTTTGTAAATTGTGTTACAAGTCATTTACAATTGATTAGTTAATGATTAACTAATCATTTACAAAACATGACTGCGTTTCATAAATGTTTAATAAATGATGTTACGTTTTTTTGTATGTTTTGCTCACATCAGGTGCACAGTGGTTAAAGACTCCATGTGTTTTAGAGAAGACAGCTGTCTAACACATTTACAAGTGATGAATAGTTTACACTTTAGATTGATTAGGGGATATAAATCATTTACAACACTTTCTGCATCCCCTAATTGCTGCATGCATACAAAAAATATATATATATATATATATATTATTTATTAAACATTTATGAAATGCATATTCATGTTTTGTAATTGATTAGTTAATCATTTACTAATCACTAGTAAATGACTTGAAATGGAATTTACAAAACATACATAAAATGTTAGTATATCACTTGCTACTCATTTATGAATGTTCTGTAAATGATTAGTTCATCATTAATGTCACAGTGTCTGGTTTCTGTTCCCTTGGTGTCCACTAGAGGTCCCCTTCCCCCATGGTGTCATTCTCATTATAAACTGCATTTCCCACAATCCTTGTCTGCACTCATCACTGTTCATTGTACCCAGCTGTTCCCCATCATGATTGTTAGTTCTGTGTGTATTTATACCCTGTCTGTTTTAGTGTTTGTTACGGAGTCCTTGTTATTCGTCACACCACCTTTGAGGTCTGTTGATCGTCTGTGTCTTGTTCTGTTTGTGTATTTTTGGATTGCTTACATTGAGTTTGACCTTTGCCTGGACTGTTTTCGAATACGGATTTCCCCAATAAATATTACTGACTGCTATTGGATCTTCTCCTCTTTTCCTGTGAGTGGATCGTTACAGAAGGACTCCGTCAAACACAAGATCCAGTGGTATGTATGCCAATGTCTCTTCCCCAGCCACCGAGCGGGAGAGAAGACAAGATTTTTTTTTTTTTTTTCACTTTAATTTTTATTGTATTTTTAGTATGTCACAAGTGTTTACAATCAAATACAACTTTCCAAATAGAAGAAAAGGCTAATTTGAGTCAGACATGATAAGCCATTTCAATAACAGGCAAATAACTGAAACAACCAGAAAAAAAAAAAAAAAAAAAAAAAAATTATTATACAATAAAAACAGCCTGTGTTGAGAATGCTGTAGAAAAAGTAAAAACATGGTGCATACAGAAAAGGGAAGACAATTGGGTATACTTATGTCCAAAACTTTGGTGAGTACAGTTTGAGAGCCAGTGACCTTATGATTTGTCAAAGTAAAGTTTCCATTTTTGCCATCTTTTGGCATACAAGTCCACCTTCAGCATCAAGGCTTAGTAATACTGCTGTCTTATTTTCCCTTACTATTTTATCTATCAAATGTAGAGTCCTCCTAATATTATCATGTGTTTGGCGGCTTTTTATAAATCCAGTCTGGTCTTCGTCTATTAATTCAGGAAGGATAGTCTCTAGTCTTTTTGCTATAATTGCTGTATGCATCTTATAATCCACATTAAGAATTGAAATAGGCCCATAATTGCAACTAAATTCCCTGTCCTTACCCTCCTTTGGAAGTACTGAGATAATTGCCTCATTCCATGAAGGTGGAAGTTTACATTCTTTTTTAATCCAGTTAAATGTTTTTAACAGGAGTGGGGCTAGTTGTTCTTTAAAGGTTTTATACCACTCTGCAGGAAAGCCGTCACTACCTGGTGTTTTAGATGTTTTTAAACTCCCAATCACTTTATTTATTTCTTCTAGTGTGAAATCTGCTGTAATGAAATAGTTTTGTATTTTGCCTATACTCGGTAAATCCAGAAGAAGACAGATTTTTGAGGGGACCCGGTTGGTCAAATTTCGCGGGACCCGTAGAGGCCGCAATAGAGGAGGTGGTCGAGAGGAATCCCGACACCACTCTCCACTCTGGCCCCTCTTCGACCCTGGGTTGGTGATGTCCAGCCCAGAGCCCCATCCGCCGCTGATTCCGCACAGCCCAGAGCCTGCACATTGCCATCAGAAACAGTGGAGGAGGGGTAAGACCTCCTGTCTCCCCAAAGAACCAGAGGTGGAGCCTCACTTAACTTTGTTTGAATGTTTCACTTGGTGGGATCGTCTCACTGAGCAGAGTGCTGCATTCCCGGTAGATTCCGGGGAGACCGCAGCATCCACTCGCTCTCGAACACGGAGGAGGAGAAGGAAGACGCCCTCCGTGACGGTCCCGGTGGTCCGGTGGTCCCAGGTCCGGTGGTCCCGAGTCCGGTGGTCCCTGTTCCGGTGGTCCCTGTTCCGGTGGTCCCTGTTCCGGTGAGTCCGGTGGTACCCGTTCCGGTGGTCCCTGTTCCGGTGGTCCCAGTTCCGGTGGTCCCGAGTCCGGTGGTCCCAAATCCGGTGGTCCGGAGACGGAGGAGGAAGAGAAACCCCTCCTCAATGACTTGTCCCGTGGCTCCTAACCCAGAGACCATTCCGGAGGTGACTGCCATCCCTGACGTGCCGCCCAGGCGCCCTGCCCTGCCGGCCCCGCCCAAGCTGCTCGCCTTGCCGGCGCCACCCCAGCGACCTGGCACGTCTGCTGATCCAGAGACTGTTCATGGCACGTCTGCTGATCCAGAGACTGTTCATGGCACGTCTGCCGATCCAGAGACTGTTCAGGTCACGTCTGCCGATCCAGAGGCTGTTCAGGTCACGTCTGCCGATCCAGAGACTGTTCAGGTCACGTCTGCCGATCCAGAGGCTGTTCAGGTCACGTCTGCCGATCCAGAGACTGTTCAGGTCACGTCTGCCAATCCAGAGACTGTTCACGTCACGGCTGTCGAGCTAGTATCTCCGGACAAGATGGCCGCCGCGGAGCTGGTGTCTGTTCCTGAGCCGGTGTCTGTTCTTGTTCCTGAGCCGGTGCCTGTTCCTGTTCTGTGGCCGCCCGAGGGGTCGTCTCCGCCGTGGCCGCCCGAAGGACTGTCTGCTCTGCCCTGGCCGCCTGAGGGAAAGTCTCCGCTCTGGCCGCCCTATGGACTGTCTGCTCTGTCCTGGCCGCCCGATGGATCGTCTGCTTCGCCCTGGGCACCAGCTAAGCCATCACCCCCTGTTTATGTTCCCCTCCATGGTCCTGGCCCTCCACCCCTCCCCCTGATCCTCCACCGTTCCACCTCCCTCCTGGACTTTTGTTGAGTTTTGTTTTTTCTTATGTCTTGGAGCGTCTGGTAGCCGCTCCGTAGAGGGGGGGTTATGTCACAGTGTCTGGTTTCTGTTCCCTTGGTGTCCACTAGAGGTCCCCTTCCCCCACGGTGTCATTCTCATTAGAAACTGCATTTCCCACAATCCTTGTCTGCACTCATCACTGTTCATTGTACCCAGCTGTTCCCCATCATGATTGTTAGTTCTGTGTGTATTTATACCCTGTCTGTTTTAGTGTTTGTTACGGAGTCCTTGTTATTCGTCACACCACCTTTGAGGTCTGTTGATCATCTGTGTCCTTGTTCTGTTTGTATTTTTGGATTGCTTACATTGAGTTTGACCTTTGCCTGGACTGTTTTCGAGTATGGATTTCCCCAATAAATATTACTGACTGCTATTGGATCTTCTCCTCTTTTCCTGTGAGTGGATTGTGACAATTAACACTTATAAATGACTTACAACTGAACATTATTATAAAGTGTTACCCACTTTTAATACCGTGGGGAAAAACTGTCACAACATTAAGGGTGTAAAATTGTATAATTTCATAGAAAGATATAACAAAGCTAGACCTATGACAAAGAGGTTTATTTTTACCTGTAATGTACGTTTCTTTCATACAGGCCCTCACTCAGAAACTCCAAATATGCCTCACAGAAGTAGTGTAACTTATGACATTCCAGACAATCCCTAATATGGACAAAGTCATCAGGCTATCGCTGTAGATGAATAAAGATAAGACAGAAACGCTTTAACTGATCAAACATGGAATTACTGTGAAAGTCATGCAGTTATTAACATGGAATATTAATTATTAACATGAATCAAACATGAACACAATCACACAACGTCCACAATATATTTTATCTGTGCTCTTTAATCTATCTCATATATTTCCATAAGAATAAAGTATATTTATAATGCAATGCTGATCAACAGCATGTATTACAGTTAGAATACTATAAAATAATATATTTCCGGTCTCATTCTTTGATCAGAAGCCACATCAGATCAGAACAGTGATGTTATGAAGTGAGATTGGAGTAAAATATGTTAATAAATGTGCATTTTGTTGGAAAAGCTTCTCATTAACTCAGAGAGAAGAGAGGGTGAGAAAACAAAGCTGGTATTGCGAAAATGAGCATTGAAACCATTTTTAAAGTGTTCTTAAAACAACATGTTAAAAGCATCATCTCTTAAGAATCGTTTGCTCATTAAAGGTGAACTAAGTAACTTTTTTACCTTAACTGAACAGCTTCGGAGTCATTGGAATGGTTATATTACTTATTTCGGGTTGAATGGTGGTCGTTTCGCACCCCCCTGGTGCCCATGAGCGGAAAATACGCACTTGCAAGTTTGAGCCGGAGGGCCACCGGCCGCCGCGTCAGGAAGTATTGCGTGATATCGGGTCTCGCGATGTAAACAATTGCCTTACGGCCGAAAGAAATCTGCTAAAATGCTGTCATTATTGCGCTCCCTCACGCTGTTCGAACCCGAATGAAGAAGACGTTTTAAAGAATGTCCCATCTGCTTTGATGTCGTTGATCTACTAGCCTCTGGTGTCTGAGAATCGCCAAAGAGTTTTTACAACAGTGTTGTCAAATATCTATTCCGAAGCTGTGGGGGGAGCTCTAGAGAGAAACCTGCGAGCAAAAAGCGAGAATACAGTGAAGAAATCCCGAAACTACTGAACCCTGCTTTAATTGGACTGGTGTTTGTGTCATTCACCGCAACAGAAATTTTGCAGCAGCCGAGTAACTTCAAACCCAGGCTTTAGAATGATAACCATAATCATTAAAAAAATTTCACCCCTATCTGTAGCACATAACACAGATAAAATATTATCAGATACTTAGAAGATCATGGATGTTTTACCTTCAGATTTCAAACAGCCATTATAAAGACATGTATGTGAATGATCTGTGTGTTGTAAAAATACAGGCTTCATGTCAAAAACTGGGGAAATCTTTTCCAGAGTTGATAGTATTATTTTGTATTGTACATGACCACAAAATTATTTTCTTTCTGCTGTATTTCCTAAAATATATGTCTCGGTTCAAGAATCAATGTTCAAATAAAACTGCATAATTCCACTTGTGTTGGATATGGTAGAACTGTTATAAGCTAATCAAATTTTAAGTAAACACCTACGCATACTGTATGTTTGAGGGTGGTGTCGCCACCATATAAATATCTCGATCCACTCCTGGATGATAACTTCTGTAAGTGGTGTCAGCCTTGAATACAATACAAACTTTAGGATTTGCAGGAGAACAACATCTGTCGAAATGGCTCTGCAACAGCAACCGCAGTTTTCCAAGCCAGTAAGTCACCAATTATATTGAAATGATGATTGATATGATTTGGACATCATATTTTTTAAGTATCTTAAATAGAAAGATTTTTTAATGGATTGTTCAAAGTGGATTTGACCTAATTAAAATGTTAGCATGCTGTAAAATTTAGCTGTATTATACAAATGATCTTGAATTACTTTGACCCACAATCAGGTGGTCCCGTATAAGAGCTTCATCCGTGACGGACTTCAGTCTGGCAAAGTCATCGTCGTCCAAGGAATCATCAGTACTCAAGCGAATGGGTTTGACAATGTTTATTCTTCCATTAATAATTCTGCTGCACTCGTCGTGTGCATTTGTGGATTGCTGTGTGTGTGTGTGTGTGGATCTGTCTTGTGCATTTGTGGACTGCTGTGTGTGTGTGTGTGTGTGTGTGTGTGTGTGTGTGTGTGTGTGTGTGTGTGTGTGTGTGTGTGTGTGTGTGTGGATCTGTCTTGTGCATTTGTGGACTGCTGTGTGTGTGTGGATCTGTCTTGTGCATTTGTGGAAGGTTTTGATACTGTTTTCACTCCATAAGCTAGAATATAAAAAGCTAATTGGCTGGTTTTAAGTTAAGCTTTGTTAAATAGTAATATTATAGTTATTTAAGCATAAATATTTATCAATATCTTATTTTAAATTCGTAGTTGTTTGTAGATGGATATTTCACAATAGCAAAGCAGCTTCTGAGAATTTATCTTTGAAAGATATGACATCATCTTGCAACACAAGGTTTTTTTTCCATCACCTAATGATGCACAGAAATCCCTACTTGACATATAAAACATATTTTTCCAAAAGTATAATTCCCTTTGCTTTTATTTCTCCAACAGATTTGAGCTTAACCTGCATCACAAACTTGGAATTGCATTTCACTACAATATTCGTTTTAATCCGAATGTGGTTGTCCGCAACACTTTTGAGAATGGGAAATGGGGTGCGGAGGAGCGATGTGGACCCATGCCATTTAGAAGAGGGGAACAGACTCTGGTAAACATGTAGATTTATTATTGCCTGTTTTTCACTTTCTGCTCAAATGGACAGTGTCGATAAGACTGTAAATATGCTGGACAAAGACAGTACAGTAGAGGTTGGGGAAATCTGTTTTTAAAGTTCATGAAATCTTTCTCATTGTGCTTGTGCTTTTCAGGTGACCATTTTCTGCCATTGTGATCATTATAAGGTGTTTGTCAATGGTGAAGAAACTCACACTTACAAGCATCGCTTCACTAAACTGCAGGAGATCGATGTTTTGGCAGTTAGCGGAGACATACAGCTGGACTTTGCGCAGCCCTAACAGGGATTTCATCCAGATCCATTACGTGTTCAGAACATGCATTAATCTATGTAAACTTGTACACGTAAGATGCTAAAAAAGACCATTCACATTTATATGCATCAATTCACATGCAAAGATGTTTCACTTGCCTGCATCGTAATCTGATACCCATGTGTTTGTCCACAGTTTCAGTGATGGTAATAAATAAAAATGAATAAATAAACATTGGTGTGTCCAACCCATTTGTGTTTTTGCGCAAATCTAGTTAAATATGCCTACAAACTGAATTTGCTATATTGCACAAGTAAATTATTACCAGTGAAAAAGACGCAGGGTTGCCACCCGTCCCATAAAATACAGGATCGTCCTGTATATACAGGTGAAATTATGTGTCCCGTATCAATTTGTCACATATTTTAGGCCCACATTTTGCAGTGTGGAGAATATCAATAACAAATATAAAGAAATCAGTTTCACAATAAAGTAGAAGCGAAGCTCATTTCCGCGAGTTTAGCGGCGAGTCTCGAGATCATGCGCTGTAAACCCGCTCTGTTTATAGCCATGTCGAGCTCAAGCCCACACCTCAAACAAAAGAAGCTCTAAAGAAAGAAAAGGGTTTTTCTGCACAGTTTGCCGAAAAGCATTTTCTGTTGTTCAGGGTGGACTGTGCTGCTAAAGGGGTATGTATAGGCATATTAGGGTTTTTCTTTTGTTTTTTATTTTTATTTAAACATTCCATACGTTATCAGAGCTTGATATACATGCAATTATTAGACATTATTAGACAGATCATTAATTAATAGATTATTAATAATGATATTTATTATTTATATATAGGCTTATTAGGCTATAGCCTAATCCTATCCGTTGCGTCTCTTCAGAAACCAAACCAGCTCTCTGTCAAGAGTAGCCTAATAATCAACTAAGAGACATTTTCTAGTCTAGCCTAAATGTTTGCTTCTTGATCTGCTGCTGGTCTGAGTGGCATACGCCATACCTGTCAAGTTTTGGATTTGAAAATAAGGGAAATTTTCCGGCGCCCACCGCGAGCTGTCCCACCACCCCAACCAGGCTCCAGTATCCCTTACATTTTAAGACAGGTGTACAAGAAAGCTAAAATCACCACTTGTCAACCACTTATAAACTACAATTGGCTTTATGCACAGCTGCACTACTTCCTGAACTTCAGCCAGCTCCTTTGTTTCCTGTCTGCCATTATTGGACAAACTGATTAATCCAGGTGTGTCTGATTATTGTTGTTGTGACTACTGAGGTCAGGCACACCTGGATTAATCAGTTTGTCCAATAATGGCAGACAGGAAACAAAGGAGCTGGCTGAAGTTCAGGAAGTAATGCAGCTGTGCATAAAGCCTATGATAGGCCTACCTTTGTTGACATTGACATGCTGTGAACATTCATTATATCCTAAATGAAAACACAAAAGAGTATATATGAAGAGCATTTATTGTGATCCAACGTCGGATACTCTTATAGGTTACTCCTGTGGATCACGGCTGAACGCGTCTTCTCCACACTCACTTACAAACAAACATTTTTTTCGCCTATCGTGCGTCTACTCTACACCTGTACCACTAAAAAGACGGATTATATCCAAGACTTCAGTCATAAATTAGTATTAATATTGATAGCATCACTGGTAGCGTCGTTGCTAACTTAACTTACTGTCCATCTGTTAAAATGGCGAATATATCAGATGTAAGTAGTCTACCTTTTGGTGCAGGTGAGGACACATTTGAGCTACACGCGTTGCAGTCTGAGCTGGAAGCTGTTGAGAAACAGATCCACGACCTTTTAGTGAGAAAAGCCGAGCTGATAGACCGGCGGTTAGCTCTTGAAACATCACGCGCCGATGCACACAAATCAGTGATCAACGTTACTAACCCGCTGACTCCGACCTCGTCTACTCCGTGCGTTACTCAGCATCGGTCACGAGCGTCGAGGCCGCGATCAGCCATGGTCTCGTTTACGCCGGCTCCAACATGCCACCACGAAGCCTGGATGGCTCCGCAGCGGAAGACGCGAGTCAGGTCTAGACCAAGAAAACTCTCTCCGACCCTCCCGGTTTTCGAGATATCCACACAAAACCGCTTCTCCCCTCTTCGCGAAACAGAACGCGATGCTGTGATCATCGGTGATTCCATCGTTCGACACGTACAAGCTACGTTAAATAAAAGTAAGGTGCATAGTCACTGCTTTCCTGGTGCTCGTGTTTCTGAAATCGCTGCTCACGTTCCCGAGATTCTGAACGAGCGCGTCGGAACTGTGGTCCTGCACGCGGGAGGGGCCGACATCAGGCTGCGCCAGACAGAGGTTCTGAAGAAAGACTTCAGGAATCTGATCGATACGGTACGCAGCACATCGCCTGATATAACGATCATTGTGTCAGGACCGCTTCCCACGTACCGACTAGGTCATGAAAAGTTTAGTAGATTATTCGCGCTAAATGAATGGTTAATGTCATGGTGCAATGAGCAGAAACTGCTCTTTGTAAATAATTGGAATCTGTTTTGGGAGCGTCCTAGGCTTTACCGTGCCGATGGCTTACACCCAAGCAGATTCGGATCGGATCTTCTGTCAGATAACATCTCCAAAATGTTAAATACCTTTTGACTAGTAACCAAAAGTTCAAATCATAGTCTCTGCTGCACCAAATTAACTGATATAAATAGTGTAGAACATTGCATAGAAACTGTGTCTATTCCTCGTTTAGTGAGATCAAATAATAAATCTACTGCAGGATCTAGAAAAAATCTAATTGTTATTAAACCAGAAAATGTTGCTATTAGTAAACAAAAACAATTTCTAAAGCTAGGTCTTCTAAACATTAGATCACTCACACCTAAGGCAGTTATTGTAAATGAAATAGTCACGGATAATAGCTTCGATGTCCTTTGCCTTACTGAAACTTGGCTTCAACCTAATGATTATTTCGGTCTAAATGAGTCTACTCCATCAGGATACTCCTATAAGCACGAACCCCGTCTGATTGGTCGTGGCGGCGGTGTTGCAGCGGTCTATAGAGATATTCTCAATGTTACTCAGAAAACGGGTTATAAGTTTATTTCGTTTGAAATACTTGTACTAAATGTTACGCTCTTAGATGTTAGAAAAAAATCCATATTATCTCTAGCCTTGGCTACCGTATATAGACCGCCTGGGCCTTACGCTGATTTCCTAAAAGAGTTTGCAGATTTTCTCTCAGATCTATTGGTCAATGTAGATAAAGCATTAATTGTTGGAGATTTTAACATACACGTAGATAATCCAAATGATGCGTTAGGGGCTGCGTTTATAGATTTATTAAATTCCTTTGGGGTCAAACAAAACGTCACCGGACCAACTCATCGTCTTAATCACACTTAATCGATTTAATTATATCATATGGAACCGATCCAACCGATATAGATATCATTCCACAAAGTGATGATGTCACTGACCATTACTTGGTAACTTGCATATTACGTACTGCTGTAATATGTCATGCGGCGCCGCGTTTTCGACCAGGCAGAACAATCCTTCCATCCACCATAGATAATTTCTCGAGTTGCTTGTCTGATCTGTCTCAGCTGCTGCCTGAACCCAAACAAACAGATGAACTAGAAGAACTAACTAGCACTATGAGCACCATTCTCTCTAGAACATTGGATGTTGTTGCACCTGTTAGATTAAAAAAGGTCACAGAGAAAATTAAAGCACCATGGTACAATAATACTACGCATGTTCTAAAGAGAGAAACCCGTAATTTAGAGCGTAAATGGAAACAAACTAATTTAGAGGTCTTTAGAATCGCGTGGAAAGACAGTATGTCACGTTATAAAAAGGCCCTAAAAGCGGCCAGGGCTGAGCATCTCCGCAAACTAATAGAAAACAACCAAAACAATCCTAGGTTTTTATTTAACACCGTGGCTAGACTAACAAATAAACAGACGTCACCCGAACAAAATATCCCGTTACAGTTTAGTAGTAATGATTTCATGAACTTCTTCACTGAGAAAATAGAAAACATCAGAACCACAATTGTAAACGTTCAATCCTCAATCGCACCTTATAATTCAGCCTCAATTTTCCCCCCGCAAGAACAATTACAGTGCTTTACAACTATAGAACAAAAAGAGTTAAATAAACTTATCACTTCATCTAAAACAACAACATGTTTATTAGATCCTATACCAACTAAACTACTGAAAGAAGTGTTACCTGTAGTAGAAGAGCCTCTCCTCAATATTATTAACTCGTCTTTATCTTTAGGTCATGTTCCAAGAACATTTAAACTGGCAGTGATAAAACCTCTCATTAAGAAACCACAATTAGACCCGCATAATCTAGCAAATTATAGACCAATTTCAAATCTACCTTTTATGTCTAAAATACTAGAAAAAGTTGTGTCCGCTCAACTGGGCTCTTTCTTGCAAGAAAATGATATCTATGAAAAGTTTCAGTCAGGATTCAGGCCGCACCATAGCACTGAAACTGCGCTCGTTAAAATCACAAATGATTTACTTTTAGCTTCTGACCAAGGCTGTTTCTCAATACTAGTTTTACTTGATCTAAGTGCTGCGTTCGATACTATAGATCATACAATACTCTTAGATCGACTACAAAATTATACTGGTGTTCAAGGACAAGCATTAAGCTGGTTTAGATCATACTTATCAGACCGCTACCATTTTGTCTATTTAAATGGAGAAAAATCGATCATAATTCCAGTAAACTATGGAGTGCCGCAGGGATCTGTGTTGGGCCCTCTATTATTCTCAATATATATGCTGCCACTTGGAAATATTATAAGGAAACATGGAATTAGTTTCCATTGTTATGCTGATGACACTCAAATATATATTTCATCACGGCCGGATGAAAACGCTAAATTATCCAAATTGACAGAGTGTGTTAAAGATATAAAAGATTGGATGACGCGTAATTTTCTATTATTAAATCCAGACAAGACAGAGGTAATACTTATCGGTTCAAAAAACCGCCCACAGAACCTCTCACAATACAACTTTGACATCGTAGGATGTCCTGTTACTTTATCCTCTACAGTAAAAGACCTGGGTGTTATACTCGATTGTAACCTGTCTTTTGAAAATCATATTTCGTATGTTACAAAAACAGCCTTTTTCCACCTTAGAAACATTGCTAAGCTACGTAATATGCTATCAGTTTCTGATGCAGAAAAGTTAGTTCATGCATTCATGACCTCGAGACTAGATTACTGTAATGCTTTATTAGCTGGTTGTCCTGCATCCTCAATAAGCAAGCTACAGTTTGTCCAAAATGCAGCCGCTAGAGTTCTTACTAGATCAAGAAAATATGATCATATAACACCGATTTTATCATCACTACATTGGCTACCTATAAAGTTCCGTATTAATTACAAGGTATTGCTACTGACTTATAAAGCCCTAAACGGCTTAGCTCCAGTCTATTTAACGGATCTTCTATCACCCTATAATCCATCGCGCTCTTTAAGATCAATAAATTCAAGGCTTTTGGTCATACCTAGGATATCCAGATCAACCAAAGGAGGGAGAGCATTTTCACATTTGGCTCCAAAACTCTGGAATAGCCTTCCTGATACTGTTCGTTGCTCGGACTCACTCTCCCAGTTTAAAACTAGATTAAAGACGCATCTTTTCAGCCAGGCATTCATATAATATTGTTAATCTCACAGTTTCAAACTACAATCCGGCCTCTAGTTCATAAATGCCAGAGGAGAACTGGCCCCCGACTGAGCCTGGGTTCTCCCAAGGTTTTTTTTTTTTCTCCATTAGGTCACCTGATGGAGTTTTTCGGTTCCTTGCCACTGTTGCCTTTGGCTTGCTCAGTTGGGGATATTTTGGGGATATTTAATTTTATTCTATCAATCAATAAATTCCACTAGAAACAAACTTTGTTGTATTATTTTATTTTAATACTGTGAAGCTGCTTTGATACAATCTGTATTGTGAAAAGCGCTATACAAATATACTTGATTTGATTTGATTTGATTTATTGAAGGCTTATTTGCATATTTTCTGTTCATTTAACATTGCCTGTCTTTACATTTACATTTCATTTTCATTCCACACATTCTTTTCATTTCATATTGCTTTTCTTTTACAGTTTTTCCTTTTCATTTCACATAACTTTTCTTTACTCTTTTAGTGAGTTGTTGTACAAATTTGTTGCAGACTTTGCATTCTTTAAGACTGTTTTGGAAGTAGTGTATTTGTGGGCTGGGCCAGAGTAGTTAATCTTACATGAGAGTAGAGCGCAAACAGTTCTGTTGTCTAACATCATCCTATTCTCTGTAACAATCTTTCGTACCATGCTAAACACTCTTTCTGAACTTGCATTGCTAAGTTTTGGCAGCTCACTGAACCTCATGTCCTTTCCTACCAGGCCCCAGAATCTGTCGATTCTGTCTTCTTGGGGGAGTTGCGTACTATCTGTCACCTGATAGTCTGTGAATTCCTCTCTCATCTTATCCTCTTTCAGCCTCCACTGAGGGAACAGGGCCCCTAGCCTTTCCACTGTAAAGTAAAACAAGTGTTTGACTGAACATTGCAGATCTAAACAAGTATCAAGTATACTGTGCCAATTAATTGTTTGGTTATCAATGGGGAACTGCCCCCAGAAGATGTTGTTATGATGCGATGTAAAGCCTTTTGAGACAAATTGTTTGAAAAAAAATGTGCTTTACAGATAAAATTGCCTTGCCTTGCCTAATATCAATAGGCTTTATGCACAGCTGCATTACTTCCTGAACTTAAGCCAGCTCCTTTATTTCCTGTCTTACATTATTGGACAAACTGATTAATCCAGGTGTGTCTGACTATTGCTAGGGTGGTTGGTTGCTAGGGTAAGTAGTGGAGCTGGGCATAAAGCCTATTGGAAACTGTTTCTATTATCTACCTGTCCCTGGAGTTATGTTAAGACGAGCTGCAGGGTCCAGCGATGATGCTATTAATTCTGAGGCGAATTCAATGCATTTCTTCACTGGATCTCCAGAGACTGGATCTCCTAGTAACAGTGTTGCGTGATCGAGATCGGCCCGCGACTGGCAAGTTTGGGGCGCTGCGCTGTCTATTATTGGTCCGAACTAATAAACAAAGCAATAAATGAGAAGCATAAATGAGTAGCTCATTTTTGTTCCGCTTTTATTTTGTTTGCATTCGCTGCTCAGCAACATCTGCTTGGCAGATGAATTTACAGGTTTCAATATTCATTCTGTGTTTATATATGACTCAGTAAAGCCCTGACATTCGGTTCTATTTATTTAATGAATCATAATGCGATTGTTGTTATTGTTATTGTTGTTATTGTTATTTCTTTATTTGAAAGGGGACAGTGTACATTAATAAACATTAAAACAATGTAAATGTACCCGAGTTAGCTCAAAAGTGCTAATTTTCATCGGTAGTCCCCCAGCCAGATTTAAACAAGGCAACCTTTAAAAATAATCACAAGTACAAAATCACAAAATAAAATTGCATACAACACATTATGGTTAATAAATACAATTCATATAAAAATAATGATATAACATTTAAATACACACATAAAGCATTAGTGCCCACAAGTTTGGCTGTCTACAAGCCATTTTTTTGCATTCTTTTGTAATGCCGATTGTAATTTGTCGATTGTATCAACGCACTATTATTATGTTAGAGACATCAACCACTGGTTGATGACCATAATGTTTGTATAAACTGTAGGTAACAACTGGTAAAATGCACATCTAGGTCATAAAAACGTAATATTTTCTTCTCAGCCATGTCAACAATTGTCCGTGAGAGAAATCTCCTCCCATCTGTTGTCTGATTTTGACTGTTGTCTGATCCTTTCGCAAGGATTCCTGGGTAGTTAAAGTGCGTGGAGCCTGCATCTATGTGGGCTTTGCGGAAGATCGTTTCAAGGGTACAAAGCACTGCTGAGCACACTTCAGAGTGGTAAAATGCTGAATGGGACGGCCTACGGACTCGTAGACTCAGCGAGCACGTGCAATTTAAGCCCATGAGACCGAAAGTCCACATGAAGTGCGCCATTTGGGACAGGGCCTTTGTCGCAGTCTGGAGCAGCACAAACATTTTGGAGTCAATAAGCAAAGGATCAATCTAGGTTTTTGGCTATGTTAATGTCATTATTTATTGCAAAGGTGTTTTTGTTTTAATCTTTGAATTGGTTTTACGTGTTCAAGTAAAGTCAAGCTGTCTTCTTGCAAAGTCAGGTTGTGTATGTTCAAGTTCTTTTAGCCATTTAATAATCATCACTCTGATTGTTGAACAGCTATTTCAGAGCATTTGGTAATGGGATAAACATAAGAAGAAGAAAAAAAAAAAGAACAATATAAGGATGTGCAGTGAATATAAGGAAATTAATATTGTCCAGGCCAAATCTATGGAGACTAGTAAAGTCAGGAAACTTAACTCAGCTACGCCTCTAATAAAATACCGCATTGTAAAAAGAAGCTTCCACTGCTACATCTAACATTTCCAATATCTAATACTGCTGAAATTCTTACAGTGTTTACATTGTTTTTAAAACACTTCCAGAAACAAACTACCGAACCTGTAGACTGGCAAATCATATCACAGTGCAGGTAGATGCCCAGCATCATGTTAAATTAATTGATTGTCACCAGTGTTGGGGGTAATGCATCACAAGGTAGCATGAGTTACTTAATCAGATTACTTTCTGCATTTTGACATTTGGAAAAATATATGTGTATCTCATTAAGTATGATTTATAAGCTGTTTTCCTCAAGGGGATCAAAATATTTTGGGGATATACTATCTTTGTGGGGACATTTGGTCCACACGACGTATAGGTTTACCATGACCACACACTATATATACATTTTTTAAACCCAACATGTACAACCCAGAGGTTAAAGCAGGAGATGGAATATTTTATTGGATAAGTGCATCAATATAACATGTTATATTTAACAACTCTTTACAGCTCCACAATTTTTATTTCATTTTCTTTAATAAAACAAATTCTTATTTGAACATTTAAAGAAAAAAAAAATTCTGGGAACAAGTAGAAAAAAAGTAGAGAATTACTAAGACTTGATTTTCCTGCGTAGAAAGTAACTACTTGCACATTATCAATGTGATGCAACACTTGAGCATGGTTATATAGTACCAGAAAGCATCAACACCTTCACCAAGGCAACTGTGATCAATGGGAACTGTGAAATAAACATTAAAGGATGACAAAGGTCAATGTAAAACTTCAATATATAATGTGTTCGTTATTTTCAAGAAAAAATAAATAAATAAATAAATGATAAAAATGAATATATTTGAGTAGTTAATAATCAAAAACAAAACATTACTGCTACTCCACTCCTGACTAGACTTGTACACTGTAAAAAGATGGATGCAAATGTTACTGGGAGCTGGGTGACAGGAAGTTAACATGTTTACAGTATTATTACAGTATTTTCATGTATTTGTACTGAGTTTAGCTTCGTTTATACATTAACAAAATATATTTTCTACCTGTAAGATAACACACTCATGTACATTTATTTTTGAGTCAATTCACTTTAATTATTGTTTGAATCATTCAGATCATTTAATAGTCCCACTTTATATGATGTCTTAAACTTCACCTTTAACTAACATTTAAATTAATAATTTGATACAATTGCACTTATTGTTAACATACATGTTTTACATTGTACTTCTATTTAATAAATAAATAAAAACTAAATACCTGCATGTAGTTACAGCTGTAATTAATTTCTGTAATTAAGGTGATGTGGTATGACAGCTGATTTCCCCTTTGACAGAAAGATGCTTGCTTTCTAAGAGTCACGTTGTAAACAATGTTTGTTGATACAAAGTAATTGGAGCACCTTCAGGACTATAGTTGCATCACCCCAAACCTATTGTTATTGTCCACATTACACAGTATATTGTTGAAACAGATGAAGATTATGTCTTAATTAGACAATAGTTGTATTGAATCCACAGAGGGGCAATGAAACGGTTGCATTTCCATTAATGAGTTCTAAAATAGTTTGCTTTTAAAGTTTAATAATAATTAATCCTCTGGGAGCTAATTGACAAGCCAATAAATGTTTATCAGACAAATCTGCTAATGAAGCGAGCTGATAATGCAGTCCCGAGACGTTCCAGAATCCTCATGGCTCTAATTCATAATGCTGCAGTTTATTATTCTTTCCCTTCCAAAACAGCTCCAAATAAACTATGCAACACCTGAATATCGGCCTCTGTTTGATTTTTCATTATGAAACATTGCCTTCAACATCAATATTAAATAATTGTCAATACATAAAAACATATAGAATTGAAAGTTGAATGCCTTGAACAAAGTAGTATAAAAATAATCACAGTTACATTTATAATTACATTGTTGACCCTTCCCTTAACCCTTAACCCACCCTTAAACCTAACCAGACCACCAAATATGTCCCTTCCTTACCCATCCCATCTCAACAGCAGCAAAAGTGTTTTGCAATAAAATGTAAACAATAAGTACATTACTTATTTTTTTGTAAGAAATGTACTTTAATATACATTACTTGCAATGGTATACAATTTTGTGAATGCCTTCTCAGTGATTAAAACCTTTCTGGAATTCACACCTGTCCTTGTTATGATTTTTATTATAAATGAAATGCAGAACATTAGTTATCTTAAGTGTGAATGGTATGTATTATTAGGCCTAGTGTATATTCAAAGATGTTCCTTATACCTCTATAGGAAAACACCTGTAGACAGACTTTGGGTGATTCAGATCCAAAGTATAAATAATTCAAGCATCAATGGTCATAAGTTTGACTGATTTGGAAACTGTAATCTGGACCTCTGAGTTTTGAAAAGTTCAATTCATATTACTGAAAATGTAATTAAGGTGATGTATCTGTCAGCTGATTACCTCAAAGACATAAAGATGCTCACCTTTCTAAGGTTCATGTTGTAAACAATGTTAGTTTGTTAAACCTTCAGGACTGTTACAGAACCCCAAACCAATTGTTATTGTTCACATTACACAGTTTATTGTTAAAAACAGATGATGATCAACAGACTCTCTCGCACACAATAACTGAAGAATATGCGCAGGCTGCAATGATAGCACTTTTCGCCCTCCTTCGCCTCAAAGTCATGGTGATTTGGCTAGCAACAAGCATATTTCGCGTTCGTCCATCAGTGCAAGTTATTTTAACCCTTTAAGATTGCGCGAAGTTTCAGATAGTATGTCAAGTGTAAACACATGAATCGGATACAGTTGAAAGAACGTGTAAACGGACGGTAAATTGGGCATCAAGACCTGCAGTGTAAACGAGGCCTTATTTTCAGAATAATAACAATTTAACTTTTTAAATTGATTAATTTAAACTAATTATTAGGCTAAAAAATTTTACCACTCTCCGCGCCTCCCCTGGCATGCTCTTAGTGCCTCCCTGGGGAGGCGCGCCCCACACTTTGAAAACCCCTGCATTAAAGGGATGGTTTGGAGTAAAATCAACCTAGGGTCCTTTGCACCATGACCTCGAGCCAAACTTGTGTAAAATCTACCAAAAGTTAATGAAGATTCATATGCAGAACTAATATGTCCCTTAACAAAAGATGAACTTTGCAATGCTTTACAGAGTTTGAAGAATGGTAAAGCACCAGGATTAGATGGGTTGCCTAAGGATGGGTAATACATGTTTTGATTGTAAAGTTTAACATTAGCTCAGTGGTGTAACAGATTATATAATATATAAAATTTCAATCCAATAATGTTAACACCAGCTTGAAATTCAGTATAAATGTCAGTCAGCCTTAATCAGCATAATGGTGCACAGCTTATTAAGCAATCATGATTTATTTGTTTATTTATTTATTTATTTATTTAATATGTTTGTGTGCATTAAAAGTACCATTTTGGCAACGAGAACGTTTCTGAGCCAAATTAAGATTAAGATGTGTTCTGTTCACTGGTGTGTTTATTGAACCAATCAGATAAGAGTAAATCGAGAGTCAGCGAGAAGCTCGTTTGATTGGCTACATGAAGAAGGTGGACCCGCCCTCCTCTTCGTGCTTGCAAAACTCAATAGCTGTGTCCCAATGTGAAGGCTGCATCCTTCGAAGGACGCAGACTTCAAGGATTTCCTAATTGTGCAACCAGGTGTTCCCGATCACCGCTCATGGCGCCAAGCAACGGTGCGAGAGGACAGCTGCTATCCTGATCATTCATTTTGATAACTGAGTAAACAGCTATGGAGCCAGAATTGGCTATTGTTATTTTTATGTTTTATATTTTACTGGAGGACATGGTGAGGATGTTTCAGCCCCGGCGCTGCCAGGTCATGTATTTTCGGTTTAGCCCTGTTTGAATATAAAATGTCCAGTATTTCTCGCGCTCGTCATCTGCAGCTGTCACGGTTGCCAGGCGACAAGAACAATCCTTCGTAGGCTAGACCGGTCCGAGCGCGTCAGATGCACCCTTTGATATGGGACGCTGCTGTAGTTAGCAACAATTTGTTAATATTGTGACAATAAGCCTACATTTTGTTACTTTAATTTTCAGAACTGCATATTTCGTTAAGTATTCACTTACAAATGTGAAGTAACCTACTGAAGTACTTTTTTCCCTCACATCACAATATGATTACATTAAACTACACAAAAGTATATAATGTAACAACCAGATATAATTGTATATTGAAAATATACAGAAGTAAAATGCAACATAGCCTACGCAGTAATGCAGTAGTAGCCTAACATAAATGCAGCAGATATTAAAAGTACTTTTTTCAAAAAGCCGTCGATTGAATCAGCCCTGCAAACCTGTTGGTAGACAACTTAGTGGAGTGGAAATATGCACTCAAACACTCTGGAGACCATCCCAGATGATGTCCCACCAGCAGGAGGCCTTACCAGGGGCAGCCCATCCCGGTCCAGCAGCTCAGCTCAATTAGAGTCTACATCATTTTTTTCTTATTTTATGTATTGTAAAATTAAATGTTTATGTTGATTTTGATATGTTTAACGTATTTTGTAAATAGTTGGAAAAAGTACTTTAATGTAGCCTATAGAACAAATGATTTTCATTTACCAATTTTATTTGAAAAAATAAAAAGGTATAGAATTTGTTTCATGTAGAAAGTATTACTGTCATTACAAAAATAAACAATGTCCAGAACAATTCATTCTCTTTTATTTACACATTTAAAGTTGCATAAAAATAAATAAAATAAAAGTGGAAAAAAGTTAAAGAATATGTAGGAAATATATATATTTTTCAATCATTCTCTCAAGAAGAGAAAACAGCCTGTCCATCCTCTCCCTACTCTCCTGTGCTCTCCTTGCCTCTGCCTCCCTCTGCAGTTGCATTTCTTCTCTTCTCTGATCAAGTCCAAAAACTTGTCCTGTCTCGCCGCCTTCGTGCTGGTGCTGCTACTGGTGCTGCTGGTGCTGCTGCCTCTGGCTCCTCCTCACCGTGGGCACCCACTACTGAACTCAGCCCTGGTGTGTCCTCAGGGATTGAGGCGATGACGACGGGGGGGGGGTGGTGCAATGCCTCTGTCCCAACACCTCATCCATGAGGACAAACCAGGGCCAAGTTTTAGCAGTGGGTTTCCCACTCACACCCTCTCCTGTCCCAGGACACTTGCAATCCTAAAGGCAGAGCAAATGAACCATGGCTTGTTAACAACAGGACAATACATTTCAGCAAAGATGTGTGTATTAATTTTCTATATATAGACCCATTTCTTCCTGAATTGTTCTAAAAAAGCAGAAAAGGGTACTCAACACAGAGGAGCAATCTTAAGTGCATTGTTAATGTCACCGGTGCAGGCCGGGGCGGACTCGGATGACCAGCCGCCCCTGACTCCAGACACCACCGTGAGGAGCCGACACCACAGGCACGCAACAGACGGACAAAGGAGGAGGCAAGTAATTGAGTTCGAAAGTAACAATCTTTATTGAATAATAATTAACTTGAGGAAAGAATGAGCAACTCCTGTCTTCTTGGGCTATTGGACCGGAGTAGCCGCTGGAACGATTCTCCACTGTCTTCGGGACACAATGGAGCGATAGTGGCTAGGAAGGCTTACTCCACGGCGTTGCTGCACATCTGCAGGACTCAGACAGTAAGGAACAGGTAATGTTCACTTTCTCAACAGCAGATTCTCTTAACAGGACCTGAGAGGGAAATTGTGACTTTAAAACTCACTTCACAGCGTTGCTGCACATCTGCAGGACTCAGACAGTAAGGAACAGGTAATGTTTCTTCTCTCAACAGCAGATTCTCTCATCAGGACATAAAAGGGAAATTGTGACTTTAAAACTCACTTCACAGCGTTGCTGCACATCTGCAGGATTCTTCCCTCAGCATCAAACACTTTCATCAGACATTAGCGAGAGACTCAATAGGCAGCTTTACCAGCGATGTTGTACATCTTCAGAGCTCCATCAGTAAGTATAACGGTTCAGACTTTTCCACAGCCATACGGTTCTTCACGAGACTTGTAATTTCAGAGAGAGAGAGGGTTAACAGGAGCCTTCAATGAGGGATTACTTCACGACAATACTCAGTGGAAGAGAGGATAATACAAAGCATTACTTCACCAGTTCAGTTGTATCGTTCTGGAATTTGGATGGGGACAAGTAGATCATTTCACAAGAATGAAAGCAGGCGTTGGGAGACTCTTCTCAGCATAGCACACAGCACTCGTGTTCACTACAAATCCACAGCATTAATTCAGCGTGCATCAGGTAAGGCAAACAACTGCAAATCACTCACACAGTAGGGCTGATCAGAAGCCTCGCTTCATCCATGCATTTCAATGGGAATATTCAACTCTCCATTCTCTCCAGCGCATCTGAAACAGATGTCCTCCTCAATAGTAGATTTCACATTCACGGTCTTTTCTTCAAGCTTTACATTTGATTCAACAATGTAATTAATTCACTTATCTTTCTCTCTTCCTCTTCCAGCGCAGATCCAAGCAGCAGTTCAATCCAGTAATATTCCACAAGCAGCTCTAAACGACAGACTCCAATGGCAGTTCTTCACTTACACAAATTTCCAGGATTACAGCATCCAATGTAAGCACTCAAACAGGAGATCTTCTACCCCAAAACACAACAACAGAGACCCAGCCAAAACAACTGATCAACTGAACACCGATTGACTTCAACCAGCTCCAACTTCGACCTCAACTCGACTCTGAATGGCTCTTTTATCCTCCTCTTGTGAAGCGGAAAGCCTGTGCAAACACCGCTCCTCTCTCTCTCACACCTGCCGTGCATCAGCGGTAATTAGGTTGGACAATATCTCCGCTACACCCGGAACCGGAGTGAGGCGTTACACCAAAATAATTCCCCTCGGGGAACATGGAAAGAAAGAAAGGTTCCGCTTTTCCCAGCATTTTGTCACCCGTGACATTAACACTGCAAAATATGACACATCAAGACATGCATACAAAATACTTAAGAAATCATATTTCTGTATACTAAAATTTGGTTCAAACCACATAGCTTGCATGACAGTCAGCACTACAAAAACACATAAAAGTGAAACCCCATTGCCTTATCTACTGCTTTTCTTATTGTTTTGGGCTTTATTGGGTGAGTGATATTTCTTATAATACACAAGTGCAAATATTACAAATAGGTCGTTAAACTAATAACGTTATTACCACAAGTTTTGCCTAAAACTACCTGATAAATGAAGCCACGCAATGGTGACGAAGGAGTTAAGAAGAAGTTTATAAGAAACTTTAACTCTGGTTTCGCTATCTATTTGAGTAAATGAAAACATAATACTTACATTTAAATGTGAATTTGCTGTCCACCACCGATCTCTAGTCTCGGCCGCCTTTAAAAATAAATAAATAAATGCTGTCGTCAACGGCGCGCAATGACTTATGGGGTAGAATAGGGAAGGATAGGCTGCTAAGTGTCCATTTATGTATCCTTCTTTTCACGGGGAAACGAAGGGTGCATTTGGCATCGCTTTTGAAACAGGGTAGCCTTCGTCGCGGCGCGATGACGCAACCGGCCTTCGAATACGGCCTTCGAGGGATGCAGAACTGAATTGGGACAGCCTTCATCGAGCCGCGATGACACAATCTGCCTTCAAATGCGACCTTCCAAGGATGCAGCCTTTAAATTGGGACGTCCTTCGTCGCGCCGCTGTGACGCAATCGGCCTTCAAATACGGCCTTCGAAGGACGCAGCCTTCACTTTGGGACACAGCTAGCGAGTGAGAGAATCGTGCCAAAACTGGAAGCGCATGTAAAAAGAAAGACGCAACTGTTCAAATCGGGTTATTTCGGGAACTTTTTTGCCCCATGTACACAACAAGTCATTTAGACATATGCAACAGTTTATTTTTTTTACACAAACACAATTAGTTATGCAATTAATCTGTTTTTCAGTTCCTGACTCTGTTGTTTTCGCTTGCAAATTGCTGTTCACAGGCCTGCAATACTTTTGGCCGTATTTGTGCGCAAAAACCGTGCCAAAAGTGTAAGCACGGAAAAATGGAAGGCAGAGGAATGATTCTATTTATTTTGTGTTAGCATGAAGCTGCAGCTTCACAATACATGAATTACACTTACGAATAAAAGTAAAATGCTGCAAATATTTTTTTCTTACGCTTGAAAGGCAGTTTACACCTTTACAAATCTTCTCTTGCACATTCAAATTGAATTTACACTTGCAATCTTATGTACACTTTCACAAATCTTACCCTGCGCATGTGATTCTTTATGACATCATATTACCTTCATAAAACACACGTCCAAATTATAAAGTTTCACTCTATGATGGTTAAATTCACATGCGTGCCGAACAGTGGGGCCTGGTCCTTACGGATCACGGATCAACTGCGATCCGTTCCACCCCTAATTCCAAGTATACAATGGTTTTGACCAACCTGTTGCCTTTTATCTGTATAGTCCTTGTCTAGTTTATCTGATTGTGTGTGTGTGTGTCCCAGCACTCTCAGTGCTAAGTTGTGTCAGGAAGGGCATCTGATGTAAAACCTGAGGCAAATCGTGTGTGTGTGTGTGTGTGTGTGTGTGATATCTAGAAAAATGGAAGAACATTTCTTATACAACCCTTGAAATTGAGAGAAATAACCTCGAAATTGTGAAGGAAAGGCCCCACATTGGGGGCGGCCAAAACTAGGAAAACCGGTTGGTGGTAAACTCCACCTCACATATAAAGGTGAATAAAGGTGAGAAGAGCAGGCTTGGCTCCATGGAGGCATGTCTGCTCAACCCCCATGGGGATTACAAACAAATTGTTTCTCATTTCGGTTCACTCTGAGAAAAAAAAAAAAAAAGATTATTTCTGGTTTCAGAGTTCTGAGATAGTTACACAATACAATAAAGTAATTTTAAAGTAATTAAATTATACAATAAAGTAATTTTTTATATAGCGTTCATTTTATAATGACAGTATTGTCGAAATATGCTTAAACATTACAACAACATCAAATCAATCACCGCTTATTGTTTTTCAGAAACAGATGCAGCTGTAACTTAAAATGGCCAATGTTTTATTAGTGTACCCACAGTAAAATAGGCACTCTGCCTGCGCTTACCGTGTTGAGCACAGAATATCATTTTTAGGTTACGATTTGTCTCTAAAATCCAGCATTTTATATATTACAGTTTTTCTTGATTGCTTTATCACTATAACCAGGCTTTTGAACTAAAATGTAAAAGCCATAATGCCGTTTATCAAAAAGCACACCAATTCCCCTAAACTATAAACACTATTCCCATTTTGACACGAGGCAGATTTGTTGAACTGTCACTGCAAAACTCTACACACAAATCTCTTTAAGTTAGCACAGCTTCAGCTCATTTAGCACACAATTACCCAAGTGGAAACACTAAGAGTCAAAATTTAACACACATCAATCAGATCCTTCAGTAGATATATAAAAGGGCCCAAATCAGTTTATTGAGTTTTGGAACAATGGATCCAGAAAGACATGAAGGAAGAGATGGAGGAGGGATAAGAAGGAGGAGGAGGAAGGGCAAGAAGACAAGCAGTCTCAGATGAAATTCAAGCCACTCTAGTTGCCCATGTCTTTGTCAATGGTATGACTATGAGGGAGGCTCGGGAACCTTCAGGGAGGAGTGGTGGCAAACACAATTCTATCACTGAATAAGAGACAAACGTTTCCAATAGTCTTTGATGAGGTTTATTTTCTTGCAAGAAAAGGCCAGCAGTCGTACAGTCACACAGAGTGACACAGAGTGTGACAGTGAAGCATCCTTTCTCCTTTATAGTCTTGACTCCCAGAATGTTGTCTCTCTAGGCCAATGATGGTATTTCAACCATATGTGGAACATTCTTAGACGTGTTCATCATATTGTCTCCTTGAGTGGATCGAGGCCCTCCTGTCACGACCAACACTCTTTACCAGTCCAATACACTTTCATATTAGAATATGGTTTGTGTGTGCTCTTTTACTGTCATATGATGGTCACACACATCTTACTGTAAGTAAATTAAAAAAAAATTAGAGGAGAGAGTAAAAAAAATATATATTTGTTGTGTGTGTGTTGTACTGTGTAGTACATGAATGAATAAAAATGTGCCAATGTATCCACTGTGTAGACTTGGAATTTAGTCTTTCCCCTTATTATTAAATTCACAGGGCCGGACACCAGTTATCTTGCCAAGAAGAATTTTATTCTTATATGTCAGGAGAGAAACTTTCAGAAGATGTTACATTCATGCCAGGTCTATGCGTTCTCGTGTTTCTCTTCCCTCACATCTCTTAGTTTCTCTGAGGTTGTACAGTAAGGTTGAGCTTATATACATCACTGAGCGGATTCCTTTTATGGTAACAAACTATGTTACTTAGCTTTAAAAATGGAACGTATATGTCATGCGACACATGGCACAATTCACTTCCATATTAAGAATCATCTTTGTTGCTTACATCTGCATCAGTTGGAAACATGTACAGTACACACCCTTCTGTCTCCCTCTGTCTCTGACATATGATCTTTACATGCATCCATGCTATCTATAGTCTCTCATACACTCAAACTCATGCACATAAAACTCCATATGATAATACAACTGATTATGAATATTAATAAAGAATAATAGTACAAATACATAATATAAAATAATAAAATAATATTAAAAGATGAAATTTTAGTCTTCACACTGGTTGTGTCTTTTGTGTTCATCATGTGAAAAGGTTTGTGAGGGGGGGAACCACAAGCAACATAACTTACCAGTTTTGGAAATGTTGTTTTGAATTTATTGCACTAGTGTGTTAGACTATGTTGTAGTGTGTTTGATTTTGAGGGCTTGTGTGTCCTGTCTGAGGGCAAAGTTTGGTTTTTCAGCAAGAGTGAATGGTTTTGAGTGTAGAGCTTCAATTTGACCTGAAAATAGGATGTTTGGGGAATTGGGTGAGCAATATGGATTTGTGTTTACAGTTTTGAGAATACGAGGCAGAGTTTCAAGAAATGTGTTTAAGCAATCGAGAAAAACTGTAAGTCCTATTGTACCTATTTCTATTGAATTTTAGTTGTAGTTCCAGCAGAGTTCCACTGGGGGCGATTACCCATGAGTGCAAAATGAATGGGAGTCTATGGAGCTTGACGGCTAAATGTGTCTCTTTCACCCGATTGCCGTTGAGAAATCTCAGATTTGATTGTAGGTTTTGCAAGTTCAACATAGGTTATAGGTCGAAAGTTGAATGAACTTATGTCCTTTCAATTTCTTACAGGTTGAGTTGTTGTTGCCCATAAAATGCTAGCATTCTGCTAATGAACGCTGATTAGTCAGTGAAGGACTGATTACGACCAGAGATACCGCTTGATGGCATCGTGGCATCCGAAGCGGGACCAGAATGTTAAGGTGGACTTTTTCGCCCAAGTTTTTTTTTTTTTTAAGGCGAGACACGGCAGGCAAAAACATCATTTTTTTTTTACTGGTCAATTTTGAGATTTTTGGATATTTGTCTTCAATAACATGTCTTCTTTCAGACTTGTGTTAAAAAAAAGTCCGAAATACACATTTAGGTCTTTATTTTATTACACTTTGTCTGTTTGCGCCTGTAGATTTCTCATAAATTCAACAAAAGTTCGCGTTCTAAATCAACATGCTGCTCCGCGATCTCTGCCGGCAGCCTGTCATCACAGGCACCGTTAGGAAGCTCTCTCTCTTGTGTACAATCCTGTCGGATCCAAATATGGTCATTTCCTTTTTATAAGCAACCAATCGTTAAAGTAAAAGGGCTGAATGCGCAATCTCATTGGCTGATGAAAAATCTTTAAAGCCCGTTTTCTCAAAATGACTTTTCTCTCATACTCCGAAAAGTCCGAAATCTCCACTTCAGTAGCACCGATATACACCAAACTTTCCAGTCTTGTACCTAGTTATATTATGAAGACATTTACAGAGGGATTTGTAAATATATTATTCCTAGCCTGATTTATATAACATTTTATTCCAAAAAACATGGCGAAAATAATTTTTTTAAGGCTATTGACAGTATTTTCTGATTTACAGGATAACAGAAGTAGATATCCATAAATCCCTCTGTAATTTTGTTCCCATCTAATATGTGAACACATTGAAAAAATTTTTTTTAACCTGGCTTTATCCAATACTCAGATTTCGTTTTTTAAAATATATGCAAATTAGTGCATATTTGATTAGATATTGCCTAATTTGCATATTTAAACATTAAATTACAGAAAACTTGAAATACATTTTTTTTCTCATCTTAATGAAGGTAATCAACTGGGAAAGTTTCATGGTGATATCTGCTAGTTAAACATTTTACCCTATTCACCTGTAGTGTCTCGCCTTAATGCAGCAACTTTTTTTTTGGTTACTGACACTTTTATCTGCCTATGGTTATGTATGTACTGTGAAATTTACACGGAAAATAAATTGAATTTGAGTACTTGTTGTGTTATTCTTGTGTTAGGAAATACAGGATATCCTACATATGGTATAGTATTGCCACCTTAAAAAAAAAAACAACCACCACCAATGTCCCGCTCAATAGTGCTAAATATCAATAAAAATTGAAAAAGAAAAATGCCTCGCAGGTGTGCAATGATAAATTGTTCTAATAGTGGGCAAAGGGTTGTTCTATTTTTCGAGAGAAAAGAAAGTGCAGAGCGCGAAAGCAACAAAGTGACTGAAGGATTGCAGTAAGCAGTGTCTCTGGTCGGACGATGTGTATGACGTCATTGACATTTTAAAATACTTTTTAAAGCAAATAAGTGACTCAAAAAAATCTAACACCCAGCAATGTGTAATTTCTTTGCATCTCCTTTCGAATACAACATTCAAATTATTAGACAAAAAATTATGTCTTGAGAAAAGTGGATTTTGATGGGTATAGCGCCATAGACCTCCATTCTCGTCCTGTGAGCGCCCTCATATGGAACCAGAGTGGAACTGCAACCAGTTTAGAAGCCAGAAGTTTACTGAAAGTGGAAGTACTCTCCTTATTAGACATTCTCTGCCAGTATTGTGCCTGTTATGTGCTATTCACTTTCACACTGTTGCTAAACATGTTCTACATTGCACACTCTTCATATCACAGTCCTGCAAAGATGACAGAATTTACTCACATTTGCTGTCCTGCGGTAATACTTGAGAGCAGTTTTAGCATTTTAGACCAAACATATGGTGACTGCGTGCGACCTGGACTACATCAGTGAATGGTGAGATATTTTACTAAATAAAATTACCCTGCCAGAAGAATTGGGCGATAACTTCATTATTTATGTTTCCATCTGAATCATTTCACTGATCTTTTGTGGGGTTTTACGCATGCGCAGTAAGGTGAATTTAGCGTTTTCAGGCGTTTTTCAAAAGTTTCTCTTGCACACTGAAACGTCCGAAAAAGCCTGAAAATGCTAGTGTGGATGCAGAGCGTTTATAAACGAAAACGCCGTTTTCAAATGTATCCAGATTAATGTAGACGTAGTCTTAGAGCACTAAGCACTAGCATTCAATATAGTTCACTCAAGTCAGCACAGCTTCAGCTCAATTAGCACACAATTACCCAGGTGGAAACACTAAGAATCAAAATTGATCACACACCAATCAGGGCCCGGTTTCCCGATAACGCTCACTCTTAGCGCGCTTAGAAAGCTTGAAAGATATATCTTACCAAAGTTGTTTATGTTCCTAAGTGTGTTCCCCGAACCATACCTTAGGAAGCTGCTTAAGATATACCTTCTTACGTGCGACGTTACCCGGCGCTGTCCGTGGCGATGGTGCTGAATTGTTTGATATCGATGGTTTGAGAATCAATTATTCTCTCGTGCAGGAGCTGTTTATGTGAGAAAGCGGTGTTCTTTATAAAAGAAGCACTTCAGAAATAGTTGAAATTGCAATTTATTATGATTATTGGATATTATAAAAAATAATCCAAACTATAATAGCCTATAATAGCCTAGCCTACATATTTTAAAATTGTAACATATATTGCTGCCACAATAACCTTTTGAAAAATTTACGTGCTTTCTTCTCTTTCCCATTTTTGTTCGCTGAGGTGGAGCTGCGATGAAATATTGTTCTTGTAAATACTTTCCAGCATTTCAGTAATAAAAGTTTACATCTTGCGTGCTCGGCAGTGATCAAAAAGGATTTAAACCGTGAATTTTGAATCTCTTGTAAACTCAGAGATGTGGATTCAGACGGCAATTAAATTACCACACGACCTGTTTGTCAAAAAACAGAAGGTACTAATTTGGCCAGGGATTTTTACGCGGGTTGGGTGAGAAAAACACTGATATTATGGATTCGGACGGCACTAAAATCACCGACTTACCCCTGTAAATGTTTAAAATACCGGACGAGCCCATGAGAAACAATATTAGCGTCCGAATAGGACTTAAATGACAGTAGCCTATGCTTTCACTGGCCTTTAAAAGAGCGTTTTAATTAAATTAATAATATTGTATAATAATATAATTAAAAATCTAACAACAATCAGTGTAATGACAATTTTATTCTTTGCATGAAAACACTTGAATTAGCCTAATTTAATACTGTCTGGGTGTATTAAAACTTCAGAATTATATTCATATAGACCTGCAACAGTGATAAGGTAAAGCTAAGAGTGGTCCAGACCAACCTTACGAAAGTGTGACTTACAGAAGATATACTTAGCGAACGAACGTTTCGGGAACCGTCCCATAAGGTTAAGAGAGAGGTTAAGGAATAGGTTAATAACTACTTAGAGATAAGAACGCTTTGGGAAACCGGGCCCAGATCCTTCAATAGGCTACATTCAGGGTACGTTACACGACAACGATATGCTTAAAACAAAAAAGTTTTTCCTTTGAGTTTTCCGCATACCGACGACACCGTTGTCAAAACAATCCCCATTCACACGGATCCGCGAAAACTAATAAAAACCCTGTATTCTGCTGCCAGGCCATTAGATGGCGATGAAACACTGTAGACTGATAACGTAGTACGCATGTGCATGACGTCATCGTCTTCAGAGATTCACGTTTTTGTTGTTTATACGGAGACCATTTACAAAAACTTGCAATTTGAACACCGTTTTCAAAACTTTGTGTTTTCAGGCACCCAAAACGCCATTGTCGTGTAAACGAATGGCAAAAATGCATACGTTTTTTTCTAAAGTTTTTAGTTGAAAACGGTGTTGTGCAAACAGCCCGTCAGTCCAAACACTGTCAGTCCAAATTCGATTTTTGTGCATATCCGATTGAAATCCGACCAGATTTAGCTAGTGTGAACGGTAAAAAATCACATGAAATGTGATTTTTTACAAATTCGTTTCAAGCTAGATCGATACACGCATTTCTGGAAATCCGTTTCTGTGTGACTGCTCTGATCGGATTTCACATGGTTTATGTGACTTTCTCACGCCACGTATAATGTAAACGGCAGACGTTGTTATAGGAAACATGCTGAAAGTCGCTGCCGAAACAAAATGCTGTGTTGTTGCAAAGTGCTGGATGAGTGGAAAATTACAATATAACGGAGCCAGGTTTTAAGACTGGCAGAGATGACAGCATAGAATAAAGCTGCTCATATCAGCCTCCTACGGTTCTTCCACTGCCTCAGAAGACGCAGTAGTCCACCAAGTGGCTAGACATTTCGATTTTGTAAAATGTAAATACAGTTTTGCCCATTTTCTCAAACCATTCCTTCAGTTCAAGAAACAAATACACTTTTCTCAAAACATTTCACCAGTGTTCACACGTTCCAATTTTCTCCATGTTTTCTGCAAAACACATAAATGCCCTCATTTTGCACAGGTTTAATCATGTTCTCATTTAGAAAACACAAACACAATATAATTACCTCAGGTGTCACACTGTGAACTCAAATAGCACACATTTATCCATGTGTAAACATTAAGTAGCAAAACGGATGACCCACCAATCAGAATCTTCAGGATAATATAAATAGGGCCACGGGTGATAATGTGCTTATGTACACAAATCGGATCTGAACATTTGTGATACACAATGTGGACGTCAATAAATTTAGATTAGATTCCAATCGGATACACAAATAATCGGATTTGGGCTGACAGTGTGACTGTAGCCATAGAATTGGTCGTGGCCACCAGAACTTGAGTCGCTTCACTGTTGCCTTGATCATAAGAACCTTCGGGGGGAAAACAGGTAGGTGTGCTTCATACTGCTCTCTACTGTAACTTTTGAGCACTGTACTCTGTTATGTTACGACACATTGTTACTGTAGCTGTTGCACTTCCCTTACGGAACAAAAATATATGGGAATATACTGCAAAACATAAAGCGATATATACAGTAACATAATACATTTCCATATATGGGAAACATGTGCTTATATATTTAAATTTTCTCAATGTTTTCTGGAAAACTCTACACAAAAATACTGTCATTTTGCAATGGTTTAACTGTGTTCTCATTCAGAAAACACAAGTACACAATATAAATACCTCAAGTGTCACACTGTGAACTCAAATACTCATAGAATAGTTTTGAGTGGAGAGCTACATTTTGACCTGAAAATAGGAAGTACAGGAATTGGGTGAGAAGTTATGGATTTGTGTTTAGAGTTTCGAGAAAAGGAGGCATAACTTCAAGAAATTTGTTTAAGCAATTGGAAATACTGTAATACATATACAATATTTATAAATGAAGATAAAAATAGCATTACATGTAATATTCACAAAGTTTTATTCTTTATTGTGTACATATTGCACATACATGTTCCCATATAAATGTGAATGTATGTTCACACATTCACGGAATGAGTTACAAAAGATTTTTAGTCCCCAGCATGCTTTGCTTCTGACTGTTTAAGGAGAGCAAATGTTAAAAATAAGTGGTATCTAATGTGTTTTGCTTAATTTTAATATAGGGGGAGATTTGTTAGTGTTTAATATCTATTTCGTAATTTAAAATGTTTTCTGGTATGTCTGAGTTTTTGGAATTACCATTGTGCTGAAGAGTAGAGCCTGTGGTTAGGTTGACTATTGGCCCAAAATCATTATAATTATAATTACTATAATTTTAAAATAATGATGGTAACACTTTACAATACGGGTGCACTAATCTGCATTAATTCATGCTTAACTAATTCTCAGATAATCATGTGTTAATGTATGACTCATGAAGAACTAAAACATTAATTAATGATTACTGCAATCTTTAAACTAATAAAGATTCTAAATGATTAATAGATTAAGTAATAAATGAATTGTTATTAATTAAATGTGTCATAATGTATTAATTCCTTAATAACTTATTTTATTAACTAAAAGTGTAAATTAATGTGTTAATTACCACAGTTGGTCAAGGCAATGTACTTCAACTTCCAGCTGTCTGCTTTAATTAATCATTAACTAATGATTTGCAAATGTATCATTATGTTATGACTTTACTTGTTGAGGCACATGACTATTAACTAATTGTTAAGTAATATGCCATTTATGGGTTTCCTTGAAAAGAAGGTGCATGGATGAAGCGCTGCTGACTCAGCCGGACGCTGAGAGAGTGCCGCTTCCACTCCGCTGGTGGATGCAGATTCATTGTGCAGTCAGCTTTATGGATTATAATGGAATTTTTTGAGATGTCAGCTCTTTAGGGATTATGGAGAATTCTGCCATGCCAAACCATGCACGCTGCAGCCTATGCTTGCTTTTCTGTTAAAATGATCATTGTGAATGTGAATGTTGATGCTTTAATAAGTAATTTATCAGGAGCGTTTATGCTGATGCATAACCTACACATATGGCTAGGCGACACGTAGCCTAACTTGAAACTATTTCATGGAAATTTTCTGGATGTACTGAAAAAAATCTATTTATACTTTTATGTGGGCTTTTGCGGGTGGTACCGGGACAAAACATGAATGTTGAGGGTGGGAGCGGGAGAAGTTAACATATATTTTCGTGGGAGCGGGCAGGAGAGTGACTGAAAAATCTATGCTTTAGACCGTCACCCTCATTTCACCCATAGCCGAAATATGTACGACTGACTCCATAACCTGCCCATTAATAAAAAGTGAATAGCTCTGTGGAAACATTTAACACTTTAACTGTCACCCCCCTTTTTTTCGCATAGACAAAAAAATCACTATACAAACTTAAATGGCTTAAATAAATTATGAAAGTGAAACAGAAAAAAGTTATGTAAGTTTGAGTTTATGAAAATGTATAATGTAAAAAATATAATTATTTATATTTTATATAAAATATATATATTACAAAATATATTTTACTCTAAAACTGCTAGAAAATTAAAGCCAAAAATCTAAACGAGTTGTGTTGCAAATTTTAGGTTGATATCTAAAAAAATGAGCTTTCAGTAAGATTTTATTTGGGCGCAGTACCAAACTTTTTCACTAGATGGACAGCCAGCTTCCTTACTGACCATATAAGGGCACCTCCATTTTCATATATGTTTTGAGTGATCTGAACCATGTATTTCCATAATTTCATACAATTTATGAAGTATACATCCTATTAAGAAATAGTATGGGTGTTTTGGCAGTATTTGATTTGATTTCAACCTCTAATAAACATAAAAAGAGCACATATGCGCGTTATAGCTCGCTGCCGCATTACAAATCGAGAATCCATAATATTTTTCTTTATATTCAAAACATTTTCAGACCTTTTTTTCTCATAAAATTGAATTGGTGTTATCTTTTGAACTCCTGGCATGAAAACGAACTGAGGTTTCTACCAATCTTTCATGATTTTTCATGTTTATTTCTATTTCAAAATAAAGGCCTAAACACACCTAATGAATATGAAATATTCTTGTTGCAAATTGATAAATTACTGCTCCTCTGTAATTTATTTTAACCCCCTGGGGTCGGCGGTATCGCCGGCGATACCAGCTCGCTTTTTTTTTTTATCAGTGTAAAAGAGACACATAAATACTCTGTTGACTTTGATTTTCCATAGGAGTTTCATACATCAATCGATCCTGTTATGTGTGTATTTTTTTGTGTATACTCACAATAAAAACAAAGTGTTGTGCTTTTTGCCAAATAAAGAAAAATAAACACGAAGCGAGTTCTGCCTTCTCTCTGTCAGTATAGTCCATTCTGAAACGCGTCCGAAAATGAACCATAACTCAGCGAATACTCAGTCAAACAGTCACATAGGCACACAGGCATGAAGCTTGAATTCTCTTCTTTTAACACTAGAACTCCCAAGGCGGTCATTTTGACCGTTTTTAAATTTTACAGTGTAATAACTTTGTTAAAATAAAATAAATGTGGCAATAGGACTCTGACTTTTCCTAAATATGTGTATATTTTATTCTGACACTGTTATTTTATTAAAATCACAAAACACACAACAGTTCTATACCATAACGGTCATTTTGACCGCACGCATTATAAATATCATAAGTCCGCTACATTGCAAGTTTTGCGGAGGGACTTCATCACACGACTGGCGAGCGAACTTCGCTCCGACCACATGGAATCAAAAGCCATACAACTGGAGGAACTGCAAACAAAATAAAACCAAGGAGACATGTGCCAAATGTCACAAAGTGTGTGGGAGCTGCACACGAAAGGCGGTGTTTACCTGTGTGGAATGTGCGTAAGCGTCAATGATGCGGGGTGTTTGCGCCGTTCAAATGGGCAGTTAACCTGATTTTGTTCGTTAATATTTTTTGTTCACTGAAACTAATCGTTCTAAAGCAGTTCGTTTTCTTGTTTAGCTAATGTTCACGTTTTTTTCTTAGCCTGTTTGTATACATTTTCACATTAATTTGAATTAAAATTTTGTAATTAATTCCTGTTTATTATTACCTATCATTGTATATCCATTTATTTTTAGATTTTGTATTGATTATTGAACTTATTTACAAACAAGGCTGTACTAAACGGTATGAAGCTTTGACGTTTCCTAACTTTTGTGCATGTCTATTCACGTCGTGAGTGCGGTGAAAATTGTTTATTTTGACGCAAAACGTTCCTCAAATAGAGGCAGCACCTGTCGGGGGAATCTTTCTTTTGTGCTTGTTTTAAGGGCTATGACGACAGGAATTAAAAGCTTCATTGGAAAAGAGAAGGTTAACATGTACAATAGATATGACATGACGAAAATGACGTTCAGTACGGCCATATTAACGTCAAAGTATGAACGGTCAGAATGACCGCTATGGTCGTTCTAGTAGTTATGGAATTCCGGTAGTTCTAGTGTTAAATGAAGTCATTTTTATAAAAAACAAATATTCTGTATGAAAAGAGAGAGATGTCAGTCGTTCTCATCTCAGCTCATTATTTTTAATTTGACCCCGTCCACAGAGAGCGCGCGCTATTCAAACTCAAATGACTGAGGCAATCCTGCAAACTTGTGAACGCCCCCATATCAGCTCGAGAAAACACATCAAGCTTATTCAGATCATTGTACTTGTTTACACCGTCTCGTGGCGCTGTGAGGAATAATACTATCGTAATAATAATAATGGAAAATGTACCTCAGAAGTGCTGGAATTTCGAGGAGCAACGGATGCCGCTGAGCTGAGGAATACTGTAGTAAGTTTTTTTCATTCTCAAGTGAATCGTGTTTCTGTGTGTGAATGAATGAACGGCAGAGATGCGCGCTGTTTACCACAACTGGCAAAAAGACAGTTTAAATTTGAATCGCGTTTCTGTGTGTGAATGAATGTTTCGCTTTTAGCAAACTGTATTGCTATACTGAGTAAAAATCAACTGAAATATGTTGAAATAAAATGTATTTGTATAAGCAACGTATTAAACTGCAAATTAACATTTATATTTCTTATAATAAAAACGAAAGACCGTTACAGACATATGAAAGACAACATTTCGTTGATTAGTTTTGGATAGATTATACATTTTTACTGTAAAATATCTGCCACCTCAAATAAGCTTTTGTTTGCCAATTTTTGCTCATATGTTAAAGGTGGGGTATGTAATTCTCTTTTTTGGCCATTTTTTCAAAATCACTTAAAATCCTATTCCTAACCCACTTACAGCCACTGAGTTAGAAGCACTAAAATAAAAATTAAGCAATTTAATCATCTGTGGAACGGGCAGGACTCGAAAAACTCCAGCCAATCATTTCCAAGACCACCTAGAATCATTGGACAGTAAGTGCATCAATCAAACGGTCGTACCATCCCCCCTCCCCCCATCCATATCCATGTTCTTTGAATGGGTGGAGTCAAAGGAAAGAAGGTAGGACCATTTGAGTTGTGTATTTTCAAAATCTGCCGGCCGTTTTGCAAATCACATACCCCACCTTTAAATATAGTATCTTTGGCAAAAATAAAGTAATCAAATAATATGTTATAGGCTAGTGTTTATTCTAGTGCTAGGTTGTCTTTGGAGCTCCATCGATTTGATTTATAATTCTTGATTTTACTCTTTAAACTCACTTACAACGAACATTTTCTACTTTTCCTCACTGAGAAGCACTGCTGCTCAAACCTCATAGTTCCAACGCGGACTGTTGAGCAGACGCGTCTCAAGCCTATTAGTGATCCAACGCTGGATACTCCTATAGGTTACGTCCGTGGATCACGGCTGAACGCGTCTTCTCCACACTCACTTACAAACATTTTTCGCCTATCGTGCGTCTACTCTACACCCGTACCACTAAAAAAAAACGGATTATATCCAAGACTTCAGACATAAATTAGTATTAATATTGATAGCATCACTGGTAGCGTCGTTGCTAACTTCCTGTCCATCTGTTAAAATGGCGAATATATCAGATGTAAGTAGTCTACCTTTTGGTGCAGGTGAGGACACATTTGAGCTGCACGCGGTGCAGTCTGAGCTGGAAGCTGTTGAGAAACAGATCCACGACCTTTTAGTGAGACAAGCCGAGCTGATAGACCGGCGTTTAGCTCTTGAAACATCACGCGCCGATGCACACAAATCAATGATTAACGTTACTAACCCGCTGACTCTGACCTCGTCTACTCCGTGCGTTACTCAGCATCGGTCCCGAGCGCAGAGGTCGCGATCAGCCATGGTCTCGTTCACTCCGGCTCCAACACGCCACCACGAAGCCTGGATGGCTCCGCAGTGGAAGACGCGAGTGATCATCGGCAATTCCATCGTTCGGCACGTCCACGCTACATTAGGTAAAAGTAAGGTGCACAGTCACTGCTTTCCTGGTGCTCGTGTTTCTGAAATCGCTGCTCACGTACCCGAGATTCTGAACGGTGACTAGCGCGTCGGAACTGTGGTCTTGCACGTGGGAGTGAACGACATCAGGCTGCGCCAGACGGAGGTTCTGAAGAAAGACTTCAGGAATCTGATCGATACGGTACGCAGCACATCACCTGATATAACGATCATTGTGTCAGGACTGCTTCCCACGTACCGACTAGGACATGAAAAGTTTAGTAGATTATTCGCGCTAAATGAATGGTTAACTTCATGGTGCAATGAGCAGAAACTGCTCTTTGTAAATAATTGGAATCTGTTTTGGGAGCGTCCTAGGCTTTTCCGTGCTGATGGCTTACACCCAAGCAGATTCGGAGCGGATCTTCTGTCGGATAACATCTCCAAAATGTTAAATACCTTTTGACTAGTAACCAAAAGTCCAATTCATAGTCTCTGCTGCACCAAATTAACTGATATAAATACTAGTGTAGAACATTGCATAGAAATTGTGTCTATTCCTCGTTTAGTGCGATCAAATAATAAATCTACTGCAGGATCTAGGAAAAATCTAATTGTTATTAAAACAGAAAATGTTGCTATTAGTAAACAAAAACAATTTCTAAAGCTAGGTTCTAAACATCTAAACATTAGATCACTCACACCTAAGGCAGTTATTGTAAATGAAATAGTCACAGATAATAGCATCGATGTACTTTGCCTTACTGAAACCTGGCTTAAACCAAATGATTATTTCGGTCTAAATGAGTCTACTCCATCAGGATACTCCTATAAGCATGAGCCCCGTCTGATTGGTCGTGGCGGCGGTATTGCAACAATCTATAGAGATTTTCTTAGTGTTACTCAGAAAACGGGTTATAAGTTTATTTAGTTTGAAGTACTTGTACTAAATGTTACGCTCTTAGATGTTAGAAAAACACCCCTATTATCTTTAGCCTTGGCTACCATATATAGACCGCCAGGGCCTTACGCTGATTTCCTAAAAGAGTTTGCAGATTTTTTCTCAGACCTATTGGTCAATGTTGATAAAGCATTAATTGTTGGAGATTTTAACATACACGTAGATAATCAAAATTATGCGTTAGGGGCTGCGTTTATAGATTTATTAAACTCCTTTGGGGTTAAGCAAAACGTTACCGGACCAACTCATCGTTTTAATCATACACTCGATTTAATTATATCACATGGAACTGATCCAACCGATATAGATATCATTCCACAAAGTGATGATGTAACTGACCATTACATGGTAACTTGCATATTACGTACCCCTGTAATATATCATGCTGCGCCGCGTTATCGATTAGGCAGAACAATCCTTCCATCCACCATAGATCATTTTTCAAATTGCTTATCTGATCTGTCTCATCTGCTGCCTGAACCCAAACAAACAGATGAACTAGAGGAACTAACTAGCACTATGAGCACCATTCTCTCTGGAACATTGGATATTGTTGCACCCATTAGACTAAAAAAGGTCAGAGAGAAAAGTAAAGCACCATGGTACAACAATACTACGCGTGTTCTAAAGAGAGAAACCCGTAATTTGGAGCGTAAATGGAAACAAACTAATTTAGAGGTTTTTAGAATCGCGTGGAAAGACAGTACGTCACGTTATAAAAAGGCCCTAAAAGCAGCCAGGGCTGAGCACCTCCGCAAACTAATAGAAAATAACCAAAACAATCCTAGGTTTTTATTTAACACCGTGGCTAGACTAACAAATAAACAAGCGTCACCTGAACAAAATATTCCGTTACAGTTTAGTAGTAATGATTTCATGAATTTTTTCACTGAGAAAATAGAAAACATCAGAACCACAATTGTAAACGTTCAATCCTCAATCGCGCCTTATAACTCAGCCTCAATTATCACCCCGCAAGAACGATTACAGTGCTTTACAACTATAGAACAAATAGAGTTAAATAAACGTATCACTTCATCTAAAACAACAACATGTTTATTAGATCCTATACCCACTAAACTACTGAAAGAAGTGTTACCTATAGTGGAAGAGCCTCTTCTCAATATTATTAACTCATCTTTATCTTTAGGTCATGTTCCAAGAACATTTAAACTGGCAGTTATAAAACCACTCATTAAGAAACCACAATTATACCCAAATAACCTACCAAATTATAGACCCATTTCAAATCTTCCTTTTATGTCTAAAATACTAGAAAAATTTGTGTCCGCCCAACTGGGCTCTTACTTACAAGAAAATGACATCTATGAAAAGTTTCAGTCTGGTTTCAGGCCGCATCATAGCACTGAAACTGCGCTTGTTAAAATCACAAATGATTTACTCTTAGCTTCTGACCAAGGCTGTATCTCAGTACTAGTTTTACTTGATCTTAGTGCTGCGTTCGATACTATAGATCATACAATACTCTTAGATCAACTACAAAATTATACTGGTGTTCAAGGACAAGCATTAAGCTGGTTCAGATCATACCTATCTGACCGATACCATTTTGTCTATTTAAATGGAGAAAAATCGATCATAACTCCAGTAAACTATGGAGTGTAGGGTTGCGCGATATGCTCCATTTTCATATCGTCCTATCGTCAGCCTGGGAGATCGGCGATACACGATATTATCGTGAGGGGGCGGGGCTTACTTATTTGATTATTAACTTGCTTATTTACTCATCAATTTGCTTGTTTTATTACTTCGTTTTAAATGAGAATCTTTTTTCTATTTTGCTAGCAAAGGTGGAGTGTTTATTAATAGGCTAAATCAGGTTATTTCCTGGTATAGTGAGGTAAAAAAAAGATCCTAATCATTCTTGTATCTGACTCGGAGTATTTCAACATGTCAGCGGGAAATTTACGGACACACATTATCCTCTCATGCCGTTACAGATCTGCAGCATTTTGACTGTTTGACGAGATGTGAACACGTTTTAATTTCTTGATTCAAGAAAGAGTCGGAGTCTGCGATATATGTCCTCCTACCAGTGCTCTCTCTGTCTGGATGCACTTCACATGCGCACCGCACTTCAATAACGCAGGTGTTTTAAATGCCAGGAGAAATCAGAGGCAAAAATCTAAAAGTCGATCGGTTATACGCCGACTTAAACTTATGACTTGACTCTGATAAAGGAAAACGGGTTAATCCGTTTACATGACCACATGCATTGTCAGTTTATTCAGCATAATCGAGTTAATAACGTGCATGTAAACGCGCTCAATCCCTGAAAACGAAAGCAGAAACGGACTGAGCTTTCGCTGCATTAACAGCACGTTCTCTCAGAGTCGACGGTGGATAACGGTAGGCTACAGCAACTATCTTAATTTACTGGCTGAATATTTCTCTTGTGGACTTACATTATTGACAGCGAAAAAATTAGAAGAATATTTCTTGTTAAACAAGTTTGAAGTTGCTTGTGATTTTCACAGATGGCAGAGTTTCACAGATGCTTCGTGAACTAAAGACTTTTATTAGGCCTAGGCGTCCTATATCATTTTATTGATATTATTATTATAATTAATATTTTGTAATTGTATTGTTTTTAGTGTTATTCGTGTCATTAAATATTTTGTTAATGTGCTATGGAAACAAAATACTGACGAACAACGATGCCGCGTCTTCATCTAGGCTCTGTATAAAAATTATGCGTCTGTTAAAGCACTCTTGACAATTTGTGAATGGATCACCTTGCAATGAAATTTCGTTGTGGGATGTAGTTTTTGTTTTGTCTGTTTTAAAAACATTTTCTTTGAGGAGTCCTCATACGCGCGTGATATGGCGCAAGTGTGGTTATGTGGTGATGTCGTTATGAATTTAGGCAAGGCAAATATAATTGTAGTTCCTAATTAATTTAATAACTATACTAGCTTCATAATAATAATAATAATAATGATTTAATACATTAATGGAAAAACGAGCCAATTATCGTATTGATATCGTCAAAGGCATCTGCCATCGGCGATATCTCTGTCTATCGTCGATACACGATACTATCGTCTATCGGCACAACCCTAATGGAGTGCCGCAAGGATCTGTGTTAGGCCCTCTATTATTCTCAATATATATGCTGCCACTTGGAAATATTATAAGGAAACATGGAATTAGTTTCCATTGTTATGCTGATGACACTCAAATCTATATTTCATCACGGCCGGATGAAAACGCTAAATTATCCAAATTGACAGAGTGTGTTAAAGATATAAAAGATTGGATGGTGCGCAATTTTCTTTTATTAAATCCAGACAAGACAGAGGTACTACTTATCGGTTCAAAAAACCGCCCACAAAACCTCTCACAATACAACTTTAACATAGTAGGATGTCCTGTTACTTTATCCTCTACAGTAAAAGACCTGGGTGTTATACTTGACTGCAACCTGTCTTTTGAAAATCATATTTCATATGTTACAAACACAGCGTTTTTCCACCTTAGAAACATTGCTAAGCTACGTAATATGCTATCTGTTTCTGATGCAGAAAAGTTAGTTCATGCGTTCATGACCTCGAGACTAGATTACTGTAATGCTTTATTAGCTGGTTGTCCTGCATGCTCAATAAACAAGCTACAGTTAGTCCAAAATGCCGCCACTAGAGTTCTTACTAGATCAAGAAAATTTGACCATATAACACCAATTTTATCATCACTACATTGGTTGCCTATAAAGTTCCGTATTAATTACAAGGTATTGCTACTGACTTATAAAGCCCTAAACGACTTAGCTCCAGTCTATTTAACGGATCTTCTATCGCCCTATAATCCATCGCGCTCTCTAAGATCACTAAATTCGAGGCTTTTGGTCATACCTAGGATATCCAGATCCACCAAAGGAGGGAGAGCATTTTCACATTTAGCTCCAAAACTCTGGAATAGCCTTCCTGATACTGTTCGTTGCTCAGACTCGCTCTCCCAGTTTAAAACTAGATTAAAGACGCATCTCTTCAGCCAGGCATTCGTATAATACTTTTAATCTTACAGTTAAATCCGGTCTCTAGTTCATAAACGCCAGAGGAGAATTGGCCCCCGACTGAGCCTGGGTTCTCCCAAGGTTTTTTTTTTTCTCCATTAGGTCACCTGATGGAGTTTTTCGGTTCCTTGCCACTGTTGCCTTTGGCTTGCTCAGTTGGGGATACTTAATTTAATTAATCAATCAACAATACTATTGATCAGCATTACCAAACGTGGACGTTTTACACTAGAAACAAATACTGATGTACTATTTTAATTTAATACTGTGAAGCTGCTTTGATACAATCTGTATTGTGAAAAGCGCTATATAAATAAAGTTGACTTGACTTGACTTGACTTATTCCAATGTAGCCTAGGCTGTATTCAAGTAATCAATCCTTAACTTTGAAATATGTATGATAAAATGTATACTTTAGTTTTTACAAAGAAAGATTACACTTGAATTGTTGTTGTAATTGTAACCTTTTTAATAAAAAAATATATATTTACAAGGTAGATGTAAACAAACTATTAAAAGGTAAATACAAGCCTTTTCTTTAAATCATTTTTATTGTGTTTTATTAGTGACAAATTTGGGGAGAGGATAAATATTCCAAAACTGAAAATACAGTATGAGAATTAACTGCACAATTACTAGACATGTTTTCCAATTATAGGCCAATTATAGGCCAATTTGCAAGCACAATTTGTGGAAAAATAAAAAAGAATTGAGATGCTTCCAACTGTTGCTCTTGCATTCTTTCTTGTGGCTCAGTGACACACTTGAATGAATGCCTCATTAAATATGCGGGCCCCATTGTCTCCTCAGGTGTGAACCACTAAATATGCATGATGGTGTTGGATCGTTGACGCCCACTCGCATATTGCCTTTCCAAACAGAAAGTGTTTTGCAAAATTTAAATCAATGTATTGTGTTATGTGAATGATTAGGCAGGATGATTTTCACATCATTTTGAAGAAAAAACTCTAAGCGACAACATCCAGTCAAAACTCTTATTGACACATATTTAGTATGTGTTTTGTGGCCTTTTCAGAAACTTTAGTTTTTTAGTTTTTTCAATAACCATGCATAAACATTATTCTCTCAAAAATACAAACATGTACATTCATGTTGCTCACATATTATGGTAGCCCTGTTTGTGCTAAATAGAGTGTAATTACACCTTTGCCATTAATATGTTTATAAGCAACTGAAAAAAGCACAAATGTCAGGGCATGTCAGAACATCTCAAGGACCCCAAAAACACCTTAGACCCCAGAGGGTTAAATCCTATTTGTGTGTGACAGTACATAGCTAGATGTACTTTCAGTTATTTTGGTTACCTATTGTATGTGTTGCAGGTCAGAATTCGTTCGTTCTTTTATGCTTAATGTCCAACTAAGGAATACACTTGGCGACCTCTTAGAGTGCTCTGGTTGGACGACAGCACTCACTGAAGCAGAAGTAGCATCTTCTGGAAAGGCTGACTCATTTCTGAAAGCAGCACACCTAACTCGCACCAGGCATGGTGCGAGTCATGGAGACCAAGTCACTCTACTGTCACTTCACAATCTACAGCAGGAAGCTTTTAGGCTTATTGCTGGCCCCAAAGATGAAGATACCTTTATCATTTGGAGAAATTCTATGCTGAAGAAGAGTCCAACTTTCATGTATTGGGATCTAATACTAAGATATGAAACCCTCATTCTCATTTTTGTCAGAGTTCACAGAGAGAAGAACTTCCTTCTATATGTAGAAGTTTTAGAAGTACTCATCCCTCTATTTTTTGCCTTCGACCATACAAACTATGCAAGATGGGTGTCTGTCCACATCAGGGACATGAAGTCTTTGCACAGCACCATCAAGGATGAGTTTGAAAAGCATTCACACTGGGTTCTCTCAAAGACATACAAGTTCTCTGCAATACCTTTCGACCAAGCTCATGAACAAGATAATACGATTGTGAAAGGTTGCGGTGGTGCAGTTGGTCTCACAGAAAACCCAAATGCTTTCAGACGATGGATGATCTCTGGACCAGAGTTGGGAAGATTGCTGAATGAGTTTGAAGAGGACTTTTTTCCTGAAAATGACATAGATAATCCTAAGAACTTCCAGCATCATGAACAGTGTCTTTCCACACAGAAGACATTTCAAAGACATGTAATCAACCTGTCTGAAACTATTAAAAGAATGGGCAACCCTTTCTTGGATGATTTTAAAGATCTAGTCGACAGCCTAATGACAGCCGTAACTGTGCAGATGAATCTGTAGCTAAAACAGAGTTCATCTTAGAAGACACAGGCTATATATCACATCAGGGTGTTGCGATACACGGAGGGATTTGGAGGAGATCAGCTAGTGACTACGCCACCCTGGAATCTTGCCAGGGACAATACAATGGAATTTCTGCTTTAAGACAACACAGGTTCGTTCACAGTAAAGTGGCAGGAGACAGGAGATAAAAGGGCACATAAGGCCTCCACGGCAAGTCACCTTTCCCATACACCTGTGCACACACACTCACACAAGTACACACACGCCTCTCATGACACAGCACTCGTGAGAAAGACCACCACCAGCAATCCGCCCCTGCTTTACACACTCAGCTCCTGTAACGACAGAATGAAGTTACACTCAGAATTTCCACAGTTGAAACACACTCAGAATTGTCACAGTCGAAACACACTCTGAATTGTCACAGTCGAAACACACTCAGAATTGTCAGTTGAAACACGCTCAGAATTGTCACAGTTGAAACACACTCAGAATCGTCACAGTCGATATTATCTAATAAACTTAAATTTCTCCGTCATTTATGGTCATACAGAAAAAAGAAATATGAAAAAAGAATCTGTGATATTTCTACTTTTGTATGTGTCCACTTACAATCAAATCAAAACATTGTGCTTTTGTAAAATAAAGAAAATAAACAGGGTGTGCTTTCTGCCTCTCCGTCGCGGTGAACTTTTTTTTCTTGAGCACGTCTATAAACTGAAACAAAACTCAGCGAATACTTGTCACACATTTATGAGCCATATACCTTTATAAACATTTAAGTGTGTACTTTTAAATGATCGGATTCAAACTGAAAACAAATATTCTCTGTTTAAGTAATTTGTATAAAACCAACAAGATTTCCAGCTTCTCATGCGCTTGCTCATTATTTTTTAATTTGACCACACCCACGCGCGCAAAAGAGATTCACATGCAAATCTCCACATGGAACGCGAACGTGCTCATTACCTCTGCTTTTCGTCGAGTTTGAAAGACGTGCCGTGAGCTTACATTGGATTTACCTCAGAAGAAGAAGAACGCGATTTGAAGACAAGAAAGATGTAAGGTAAGAAATTCTTAATTATTAGTTCATGTTATTGTTGCATAAACTTCACAGTGCAGTTGAACTGTTGCTAGATATATGGTGAATATTATAATATTTAGACCCGTGTTTACTGTTACTGTGTTTGTGGATATCTGCTCAAACGTAGATATGTATAATATGGTAACCATAATGTTTCATATTTTGGAGTGAGCTCTGTGTTTGAATGTATCATTTTGGAGCGCGATCGCGTTTGAAAAGCAAAACGCACCAAACAAAGGCTTTATGTTTTTACTATTATCTCATTTCATATCATCATAATGAATGGAAACATTTGAAGTAACATATGATAATCAATATATATTTTTCTATAGCGTAGTTGTTACTGAAATCTTTTGGAAGATTTATAGGCTGCTATAGGTTATTGTTATTATTATTTTATGCAGCACTGTGCATAGCCTATGCTTACAAGGCACAAAAAACCTGGTGTTTATTATATTATATATTGTTGGAAACATTTGTGTGTGTGTGTATTCTGTGAATTTTAAAAAGCAATTTTAACCAGAAAAATAAAACTATATTCCCTATAGTTTCTCTTGATATCAGTATGTTCACTTTTTTTTTCTTTCAGGGACCAGATGCCACTGAGTCTTGCTGACTTCAACATTCACATGAGTCTCTGTATATGAACATGGTAAAGTGAAAATCAAACACCTTGGAAATGAAAGGTATGTACAATGTTTTTAGGAATGGCACAAAGGTCTCTGTCTTTGGATGATTGTTTTCAATAGTGTGCTTTTTTTGTCATTTGTTGTGTATATTTGGATTATGTTGTGTTGTAAATAAATCCAAACAATCAAAAAGCCATTCTTTTTTAAATCTCATTTTTTGTGCAAGGTTGCTCAGAATGATAGGGCCTGATAGCTCTTAAAATAGGGCCATTAGGGAGTGTCTTTGTCTTTCTCAGGTGTGAAAGCCATGCATATTAATGAGGTGATCACGCCCCTTTGCATAAAGCTTTCTCACACAAAACACCTCTTAGAAATTTTAAATCAATATACTGTCTTCTCTGAATGAGCAGTCAGGATGATTTTCACAAAGTTTTGGAGCAAATATTCTAGGCTACGTGATACAATTTTCAAAAGTCTTGTGAAGAAATAATCAGTAGGGGTTTCATGACCAGTGACAATTTCTTTTTGTATTTTCACAAACCACGCATAAATGTCATTATCTCAAAACTACAAACTTTTACATACATGCTGCTGATATATTATTGTAGCAGAGTTTGTGTTGAATACAGTGTTATCAGACTTTAGCCATCAAAATGTCACAAGTAACAGAAATAAGCACAAATGTCAGAGCATGTCAGAACACCTCCAGGACCCAGAAAACACCTCAGACCCCAGAGGGTTGATATACAAACACAAAAGACAGCGATTTCACTCCATTTGTTAACAGCAAAGCAACAGCGCCTTCGGACAGTAGTCCACCGCAGTCCAACCGCAAGAAAGCTAATCGGCCATGCGGACACAACCAATCTATACTTGATGCACCTATAAAAATTACAAGTTAACAATCAGACAAATTCATCATTTAACTACGAACAGTTACTAAAATCTATTTCTCTGAAGATCTGAACTGAAGAACTGAAGATCGCCACGCGACCTAGGCGATAATGACTTAAATCACATACCTTATGGGTGCGATCCCCGGGAACCAAACCAGTCAGGCAGATAAACATACACATGCAGGCTGAAGGCTCGTCCAGTCGATCGGGAGGACAGCGTGTGTCAACGGAAACTAAGCACTTCCGTATTGAAGTGTAAACACACATACTGGCCGTACTTGAATCATTCTCACCCAAACCTTTGACTGTACACAACAAGGATGTCACTACAATACATGTGGATACTTAAAGAGTAAAATCAATCATGACTTCACCTACCAGAAGAGGGACAACCTCAACCAAATGCCAGCCGCAGGAAATTCGCACGCCACTCTGAAAATAGGCTAGCGTTAGCTACAGTATACCATGGACAACCCAGCTGACATCACACAACATACCTGGATGGCGACCGAATGATGACCCGGGAAGGGGCGGTGACTCATGACACCATAGCCAGCCCATTTATATATGCTGCTACAGCCCACTGATAGGACGAAACTCAACGAGTGGACTAACCAACCACATGCAGACAGGAAGAATTTCATTGGACCTGCCACAATCGCAAGCATGTATGTTCCTTTGGTTCCAGCAGCACCATGAGAAGTTGCAATCATGAAGAGGCAGACACCTGGACTGTGGTTCATATACAGCATGCCCTGGAGCAAGGAGCAAAAACTGTCCATGTGCGTACTGTGGACACTGATGTCATTGTGATTCTTGAAGGTCTATTCCATGATTTACTTGTGATTCAATCTTTGACTGACATCTGGGTGGCTTTTGGCATGGGCAAAAAGAAGAGATTTTACCATATCAATAGCATATGTAAAAGTCTGGGTAAGGACACGTTTCAAGCACTGTTGATGTTCCATGCCTATTCAGGTTGTGATACAACATCTGCTTTCACTGGGAATGGTAAGAAGTCAGTGTGGCGGGCCTGGCAAGCCTATGATAAAGTATTTGCTTCCCTTGCCAGAAATCCATTCCAAAAATTAGATGCTGCTTCATGGCAGTTCCAAAAGCTTGAGAGACTGACTGTCATCTTGTATCCATTGTCTCCATTGAGCTCCATTGTCCAGAAGAGGAAAGAACTCTTCTACCATGGGAGTAGGACAATGGAGAAACTGCCACCCACCCAAGATACTCTACTGCAGCACATCAGACGGGCAGTTTACCAGACTGGAATCTGGGCGACCAGCACACTCTCACAGCAAGGTATTCCTTCTCCAAGGGACTATGGATGGACCAAGGAATCAGGGTCTTGGGAACCAGTATGGATGACACTTCCAGAAGTTCCCACAGCCTCCAGAGAACTTATCAAATGTTGCTGTAAGGGGGATTGTTCCACCTGCAAATGTGGCAAAGCAAGTCTAGACTGCTCACCTCTTTGCAAATGCAACTGTAATGACTCATAATTATCAATTACAGGGCCAATAAAGACCATATTGCTAATACTTTAACATGTATTGAAGTTTTAGTTATGTAAAAGTTCATAAACATAAATAAACATATCAAAATGTTAACTTTGGGATTCATTTGAATACTTTATCTTGTGCAGGAACTTGAAAATCTCTGTGTTTATTGATAATGACATACTTCTAATATGACATGTTACAACATTTATTTCCGAGGGCTCCTAGGCCAAAATTACACTATAGACCCTAAGGAAACACCATGCACAATTTGGTGCTTTTATCACCTCGGTAATGGCATTTTCACTACGCCACCGGAGTAACCGTTAAGGTGATGATACACAGGGCAATTTTTTGAGCAATGTTGCTGGGAAATCTTGCAGAGCGGTTTTTGCTTGGGCACTTTCCCATTGAAAATGGGCAATACATTTATATCTGGATAATTTAGATTGGTCGTGGGCTGCTTTGATTGATGCTAAGGGAACGTCTATACCAACGTAGCGGGAAGTGTCTGTCCTGTGTGAAATCATAAGAGCAGCACTAGAACAAAAACACCCGAGACCCCGGTGTAGAGTCTGGGTCCAAAGAGTAAAAGCTGATGAATGTATACGGTGAGGAACACCCTGCCGCATCACACACGTCCTGGAGGGGCACTCCTGACATTAGAGCCTTAGAGGCCACCATACTCCTAATAGAGTGGGACCAGACAGCCATAGGTGAAGGTTGTCCGGTCGACTCATAAGCAAGTGAGATAGCCTCAACCACCCACTTGCTCATTCTCTGCTTAGATGCTGGGGACCCTTTGTTAGGGGGCCCAAAACATATGAACAATTGTTCAACTTTATGCCACAGGGCAGCTCTGTGGACATAGGCATCCAGTGTCTAGCACTGGCCTCATCGAGTTGGTTCTATAAATTGTAAATAGACCTATTTTAATGAGCACCCAGTGTTTATTTGCCATTTGTGCAATTTGTGTATGTTAAATTATTAAACACTTGTTGTTTCCCTGCATTTTTCAGGATTACTCACCTTTGGCATGACATCTGGATAGCAGTCACAAACATCTTAATTCATGTTGTTTCTTTATTCTCTTTTATACTTTTTTTTGTATTAATGTCTTGGTAACACTTTACAATAATGTTTTATTATAGTTAACATTAGTTAACATGAACTAACAATGAACTGCACATATGCAGCATTTATTATTTTTTGTTAACAACATACAGTATATAGGTATAAGGGAGGATGTTCTTTTTCCGGGTGGATCATCAAGACTATTGGTCCTCCTAATTGTCAATCATTCTGGTGCTACGTTTATGTAAGGCTGTCGTACGTGCTTGTCCCTAGGTAGTTTTCACTTTCTGCGCATGCGCACTTTCAGGTGTATATGTGTGATGAGCTACGGTTTCAGCCATTCATTGAAGCTCGCCGTTCTCACCGGGTCCTTTGAAAATGGCTGAGGGTCGCAAGAGAAAAAGTGTCTACGAAGTGTTTGAGAAGAAGAGAAAGGCCTCAGAAGAGAGAAACAAGACCAGAGTGTTTTTGGGAGATTATTTCACACGATGGCGTGCGCTGAAAGCACAGGTTGGGCTTCCCACTGATGCCTCAGTCGCAAAGTTTCTACTCGACAGGTAAAGTTTGGCATGCTATTTGGAGAAATCCATTTCAAATCACTGCTAGTAAAAGTTATCTACGTCCATATTGTAACTTTCCAGAGAAGATTAGTTTATTTATTTAGTAATTTGCATCGTTAGTAGTTATTACGGTGGCCACAGGTCCTTATTTCCCCCTGCAAACATTTCCACCGCAGCACACACACACAAGCATGTCAAGATTTTTAAATGTACCAGTAGTCTTATTTGCGGGGAAACTTTTTTGTACATAAATATGGGTGAGATGAGATCCATCCGAGCGACCATCTTATCATTGCGTCCCCGCCCCTCCTCCCTCATGGCTCGGAGCCTTTGCTAACAAACAAACAAACAGAGTGATAAGTAGCAGCTCACTTGGTGCATACACTCCTGCATTGATTTACTAAATAATGCCGTTTAAAAGAGGGCGAAAAGTAAGCTTGTATGAGTGATGCTGACAGCAACTTGTAAACAGGGCATGCACAAGGAGAACTGGGCTTGTGCATGCTCTCTCTCACATATTTAATAGGTCGTTCCCTCTCGGGAGCAGGTAGAGTGTTGCGCATGTGCAAGTGGAGAGGGCGGTTCTTTTCTAAAATTCGGGAAAATCCTCCCCTATAACTTTAATACCAAAAAGCCGTTGGGAAATGCTTTTCCAGGCGGCTCATTGTAATCCAATGACATTTGGGACAAAAGGCAACACTTAATCGTCTAATGACCCGATTCTTTTGGACGGGCATTCACGAGAACGTGTGCAGGTGGTGCGCGTCTTGTCGGAATGTCAGTTGGTAAATCCACCGGCCACCCCAAAAGCACCATTGTGCCCTCTCCCTCTTATGCAGGTCCCCTTCGAACGAATTGGCATGGACCTCATCGGGCCATTAGAACGATCAGCACGAGGGCATGGCTTTGCATTAGTTCTGGTGGATTATACAACGCGATACCTAGAGGCAGTGCCGCTACGCTCTATTTCCGCGAAGAGCGTAGCGAGCTCACTGTTTCAGTTAATCTCCCGGGTGGGAATCCCGAAAGAGATTCTCACCGATCAAGGCACGCCGTTTATGTCACAAACTATTCGCGAACTTTACGAATTGTTGGGTATTAAATTGATTCACACCAGCGTCTATCACCCACAAACAGACGGGCTGGTGGAACGATTTATTTGCATGTTGAAAACCATGATTCGTAAGTTTGTTCAAGAAGACGGCAAAAATTGGGACAAATGGTTAGAACCCCTCTTGTTCGCTGTGCGTGAGGTCCCACAAGCCTCCACAAGGTTTTCCCCTTTCGAGCTTCTCTACGGGTGCCAACCCCGCGGGGTGTTGGACGTCCTTAGAGAGACTTGGGAGGAGGGACCTTCGAACAGCAAAAACGAAATTCAGTACGTACTGGACCTGAGAACAAAACTCCACATGTTGGGGCGGCTCTCTATGGAGAATTTGTTACAGGCCCAGGACAAACAAAGCCAGCTGTACAACAGGGGAACTAAACTGCGTGAATTTGCACCGGGAGATAAAGTGCTTGTATTGCTCCCCACTTCTAGCTCTAAATTGCTCACAAAGTGGCAAGGACCCTTTGAGGTCACACGGCGTGTTGGGGATCTCAATTATGAGGTGTTTCGGACAGAAAGGAACGGGGCACATCAGGTTTATCATCTCAATCTCCTCAAAAAATAGAGTGAGGTGGAGTCAGTGATGCTAGCGACGGTGGTGAGCGGAGAGAGGAAGATCTCAGGCCGGAGATAAACACAAAAAGATCATCCTTCACGCTGACCCCAGGGGGAGATCACCTCTCACCCTCCCAGCTCACTGACATGGCTAAATTGCAGGCAGATTTTGCCGATGTGTTCTCGCCCCTGCCTGGTCGAATATACCTTATTCAGCACCATATTGAGACAGAGCCGGGCGTGGTAGTGCGCAGCCGGCCATATCGCCTGCCTGAACATAAGAAAAAGGTGGTTCAGAGCGAATTGGAGGCAATGCTAGATATGGGAGTAATAGAGGAATCCAGCAGTGATTGGGCGAGCCCGATAGTTTTAGTACCTAAAACGGACGGCTCGATTCGGTTCGGCGTGGATTATCGCAAGGTGAACGCTGTGTCGAAGTTCAACGCATATCCAGTGCCACGGGTTGACGAATTGTTTGATTGGCTGGGTACTGCTCGATTTTATTCGACACTGGATTTAACAAAAGGACAACGCCATTTGGATTACACCAATTTGTGACGCTTCCTTTCGGGTTGTTCGGGGCTCCGGCCACCTTTCAGGGTCTCATGGACAAAATTCTCCGGCCGCATGCTGCATATGCCGCAGCTTACTTGGATGACATCATTATCTATAGTAATGACTGGCAGCGTCATATGCAGCATTTGCGGGCTGTCCTGAGATCGCTGAGAGGGGCTGGACTAACGGCCAACCCGAAGAAGTGTGCGATTGGGCGTGTGGAGGTCAGGTATCTGGGCTTTCACTTGGGTCACGGACAGGTGCGTCCCCAAATTGACAAGACTGCAGCAGTTGCAACCTGTCCGAGTCCCAAGACCAATAAGGAGGTGAGGCAGTTCCTGGGGCTGGCGGGACATTATAAAAGGTTTGTACCTAATTATTCGGACCTCACCAGCCCGCTGATTGACCTCACTAAAAAGGAAGCACCAGATCCGGTCCAGTGGATGGAACAGTGCCAGCAGGCTTTCACCCAGGTAAAGGCTGCCCTGTGCGGTGGGCCGCTCTTACATTCTCCTGACTTTTCTCTCCCCTTATTGTTGCAGACTGACGCATAGGACAGGGGGCTTGGAGCGGGGCTTGGGGGGGTGAAAGCTGATGACAGTGGGAAGAGTTTACGTGAACAAGAGTAAGCTGATACAGCGGGAAGAGCTTGTGTGAACTGTCAATTAATTATTAATTTTATGTGCTGCAGTAAACCTACGGTGAACGCGCAGAGGACGCACCTTTTTGTTTATTTTTCTTTTACTTTAAATAAACGTACCATACAAGTCCCCGTCATGCCGACCCTGTCTTCTTCCTTCACATCCACACTGAACCTCATCACAATTAATTTGTAATCCATTACACCTACACTAAAAAAAATGTGTATGATTTACTGAAGCAAATTTTAAGCTCAGAAATTGCTAGAACATTTAACAAATTATTACCAAAAACAGAAAGTAACATGTTAATCATGAAATGTAGAAAAGTATTAAGACTGAAACAGTGTTTTCTTGTAAAACATACTCCAATATTCTATGTTAAACATTTTTAACAGTGTAACACTGAATGTAGGTTAACAAATTGGCATAACATTTTCAGTAAAAAGTGTCAATAAATCCATGTATGTAGGTTAACCAAGATATTTACTACAATAAATAAAACAAGACAAAAATATAAATAATTTTTATTTATTTTTTTGTATTGCAAATACTTGTTAAACAGTACATTTCTTGTGAAGCTATTAATTAGTATGAGCCATTGAGGACTAACAAATTAAAAATATTTAAGGTTAGGAATCTATGCATACAACTTTATCATGTCATTATTATCATTATGGCTGTGATCATGGCAACAAGTGATACGAATAAGTTTTCCCCTCTGGGGTGATAGTATCATGGAAACACCTTTGAGCCACATATTAAGGTAACGGCTGATAAACATTTCTTCAGAGAAGTGCAAGTTTATATTAGGGTAACACTGAAAACTGAGTTGACTGTGACTTTATCAAGCAACATATAAATTAGATCTTTACAGCAATAAATCAGCTTAATAATAACAGAATCCAACTGCAGTAAGTATGTGTCGCTTTATTAGATACTCAACTAGTGCTGGTTAACTACCAAGTATTTCAAAAACATAACAACATGTTTCTAAATTCCTTGTATGAAATACATTAAAATGCTTCCATGTTTTGCTAAAATTCTGATTGCTTGTGCTTATTAGTAGGCCTATATGTAAAATAGTGTGCACTTTGAAACTGGTTCAGACAACAAGTGTTGTACGTAAAATGTCATATACCTGTACAAGTTTACATGAGCACAAAAAGAGTTGTAGAATGCAAAGTGTCTGGGTAATATGCATGTTGCTGCCTAAAGCTCACAAACAATATTTCCATGAAATGTCTGACTGTTACTCTGTTTGTAGGTTTTGTGTATAACAAGTAATGGACAACCTGACATTCAGACACAGCATTCTTCTAGTAGAGGGACTTCAAGTTACACCTCAGTCTACTTATGTTGTTTTCATCCTGCTTCTTTTGGTTTATATCTTTATAATGATTTCCAATATTGCACTTGTAATTCTGATCTCAACAGAGAAGAATCTTCATCATCCTATGCATTTCCTGTTCTGTAACTTGCCGCTGAACGATATAATAGGGACCACTGTCATTTTGCCACGCTTATTACAGGACATTTTAAAAGAAAGTTCAGAGCGCTATATCACATATGTGGAGTGTGTGGTTCAAGCCTATATTGTGCATGTTTTTGTAGCAGCATGCCATTTTGTGCTAATGATCATGGCCTTTGACAGATATGTGGCTATATGCAATCCATTGCGATACACAGCTATAATGACCAATAAAATGGTTATTAAATTATCAGCTTTAGCCTGGGGGCTGTCAATGTTTATGGTATCAATTCTGATAGGACTCACTGTGCGTCTGTCTCACTGCAGATCTAAAATTGAAAACCCTTTCTGTGACAACGCCTCACTGTTTAAACTGTCCTGTGATAATGGTGTTGTTGTTAATAATGTGAATGGAATCCTTTATACTGTGGTTTTCTTTTCTTTCTCAATTTTGTCTGTATTTATAACATATGGTAAGATTGCTACTGTATGTATAACCAGCAAAAACAAAGCACTCAACAGCAAAGCCATAAAAACCTGCAGCACACATTTAGCTGTTTTTTTAATCATGTTTGTTTCTGGCTCCACTTTTATTGTTCTTCATCGTTTCCCTCTCTACGCTGAGAGCAGAAAACTAGCTAGTATAATGTTTCACATTGTACCACCTGGATTAAATCCATTAGTATATGGTTTACAAACCAGAGAAATAAGACAGAAGTTTGTAAAATTTTGGTGCAGAGTAAAAGGAACGTCTTGATTTATTATGTCATTAAATGGTTATACATTGGTATCAGCACTTAATGTCAAGTCAGTAACTTCCCTTTAGGAATACATAGAAAGCAGTGGTGTCAGTTGGTCTTTAGAAATTTCTTTATAACAAAGAAGTACTTTACTTCTTAGTATTTAGTACTTTAAGTACTTCAGTGTCCTCACATGGCAAGGTGTTACAATATATTTATTACAATAAAGGATCTATGTTTATAACCTAAATTGTACTGAACCAAATTTATTAGGGGTTCAAGCATGAAGTGCTGAAACCCTATTGTAATTGTACTGATTTTATGGGTTCAAGCATGAAGTGCTGAAACCCTATTGTAATTGTGCTGATTTTTAGGGGTTCAAGCACGAAGTGCTGAAACCCTATTGTAATTGTACTGATTTTTATTATCATTAGGGGTTCAAGCATGAAATGCTGAAACCCTATTGTAATTGTAAGGATTTGTAAAACGCATCGTGCAGGACAAACCGTAAGGCCTAGAGCAGGGGTGCCCAATCCTGCTCCTGGCGATCGACTGTCCTGCACAGTTCATCTCCAACCCTAATCAAACACACCTGAAGCAACCAATTAAGGTCTTCAGAGCACGTCAGGATCACTTGAAAATTAAAGGCAGGTGTGTTTGATTAGGGTTGGAGATGAACTGTGCAGGACAGTCGATCGCCAGGAGCAGGATTGGGCACCCCTGGCCTAGAGACTTGAAACCTGGCCAGATGGTAGGCCTCAATTTGGGGACAACCTATCAGAGTATGACCCCGAATGGCCCATAGGTGGTGCTACAGCAACCAAAAGTTCAAAATTGCTCATAACTTTGGCGGGCAAAATTGCTATCTCCGATTTGCTCGCCCTTCTTGCGCCAATTTCGAGTAAATTGCATTTTTTTGAAAAACCTATTTTTGCGAACTTCTCCTAGGTTTTTGGCCCGATCAGAATCAAACCACTGCAAGAATATTCTCTGGAGTCTGACAATCCATAATCATCCAAAAAATTCAAAATTTCAATTAACCCTCTGGAGTCTGAGCTGTTTTCTGGGCCCTGGAGGTGTTCTGACATGCTCTGACATTTGTGCTTTTTTCAGTTATTTATAAACATGTTAATGGCAAAGGTGTAAATTCACTCTATATAGCACAAACAGGGCTACCAAAATATCTGATCAACATGCATGTATATGTTTGAATTTTTAAGAGAATAATGTTTATGCGTGGTTATTGGAAAAAATAAAAATGAAAGTTGCAGAAATAAGGCCACAAAACACATACTAAATATGTGGCAATAAGACTTTTGACTAATGGATGTCGTCGCCTATAGTTTTTTCTTCAAAATTATGTGAAAATAGTCTTGCTTTATCGTTCACATAAAACCATACATTGATTTAAATTGATGTAAAACAGGTTTTGCTTGGAAAGCCAATATGCGAGGGGGGCATGAACGAGGAGTGGTTTACACCTTAGAATACAATGTCCCACCCACTCTGCATAATAATTAGCCATTCATTCAGGTGTGAAACTGACTGAGCCACAATGCAAGGACAAAAGATAATATTTAGAAGAAGACTTATATTGACCATTTAAGATTTTGCTTACATCTATCTTGTAAATATGTTTTGCTATTTTATTAAAAAGGTTACAATTACAACAATAATAACAATTTCAACAATATTTCAAGTGTACTCTTTCTTTGTAAAAAAAAAAGATTATAGGCCTACATTTTATCTATGTATTCATTAGTTTGAATATAGCCAACATTGGAACAGCTAACATCTTAGTTGATGACTTTATTTTTGACAAAAATAGTATTTTATATATAGAAATTGCTAAACAAAAGCTTATTTGACGAGGCAGTATATTCTACAGTAAAAACTGTACCCAAATCTACTAAACAAAATGTTGTCTTTCATATTTCGCCTGACTGTAACGTTGTTTTCATGAAATATTAGGGCATAGTGTTAATTTGCAGTTTAATACGTTGCTTATACAAATAGCCTACATTTTATTTCAACATATTTCAGTCGATTTTTACTCATCTCAGTATAGCAATACAGTTTGCTAAAACATCATCATTCATTCACACACGCGATTTAAATTTAAACTGTCTTTGCCAGCTGTGGTAAACAGCGCGCATCTCTGCCGTTCATTCATAAACAGAAACCCACGTGAAGAAATTCACGTGAGAAGGAAAAAACTTACTAGTATTCCTCAGCTCACTCCTCCATATACCCGCACTTCTGAGGGACATTTTCCATTATTATTATTCCTCACAGCGCTGCAAGACGGTGTAAACAAGTAATGATCTGAATAAACTTGTGAGTTTTCTCGAGCTGTATGGGGGCGTTCACAGGATTGCGCTTGGATTGCCTCAGCTATTTGCGTTTGAATAGCGCACGCTCTCCGTGGGTGGAGTCACATTACATTTGAATTAGCTCTAATGAGATCGACTGGAATCGCTCTCTTTTAATACAGATTTCACAAGATGGGAATATTTGTTTTTTATATAAATTACTTCATTTAAAAGAAGAGAATTCAAGCTTCATGCCTGTGTGTCTGTATGCCTGTTTGATTGAGTATTCGCTGAGCTACAGTTCATTTTCGGGCGCGTTTCAGAATGGACTACACTGGCAGAGAGAAGGCAGAACTCGCTTCGTGTTTATTTTTCTTTATTTGGCAAAAAGCACAACACTTTGTTTTTATTGTGAGTATACACAAAAATAATACACATTTAACAGAATCGATTGATGTATGAAACTCCTATGGAAAATCAAAGTCAACAGAGTATTTATGAGTTTCTTTTACACTGATAAAAATAAAGCGAGCTGGTATCGCCGGCGATACCGTCGACCTCAGGGGGTTAATGGTCGATAAGGGGAACCAAAATATTTGATGGCACCAGGGCCACTTTTACTAAAACGGTTATAAATTGTGAACGGAAAGAGATTTTTTTGATAAACTTGGGATACATTTTCCTGAGCTCAATCTGAGATCACATGAAAAAACATCGCAACAATTGGCCACATGATGGCACTATAAAATGGTTATAACTTGTGAATGGAAAGAGATATTTTCGTAAAACTTGGGACACGTTCATGAGCTCATTCTGAGGTCACGTGAAAAAAACCATGACAATTGGCCACTTGGTGGCACTATAAAATGGTTATAACTTGTGAGCGGAAAGAGATATTTTCGCTAAACTTGGGACACATGTTCATAAGCTCAATCTGAGTTGACATGAAAAAAATCGTGACAATTGGCCACTTGGTGGCGCTATAACAGTGAAAGAAATCATGAAAATAGCTATAAGCGCACCCAGCTGTTAGTCTACTGAAAATTGGAACGCAGTGTCTTTGTCCAGGGTGCCATGATAGTCTATGAGAACATTGGTGTATCTCAAAAAACTCAGTATACGTCATTGGCACAATGCCTTGAAGGAGCCTTAGAAGTTTCAAGCCAGTGTTTTTTCACAGGAGTGACCTCCTAAGACTCCTGAATCCTTGCAGAGTCCAACAATACCAAACATGCCAGGTTTCGCCTTATGGTTTTTGTAAGTGTCATTTAGAGCTTTAAAAAATTGTGTTTATCTTCAAAGCCGTTAGTCCGATCGAGACAACAAAAAAACAAAGTAAATTTGAAAACATAGGTAAATAGCTAAACAATAATGCCAAAATGTTAAAATTATGATAGGAACTGACAAAAAAATAAATTAAATCCAATCAATTTCACCCATGGATCATTTTGATCATTTGAAACTTGGCCAAATGGTAGTCCTCAATTTGGGGAGAAGCTATCAAAATATGACCCAGATTGGCCCATATGTGGCGCTATAATGACCACATTTACTAAATTGCTCATAACTCCTAAATTGCTCATAACTCCTAGACCGTTTGTCCTAGATTCTCAGGTTAGATTTTTAGCATCACTGTGATCCCTGGATCCAGACGGACAAAATGGCTATCTCCAAATTCACCTACGAATAAAATGGGAACTTGCGAGTTCATTCAAACCCTGCGCATGCGCATGACATCTCCTCTGCAAGCAATACAAGCCCTCGCGCGAGTGCGCATGATCATTCCCCACGCTCTCGCGCTTGATCTCCCCTCGCCTGCTGCTTCTGCTCGCTTGAACACTTTTATTTTTGGCAGTCGAGGGGCGGGACTTACTGTTTTAATAACCTCAAATGTCATTGGTTACTTCCCCTTTTCTGGAAGTCAGTTGTGATTGGATGCCTGTCCAATGACCCGTAATTCACTTGAAAGTCTTACTAATGATTGCATCGTGTTGTTAAGAGATATTTACAGACTGTAATGAGGCATTTCAATGGTTATTAGCATTGTAAATCTACCAAAATTCTTATACATTTTTACATTTTATATGTATAACACTATGATTTGTGTTATTGGCATTAAAATATCTAAACGAAATTGGAGAAAAATGGGAATGCAAAGTCATATTTGCTGTAGTTCACCACTACATTACACTGTAAAAAAAAAACACAGAAAAAAACGAGCAAATGCATGGCAGCACAGGGTGCCAAACGTTTGCCATTAATGAAAATAACGGTAAAACCCCATGAAATGAAGTAACATGTTTACACAGCAACATGAAAAAAGATTATTGACCATACAGTACTATAAAATGTTTAAAACATAATCTGAAATAACATATTTTGTCTGTATAATTGCAAATACATGCATAGACCATTACATGTAATGGCATTATTTGACTGTAAGTTCACGTAACATGTTTAAACCCTTATTTAATAAAACATGTTTTAACTGTAAATGTTAAAACATGGTGTAGCAGTTGTTTAACTAAACATGATTTGAATGTAGATATAAATTACATGTTGATACCATTACTTCATAAAGCATGTTTTGACTGTAAACTGAAATCATGTTTTAATCATTATTTAACAGAGTTTGACTGTAAATTGAAATAACGTGTTGACCGTTATTTGAAACAACATGTGTTGACCGTTATTTGAAAAAATGAACTGTGATGGACCATAATTTTGAAAGGCATGTACAGCATTTTGATTTTGATTATAGCTTACAGATAATTTTATATGAAATGTATGTTATATGTCACACAAAAAGTCATTAGAGAAAATCATTTGTATTTTTCCCTCTTTATTTTCTTCTGTTACAGTAGTTTCCATTGTAAATAACAACAATATTAAAAACTTTAAACAGTGCAGTGCTACAGTACCATCATCTAAACATTGCTTATATGCTTAAAATACAACATTGACAATTCAAATTAATTTCATTATTGCATCTTCCACAAACTACACTTCGAACAGAACAATGGTCTCCAATTCAATCTCCATGTTGATGCCTTTAAAAAATAAGAGAGAAAATGGTTATATATCATACATCACATATCTATATTCATTATCATGTCTGATCATGTTACTCTTTTTAGATGTTCTTGCGTTTCTTACATAAAAAAATTATAGTTTTTTACTTAAAAAAATATTTGTTCATTAAATATGTAATGCACTTACAAATTTTATGATGGTCCACGACACCTTACTTCTTCAGACAGTTTAGTGATGTGACCTCACCCACTGACAAGGCCAAGGGTGCACTGCAACAGCAGAAAAAACTTAAATACAGTAACACTTGTTGATTACAATTTTATATTTAATATTACATGCCAGCATATTTACCCAGTATGATTACCTCACAATGTCGCAGGAAATTTCCAGTTTTGCTTTCTATGGTAGACATTTTTTGGTGTGCGTTTCTGCACTGTTTTGACCTTTCTTGTTAAGTCCCGCCTTCACGCACGCCATTGGTCAAACTGCTTCTCAATCATTGCCCTCGGCCCAACGGCATCAGCCAAGAGACAAAGCAGCAGCCTGTTAACTGCAGGTGGCACATCATGGCTCGAAAACAGCGTAAAAATGCCTCAAGGAAAAAATTCCTGTGTTTTTGTTTTGGTCGGGAAACGTGCTCATTGACATGGCAAATAGCTAAAACACGGAGCGGAGTTGGGTTCGCTGGATTAATTACAGGCGTCAGTTTGTTTTCAAATATCGTAAGTGACTTTGTTAAGTAGCTTTGTGTGTAAACGTGACCGTTTAGGCAACATATTCTGCTGTATGAATGCAATATATAACAGAATGACAACAAAACAATCATGGACCTCGATGTCGAGTGGTGAATGTTAAGTGTTTAAAAAAAAATCTGTTGACGTATCATCCAACGTAATTTAAAAGTTAATTGGCAACAGGTGAATACAATTACAGTGGCTAATCACATACGTTTTTAAATCTTATTCTTAATGTTTGATGCAAGTTGCATTAAGAAGTACTAAATAGGTTTCAGAATTGTGTTGTTGTTTTAGAACGTTGCTTGCCTTTCACAATCATTTAAGAACACTCATATATGCATGGACAACGGATTTCATCTTATGAGGTGTGTTACCTTTAACCATATGGATGATGATGTATTCGTGCAAATTTTGTGATTGCTCTCTGAAGACAGTTAAGGGATATGTTAATCATCAAATCTTACACAGACATGAAGCAAATGCTCAATTTCCATGTTGCTTCCCAGAATGCAAATGTAAATTCTCAAAATACAATGCTCTCAAAGCTCATGTTTATCGCCATCACAAAAGACCACATACTCATTTTGATGATTCGTCGGGCACGTTTGTTTGCAACAATACAGACTGTCAACAACAATTTACAGACATGAACAATGTCCTTTCTCATCTCAGGTCACATTTAGCCAAGGGAGAGGTGGTGTGTTGTCCTTTTGAAAAATGTGACAAAAATTTCAGTTTAAGATCAAGTTTCACTGCCCATGTTTCACGAAAGCACAGGACGTCTACATTTGCACAATTACGGATTATGGATACTTTATCTGAGCAACCTTCTTCAGCATTTGTTGATGTTACTGAGGATGAGGTTGATGAAAGTGAATTCACAGACTCACTGACGAAATGTAACGCAAAGTCATTGTACATGAAAAATCTCTGCCTGTTTTATATGCAGCTACAAGCCAAATACCTGGTGCCATCGTCAACCATTCAGATGATTGTGGAGGAATTCAGTGGTTTAAATTATATCTGTCATCAGTACACACAGAAGATGTTCAGGGAAATACTCAAGTCAAAAACGACCCTCTCACAATGTGATATTGAATCTGTGGTGCAGACTTTGCAAGGCCAAGATTTACATTCAGCTTGTAATTCATTACTTTCCACAGAATACCAAAGAAGACAGTATTATCAGAAAAACTTTTCGTACGTGCATCCACAAAGTATGTATCTTGGTCGTGATGAGAACCGAAACCAACGTTATGCACAGTATATTCCATTGAAGAACACTTTAAAAACCATGTTAATAGACCCAGTGGTGTGGGAGCAGTGTGCCAAACATCAGCATGTACACTCGTCTGTGTTCTCTGACATCTGTGATGGCTCTGTATTCAAATCCAATGACTTGTTTAAGCAGCCTGAGATTACAATCCAACTTATCTTGTACCAGGATGCCTTTGAGATTGTGAATCCCCTTGGGTCAGCTAAAAAAAGACACAAAATGATTGGAGTGTATTTTACACTTGGCAACTTTGAGCCATTTTACAGATCATGCATTGATAACATTCAGTTATCACTTTTGTGTTATGAGAGAGACTTTAACTATTTTGGTCAAACCAAGATTTGTGCTAAGTTGTTGGCAGATGTCAAAGAACTTGAAGAGCATGGATTTGTGACATCTTCAGGTGACATAGTACGTGCAACAATAGTGGCTATTATTGGTGATAATTTGGGGTCCCACTGCATCGGTGGTTACTCACAGAACTTCAGTACTGCCAAGCATTGCTGTAGGTATTGCTTGGTATCTCGCAGTGAACTTCACAATGTGTGTGTAGACTTTCCCAATCGCACAGTTGAGTCCTATAAGGCGGCAGTGGAAACTCTAAGGACGACCGAAGAAAATGTTGTAAATGGGTTGAAGTTTGACTCCATTTTCAACTCTCTCAAATATTTTCATGTTGCTCAGCCTGGCCTTCCCCCATGCCTTGGCCACGACTTGTTTGAAGGCGTTGTAGCTATTGATCTTGCCATTTTCTTGGAATACTTTGTAAAAAGGAAGTGGTTTTCATATACACAGCTGAACAGGAGACTTGCACAATTCAAATATCTGGATTCTGATGCTGGTTCTGCCCCCTCCCAGATATGTGAAAAAGGCAGAAAGTTAGGTGGTCAAGCAGCTGAGAACTGGTGTCTCCTCAGATTTCTTCCTGTCATAATTGGAGACAGAGTAGAGTCACAAGACCCTGTATGGCAACTGACTGTTAAGTTGAAAGAACTGGTTGAGCTAGTGTGTGCTCCCAAGATTACCACTGCACAGATTGCATATCTCAATGTCTTAATACCAGAATATCTGGAAACAAGAAAGGAGCTGTTTCCTGGTGAAAATTTGAAACCAAAACATCATTACATGCTTCATTATACGTCACTCATTTTAAGTCTTGGACCTTTAATTCGTTTATGGTCATTGAGATTTGAAAGCAAACATTCCTACTTCAAAAGAAGTCTGAGAAGAACACAGAACTTCAAAAATGTATGCAAGACATTGTCACACAACCATCAACTTCTTCAAGCATATCTTCACTCACGGTCATTTTTTTCACCAAAGCTTAAAAGTGTTGACTTGGCCACATACTCTCCTCATTTGTACAGTGATGCTGTGTGCAAAGCTGTTGAGACAAGCTTGCTTAATGAACCAGACTTTGTTTCAACACGGGTAGAATACAAGGGTACCCTGTACAGGAAAGGAAACTTAATTTGCCTTAAATGTGAAGAGGAGTATTCTATTTTACAGTTTGGACAGATTGAGCTGATTTTCGTGAAAGATGATGAGGTGACTTTCCTTGTGACTCCCCACCCCTCAGTGTATTTGCATGATTATGGACTTTATGAGATTTTGCCTGCGACAAAGGAATTAATTTGTGTAAATGCTGAGGAATGTCTGGATTATTATCCCTTAAATGAGTACAGTTTTATGGGACTGAAGGTCATTACTCTGAAGCACAGCGTTGTTCATCTGTAAAAAGGATAAACTGTCCTCTCCCAACAGAAATGGATGCATTGTTGACTTTTATTGAGAATGTGTTCCTAAACCCTATAACTTCAAAGCTAGCCATAGAGGGTTTGAACAGCCTAGGTGTGGAGACCATAGATGACCTACAGTTTTTGAAAGAGGATGATCTAGGTGGCTTTCTGAGACCGATTGAAGCAAGAAAACTAATAGCCCAAATCCCAAGTAAGTTTTCAAATCAATGGTTGTTTTTACATATAAACTAGTCAACATTTGAAGCGGATCAAAAAGTTCATTAAGTTCACAAGAACAGGTATTGGTTTTATGACAACTATTATGAAAGGTTTGATCCACTTTAAATGTTGACTTTGTGTACATGCATACAATTACATGAACTGGAAAAACAACACCCCAGTCTCTTTCATGCTGTACTTTGTTAGCTGTACTCTTTACTTGTATTACAGTATATCAATGTGTTTCTTGTTTCTGCAGTATGGTTTTTAATGCAGTTTTTTGTTTATGCCATGTAGATATTGCTTCCACTCTGCAAAACACTGCCAATGATTTGTCTGCTGAATACACTTCTGATGCATCAGGTTCACCTGCTCCTGGATGCTCAATTTCACCATCCAGCTCTTCAAGTGGAAGACGTGAGTAAAACGCTGATACAACATTAAACAATCCACAAACATTTTGAAAGCAAAACATGTAATTTGTCAATTCTTGTAATTCATATACAGAGAATTTGCAACGTGAGCATGCCCAGCCTTTAGCACACCTGGCAAACAAATTGTGCCACACGTGCAGTTCACAGAGCGATTATATGTATATGTACAAACCCGATTCCAAAAAAGTTGAGACACTGTAGAAATTGTGAGTAAAAAAGGAATGGAATAATTTACAAATCTCATAAACTTATATTTTATTCACAATAGAATATAGACAACATATCAAATGTTGAAAGTGAGACATTTGGAAATGTGTCACTTTCATGGAATGAAATGTCTCACTTTTTTGGATAAGTTATATCCATATAAGTTTATGAGATTTGTAAATTATTCCATTCCTTTTTTACTCACAATTTCTACAGTGTCCCAACTTTTTTGGAATCGGGTTTGTATATGTATATGTGTATATATATACAAATCTGCAGATTTATTGTACACTAGTCAACATTTGAAGAGTTTTGGGTATTGGTTTTAAGACAACTATTATGAAAGGTTTTGATCCTCTTAAAATTTTGACTAGTGTAGTTTGATGGTACAAATCAAACTGTGATGGCACGGGGCCTCAAAACATTGATTTTGGAAATTGCATACATTGTGATCCGTACATGTGCCACTGTGGTGATTTACCTGGTGCATGAATGTCCAAAACGTCTCCAGTTGAGTCCGCAGCTTATGCCAGCGGAGAGTGAAGACTGTTGTGCATTGTTCAGAGCAACTACAGGGCCACAGTGCAGCAAATCACCAGCAACACGTTAAATGTGCCCATTTCATGCTAGTGATTTGTTGCACTGTGGTCCTGTGGTCCCTGTGAAAAATGCACAACAGTCTCCCCTCTGACAATAATGCACTGCGGACATAAAACAAGTCTGTGTACCACTTTAAATGCATACTCTATATTGGCACATGAACAACCCACAAAGTTGCCATCTCTGTTTGTCCGTTATTAAACTTCAGTAAATCTGCAGCTTGAGAATAGGCAATTTTGCCAAAAAATTACAGCTGTATGAAAAGTGTTCATCCTGTAACCTGTGGACATTGGTTTATCTTCTAGGTGACAGTAGCTGTGAAACTTCGTTTTATGACCATGACTGGCATTATAGTTTTGATGTTCCATGGCAAAAAATGCCAGCAAGTTTTATGGAAAAGTTGCAAAATGGCGAAAGGCCAAGTTGCTCTGAGAGAAGACAGTTGGTCCGCATTGTTGCTTCTGAGATCCTGGAAGTCAGCAAATGTCCAGCAAAAAAACATGTATCAGAAATAGCCCGACAAATGGTGATTGCATACCCAAAGTCTTTCAGAGATGAGATTAATTCCCAGGTTGTAGGAAGTGGATATGATTCTCTCCTCAAACAACTGGTGTGTAGAATTGACAATTTTAAAAGAGCAAAAGCTATTAGTACACCACTTTGTGGTACTCTAGAAGTATCAACAAAGAAACGAAAATTGTTATATGGTTGTATAAATTCTGATCCACAACTGCTAGTTGGAGAAACATCCGAGTTGCAGCAGGAAAAGAAAGAGAAGTTGCTAGTAATGTTTCAAAATAATGAAAGTGATGTAAAGACAATCTATGACTTAATGACTTCTACTTACACCTCTCAAAGAAACAACATCCAATCTGGAAAGGAAACCAAAGATTTACTTGATGAGTGGCCATATCTTTTTCAGCCAGCAGGAATGAAAGCACACTTTAAAGAGCTCACTGGCATTGACATAAACAACAGCTTTGAAGAATCTGCTTCCAGTAAGTTCAGAAGAATATTGGAGTACTTTCAATTTCAGTGCACAGAAAGAGCAAGCAGAGCAGGGAGAATCCTCACAAAGTATAGAGCTGGAGGGGATCATGTTTGTGGGGCAGTGATGTTGCTGCTAACCCATTTCAAAAATGACCAAGACCACTTTCTTGTGATGGTAGAAGACACCTCTGTTCCAAGTGATATATGCTCAGAACAGCTTCCAGCAACACCATGTATAGTAGTGTGTGGTGGGTATTATTTACTATGATCTTGCAACACAATAATTCCTGGTTTCGGGTGACCAGAACTCACATTCTGTTAAATATTATGTCTTACTGATTTTGTGTTTGTTCAAAGGAGAGAACCCACTGACAGCCAGTGTGTACATGGTCGCAGTAGACCAGATGATTGTAAATGACCATCTCTTGAGTTTTACAGAAGCCCTGTATCTGATGTTCTCTCTTTACTATATTGAACATCAGTTACCCTGTAGAACTGGGAGCCACACTAGAATTCTTGCAAAGGTAATTCATAGACTGCATTCCTTTGGTTAAGAAGCATACAACAATTATTTAAGGATATTGTTTGTGTTGTGTTTTAAAGGTGCATCTTTAGGATAAATCCTCATAAAGGTACCAAGGTGGAAAAGAGAGAGAAAAAGAGAGCGTACTCTGTCAACCCCAGAGTATTGAGTCTGACGTCAAAAATTGCTGCATTTGACTGGGGAGAGTAACAGGTATAGAAGCTCTGTTGTCTTGTATAGTAGTGGTAGACTTCATCTTCTGTGTTTATCATTCATTGATGATAAAGTGCACCAAAGGACAATCATTTTTATAATTAACTCCAATAAATGTGATGTAATTGTCTGTGGCCAAAACTGAGAGTATTTGGTTAAGGCTTGTTGCTGTTTTTGTTCTTATTTTGGTTTGGGTTTTAATTATAACTGTTTGTGTACCCACAGATGTGGTCTTTCAGAAGATTGACATTTCGCTGAAGAACAGGACAGACCGACTTTTTGTACTTAAGTGCAGCGCTTTGTTCCTTAAATCATTTTTATTACCTTGTGATGTGATAAACTTCAAAATTATCAGAATCCAGGCCCAGTTTTTTTGTTTCTTTTAAATTTAACACATTTGTGTTCTGAAACATGCTTTATCCATTTTCCCCATGTGACATGTTCAGGATTATCAGAATCCAGGTCGACTTTTTTTTTTTTTTAATTGAACAAATTTGTGTTCTAAAACATGACTTTTGCTGGGAAGTGTTTTTCCATTGTTTGATCTTGAAGGTTTGCTATATAATAAAAATCTGAAGTTGTTTACAGCAATACTCTGGCTACCATAATTTATTGTATAACATTTTACAAAAATGTGTGTTTCAAGAGTATTTTTAATATATTTTTTTTTTGCATTACTTCTGTCACACAGTATAAAAAGATGTCCCTGTACATTTGGTTTAAATGGGGGTGCACGCCGAGGAAGTTTGAGAACCACTGGATTAAATTGTGATTAAAAAAAGCCATTTATTTGCAATGAAAATTTAGAAAATGTTTGAAAAGTGGAAATAAAGTGCTTTATTAAGAGAAGCGTGTTTATTAAAAATAAAGTATTTATTGGGTAGGCTTGGGTGTCGGTGTAGAAGGGCTTTTATTCTCACAACAATGTAGCATCCATTTAACAATTTTAATAAATATAATCATTTGCACTCTATGATAATTATTGGATCCTGTTAATCTACAAAAATACTAAAGTGCAACTATCTGCCAATATAGATAGCATCTAATTAGTATTTACACTTACTGCAAATTTGATGATTTTCATTTAATAAATATAATTATTTACACCTAATGTAAATAGCATTACGTAAAAATGCTGATATTGTGGTGACTGGTGAACACACACACCCGCAACACGCGGGTGCAACAACACGCAACAATTTTAATAAACAGTCGCAACATGCCGGCCGAACTCGAACCAGCAACTCTATGGTTACAAGCCCGACTCTCTAACCACTAAGCTACAACTGCCCCCACAGCAATAAAATGCTCTAACAGCCACAAGAGAAAACGTACTCGGTTACTAACGTAACCTCGGTTCTCTCTAGAAGAGGGAACGAGTACTGCGTCTTAGCTAAGACGCTGCGGGAAAAGTCTCTTTTCACGAAATACTGAAGCAAAAAAAATTATCCTTAATTTTGTAATATTGTAAAGCGCATTTGCAGCAGCATACAGCCATAGGCGAGACGGCTCGCTCGCTCATTGGCTGCTCTGCGGCAACTGCATAAGCCTATCGAGCGAGGGCTGATGCAACATCAGACCAATGAGGGCGCTTCGCGCCCTCCTTGCCACTTCCCGCCGAAACGGGCGTGGCCTAGCCTTATAAAGGTAGCTCGAAAAGGCTGACTCACTTGATTTATTTCATCGCCGAAGCGAACCAGAGTGAATCGTACGCACGGCGGGGAACGCAGTACTCGTTCCCTCTTCTAGAGAGAACCGAGGTTACGTTAGTAACCGAGTACGTTCTCTTACGAGAGTTCTCTCGTACTGCGTCTTAGCTAAGACGCTGCGGGAACCCAATGTAAAACGCCGTGCGTGCAGGGATGAAACACCAATAAACCTGGAAGCGAAGCCCAGGATTTACAGTGCACAATCACTAGAGGGACTCACAGAGAGTCCTAGAACAGGAGGGGGAACCCTCCGTCCCCATATATAGCAGCGTCCGCAGACGCGATAATATGACATGACATAGTCAAGGCAAGAGCCTGACTAATGTGGGAATGTGGGTCTTACGCAATACTGCCCATATGACAGTCGGCAGCGCGCTGCGCTTGCGATCTCAGTGTTCCAATCAGACTACTGATTCAGCTACACCGACAACAGCTTAGCCTGTAAGGCGGGAACCTCTAGGTTATAAAACCTGATAAATGTAGACGGCGAGGCCCAACCTGCCGCCATACATATATCCTGTAAGGATATCCCACTAGACCAGGCCCACGACGAGGCAACGCCTCTCGTGGAGTGCGCTCTGACACCCAGTGGGCACTGAAGACCCCTGGAAGTGTAAGCTAACGCTATGGCGTCAACTATCCATCTGGATAGGCTTTGTTTCGAAACAGCCATTCCCTTGGAACGTCCACTGAACGAGACAAACAGCTGCTCAGTCTGTCTGAAGACAGCAGAGCGAGACACATAAGCTCTTAAAGCCCTAACAGGGCAAAGAGAACTTAAGTCTCCTTCCTCTTCCGACACCGGCAGGGCAGACAGGGAAATAACCTGAGCCCGAAACGGTGTGTTGAGGTTTGAGTATGACTCCTGAGTCATTAGGCCCAAACTCCAAGCACGTCGGGCTCACCGAGAGCGCGTGCAGGTCACCTATGCGCTTCACTGAAGCGAGAGCCAGCAAGAACACTGTCTTAAATGACAGATGTTTGAGGCTAATCGTCTGGATGGGCTCGAAAGGGGAACCTTTCATGGCCTCCAAAACCGTAGAGAGGTCCCATACAGGGACTGAGGGAGGTCTGGGAGGATTCAGCCTCCTAGCTCCCCTGAAGAAGCGGATGACCAAATCGTTCCTTCCTATTGACTGACCATGCGTTGTTTCAGAGAACGCTGCGATAGCCGCCACATAAACATTGAGCGTGGAGGGGGCTCTGCCCTTATCCAACAGCTCCTGTAGGAAGGAGAGAACCTCCGTCACCTCACAATCGAGGGGTGAACATCCCCGAGCTGTGCACCAGCTGGAGAATACCGACCACTTTGAAGCATAGAGCCGTCGAGTCGACGGAGCTCTAGCCTGAGTGATAGTATTTAGCACTCCCACTGAGAGATCAGCGGGTAACCGTTGAGCGCCCACACGTGGAGGGACCACAACTCTGGTCGAGGGTGCCAAATCGAGCCCCTGGCCTGCGAGAGGGGGTCCCTCCTCAACGGCACTGGCCACGGGGCAGTGTCTGCTAACTGCATCAAATCTGGAAACCATGGTTGGTTCTTCCAAAGTGGTGCTACAAGCAGCACTGAGCATTTCGTTTCCCTCACCCGTTCTATCACCTGAGGAAGGAGGGAGACGGGGGGAAAAGCATAGAGTGGACAGCGAGGCCACCTTTGGGACAGCGCGCTTTCGTTCTTGGAAAAGAACACGGGGCAGTGAGCGTTTTCGTGGGACGCGAAGAGGTCCACTTCCGCTCTGCCAAATCTCTCCCACAGCAGCTGGACTGTTTGTGGGTGTAAAGACCATTCGCTCGTGGGAATGTTGTCTCTGGACAGTCTGTCTGGACCCAGATTCTGTAGCCCAGGCACATGAACTGCTCTCAGCGAGCGCAAGTTGTGCTGAGCCCAAACCAGGAGGCGTTCCGCCAACCTGTACAGGTCTCGGGATCTGAGACCGCCCTGGTGATTTATGTAGGACACCACAGACATGTTGTCCGAACGGACTAAGACGTGATGGTCCTTGATTCGGGGACGAAAGCGTGTCAGCGCGTTTTCCACTGCCAGCATTTCCAGACAGTTGATATGTCGGAGCTTTTCTCGTTCTGACCACAGGCCAAAGAACGGTCTGCCCTCGAGCAGCGCTCCCCATCCCGAGGTGGAGGCGTCCGTCGACACCACTTTCACTCTCGAGGAAGTCCCCAGGCTTACACCTGATTGGTACCAGTCGTTCGCTGTCCAAGGTTTTAGAGCTGTAACACAGCTCTGATTGACCTTGAGACGCAGCCGACCGGATACCCACGCTCTGCACGGTACCCGCGCTTTCAGCCAGAACTGCAAGGGGCGCATGCGGAGCAGGCCCAACTGAAGAACTGGTGATGCTGAGGCCATGAGACCTAGCATCTTCTGAAATTCCCTGAGCGGGAAGGTCGCGCCGCAGCGGAGAGAGCTCGCTGTGCGCTGAATGTCCAGTGCGCGCTGTGGCAACAGCCGCGCCATCATAGACTGTGAGTCCAGAACTATACCCAAAAACGGGATCGTTTGACTGGGGTTCAGTGAACTCTTCGTCCAGTTGACTCTGAGACCAAGTTTCTCGAGGTGATCGAGTAAAATGGCCCTGTGCTCCACGAGCTCTGATCGTGATTGAGCCAGAATCAGCCAGTCGTCCAAATAGTTCAGCACTCGCATGCCTCTGAGTCTGAGAGGAGCGAGCGCTGCGTCCATGCACCTCGTAAATGTACGAGGCACCAGGGACAGGCCGAACGGCAGGACTGTTATACTGGTATGTCTGGCCCTCGAAGGCGAATCTCAAGTATTGCCTGTGACATGACGCTATCTGTATTTGAAAATACGCGTCCTTCAGATCTATTGACATGAACCAGCCTCCTCTGCGAATATGCGCGAGGATTTTCCTGGTTGTAAGCATTCTGAAACTGCGTTTCGCTAATGCTTCGTTCAGCTGTCTTAGATCCAGTATGGGTCTGAAACCCCCGTCTTTCTTGCCAGACAGTATCTGCTGTATAGCCCCCCTTCGCTTTGAGCTTGAGATACAGGCTCTATAGCCCCTTTGCTCATCAGTTTTGATATTTCGGCACGAAGTAGGTGTGCTACTTCTGAATTCACCGTAGTTTCGATGCGCGCTGTGAAGCGGGGAGGGCGTCGACAAAACTGTAGCGAGTAGCCTCTCTTATAATGTCTAGCACCCATTCCGAAACCTCTGGGCGACAGAGGTGCTTCGGGCGTGCTGTAACGTAGGCGTTATGCCTGTGACATTCGAGGCGGGGAGCGCGCTGATCACAGCGGGCAGAGCGCTCGTCCTCGACCCCCCTACGGTGCTTAACCGAGAGAGGGAGGGCTGAGCGAGTCTCGTGGGACTCGTTGTCTGTGAGTAAGTGTGGGCGGGAAGCGGGCACATTTACTGCTTTTGACGCGCTGTCTGCCTGAGCAGAGCGAGCGTGCACAGGTTTCGTTTTACAGAAACCACGTGACACGTGTGACATAGTGTTTGTGGCACTGGGGAATGTGCACATTTACTATGTTGGGTGCGCGATCGACCTGAGTCGAATTTATGGGCGCAAGCCCCGTGTAAGGGGCTGTGCTTGTGTGTAGCGATGGGCACTGGGCATCAGCACTACATTTATAGCACCATCGGCCGTGGCCGGGACACCAGAAAATACATCCATATGGGATATTTCTGGGTAGCCGTAAAACGGCTTTTGTGTGCAGGCAAACAGGCACGGGTTGTACCACGTGGTCGTCGGCTGCAAAATACATATCTGCAGTCGCCTCTCAGGGCACTGGCAGAGCGATTTGTATTTGGCGGCATAAAAACTTTTTGCCGTCAGACCTGGGAATCGAACCCGGGTCGCCCGCGCGAAAGATTTAGAATCTACCACTGGACCACAGTGGAAGACACAATGACTTTCAGTTAAACGCGAGTATTTGTTTGCAAGCATGCGGGTAGCATAACATGCAATATCGACATTTTCAGACGCACTCGACTTCGCCACGGTGTTTAACCGAGTGAGGGAGGGCTGGGCGAGTCCCGTAGGACATGTAATGTCTGTGAGTGAATGTGGGCTCGGAAGAGCGGACACATTTACTGCATTGAGCGCACTGTCTGCCTGAGCAGAGCGAATGCGGACAGGCTTCTTTTATAGAAAAACCATGAGGCATGCAAAACATAGTGTTTGTGGGCACCCAATGGAATTTTTCTAGGTAGCCGTAGAACGGTTTTCGTGTGCAGACAAGCGGGCACGGGTTGTACCACGTGCTCGTCGGCTGCAAAAATTCACATCTGCAGTCGCCTTTCAGGGGACTGATAGAGCGAATTGTATGTGACGGCATAAATTTTTCTGCCGTCGGACCTGGGAATCGAACCCGGGTCAACTGCGCGAAAGGCTATGAATCTACCACTGGACCACAGAGGAAGACACATAGGCTTTCAGTTACCGCGAGTATTAACCACACTAGCGTTTGTTGCAGGCATGTGTGTAGTACAACATGCAATACTGACATTTTCAGACGCCTGAAAAGTGTCAGAATGTGAGAAGAGTGGATATCGCCCGGTTTCAGCGGGGCTAAAACACTCCATTCTCTTTTCGCCAGTGACGCACGGGAACCGTAGAAACGGTGTTCGGTTGCAGGCAAGCGGGTACTACGCGCTTGCTAGCTGCAAAAATACACCTCTGCAGTCGCCCCCGGGGGACTGACAGAGCGGAGCATTGGCGGCATAAATATATGCCGCAAGACCGGGAAACGAACTCCGGTCTCCCATGCGTTAAAACCTATCATTCCACCACTGAGCCACAGGGGGATACAGGCTTTTGGTATGCGTTGAGCGTCAAAATGTATTCTTCGGCGTTTGCTGGCAGGCGTGCGCTTGCTGCAAATGACATTTCCAGTCGCCGACAGGGAACTGGGAAATGTAAGAGAAAAGGGGCCAGTAACTACGAACACACTTTTCTCCTTTCGCCGGTGAATGACGCGCAGAGGCAGGGTAGTTTTTCTTGTAACGTAAAGAAAAACTAACCCCGACCGTCCGCTTCCAGGAGGAGCAGCCTCGGAGAAGGATGCCAGGTGAGTCCTCAGAGTCACCATAGGCAATCGGCTCGGAGTGAGGGCGGTCGCCGTCAGCGAGCGCGAGAGCTGCGAGATCCTCTAGGAAAGGGGGGCGTCTTGAAAAAGACGCCCGGCTCTTTTAGTGTAAAATGTACATACATAATACACATTATACACAGAAAATATATAGAAGGATATAGGCGCCGGAATGCGCAGCAGGTACGGCAGTGGAAGGCGGCGCTGGCCAGCGGCTTCAAGTGGCTCGTCCCGCTGAATTGCTTCTCAGACGACGCGTTGCTTCTCTCGTGATCCAACGATGCGTGAGCTTCGCTGAAGAGATGAAAAATCAAGTGAGTCAGCCTTTTCGAGCTACCTTTATAAGGCTAGGCCACGCCCGTTTCGGCGGGAAGTGGCAAGGAGGGCGCGAAGCGCCCTCATTGGTCTGATGTTGCATCAGCCCTCGCTCGATAGGCTTATGCAGTTGCCGCAGAGCAGCCAATGAGCGAGCGAGCCGTCTCGCCTATGGCTGTATGCTGCTGCAAATGCGCTTTACAATATTACAAAATTAAGGATAATTTTTTTTGCTTCAGTATTTCGTGAAAAGAGACTTTTCCCGCAGCGTCTTAGCTAAGACGCAGTACGAGAGAACTCTCGTAAGAGAACTGATGCCTTTCACCACTAACCACAGCGGCAAAAAACAAAAACAAAAAATATGATTTTATAAACAACAAAGTCCAGCGCCAGATCGCCTCTTTAACAAACGAACGATATGTATGACATGCATAAAAACAATAGTAGGCAAAACACTGACTATAAATCAAGGAAACAACATAGTACATTGTGTCGGATCACCAATGAAGTTTAGAAAAGATGCGCAATTTAATCTAATGTCTTCAGTGGCACAGGCACTAGTGTGGAAGCCTCGTTTATTTGATGCTTGTTTCAAAGTCCTTGGTTCGAATCTGTATTTCATACCTTTTGGTATCACAAATCACATCGAAGAGGCATTTATTTTCAACAAAAATGAAGTAGAAATAAAGTGTCTAACGAGTGTTTAATAAAACACTTTTAGCCTACTATTATTGCATCCTGTTAATGTACACAATTACTGAGATGCAAACAGAATCTGCCAAAATATAGAATATAGAATCTAATTACTATTTACACTTAGTGCAAACTATCGCGACATTTACATGATGTAAATAGAATATAGGCTATAGCTATTTGTTTTTAGTGTAAATCACAACTGTTGCTTTTTGCACTTAGTGCATAGTCACTGCCTAATTCAACTGGAAAAATGTAGGCTATATTTGGTGTTAATGTATGCATTTTTAGTGGAATTTCACCGTTCTGATGAAAATGTGATATGACTGTGAAATTCTACTGGTTTTCTCTGTAAAACAAAAAAATTTTCAACTCTGACCAAAAATATATACAGGAATGTTTTTTTAAGGACATGTCAGGATAACAATAGACAACAATTACTGTTATTTAAAGGAAAATGTCATTTTTTTGCAGTAACAAATTTAAATAGTTAAAAAACAGGGAAAATGTACATTAGATGTCAAAGTTAGCATTTTTATGGAATTTCACAGTTCTGATCAAAATGTCATAATACTGTTAAATTCTACCGTTTTTTTCTGTAAAAATACATTTATTTTTTACAGTGTACCACTATACTCCCATTCGACACTATTTAGACACACGATATGTTTATGCCCTAAATTAATACATGATTAACTAACTGTATTTTTCTATGTACATTTCTGAAATGCACTTTCTGTAAAGCTACTTTGAAACAATATGTATTGTGAAAAGCGCTATACAAATAAATTTGAATTGAATGGAATTTAATATTTACGTTTACCCAACCAAAATTATATTGGATCTGAGAACCTAATAAATGTAAAAAGTGTCCATTAAATAGTTGTAAATATAACAAGGGCTTGAGATGAAAGATAAATGACTTGTTTATATCAATAAGCAAGAGTTGTTGTGTAAGCTTTTTGTTATCTTCCTGTGTATTACTATTATGTCAATTTCGAGTGGGTCATTATTATGGGATGGGTACCGAAACCCGGTATTAAACGGGCCCCGGTGCTGAATTATGAAAGACCGCTGGATCGATAAGCTCGGACGTTATCGGTTCTGCTGTCGGGACTGGAGAAATTAAGAAAGTACACGCGCTATTTATTATTGCTATTAAGAAATTATTATCTTGCAAATTTTATCTCGCCAGCCATTTCTATATATAATAATATTGAACCATTTGTCTGTGATGCATTTTTGCTAAAGAGAGAGAGTGTGTGTGTGAGAGAGAGAGCGATCTTTCACACGGAGCCACAGCGCGCACAATACAACAGCCCTGCTTAAAGGTGCCCTAGAATGTGAAATTGAATTTATCTTGGCATAGTTAAATAACAAGAGTTCAGTACATGGACATGACATACAGTGAGTCTCAAACACCATTGTTTTCTCCTTCTTATTTAAATCTCGTTTTTTTGAAAAACACCCCTGAAAAATAGGCGAATCTCCACATAACACCGACTGTGACGCAACAGTCGGGATCATTAACCCTCTGGGGTCTAAGGTGTTTTTGGGGTCCTTGAGATGTTTTGACATGCCCTGACATTTGTGCTTTTTTCAGTTGCTTATAAACATATTAATGGCAAAGGTGTAATTACACTCTATTTAGCACAAACAGGGCTACCATAATATGTGAGCAACATGTATGTACATTAGGGGTGTAACGGTACGTGTATTCGTACCGGACCGTTTCGGTACAGGGCTTTCAGTTCGGTGCACGTGTGTACCGAATGACTGAATGCAATATTTTGTGTGCGGAACATAGGTACATTTTCGTGTTTCCACACGAACATATTAAAGGAGAACTCCGGTCAATTTTAACATTGAGCTCATTTTTTTGTCAATTTGGAGTGCTGTCAATACAGAGAACAACGACAGAAATCGGTGTTGCCTACACCGTGTTATCCTCTTTTTAAAATTTGCACCCTGTTGACTTCAATGGGGCAATATTTAAACCTGCTTTTAGCCTCTTAACATCCTTGATGTGTCATTACAAGTGCACAGCCATGTGAGTGATTCCTTCAGAGTGAACACGAGTGAATCTGACTGCAGTAGATGTGAAAGATATGGATAAAAATTATGTTATTTAAGCCAGCGCAAATACCTGTATTTACATCCTGTTTTCGGTTGAAGTCCAAAGTAGTCGATTGCCGAGTTCACGTGCGTGATCATAGGTAACTAAACCTATGCGCGTGAACTCGACAATCGACTACTGTTAAAATTGAGCGGAGTTCTCCTTTAAGTGGCGGAATCCTTCGCGTTCAGCGCAAATCCCGCCCTGCAGCTGATTCTAAAGTTTTACCAGAGCCCGTCTGGTTTTACCAGTTTTATCCGTCGTCACTGTAACCTAAACCAATGAAATCGACTGCAGGGCGAAAAAAAGTTTTTCCGTTCCGTGTGCGCCGCCGCACTCTCCGTTCCGTGTGTGTGTGTGTGTGTGTGTGTGCGCGCTGCGCTCTCTGCTCAATGTTCGACTCCGTGTTTGCGCTGCGCGTTCTGCTCTGTCGTTAATGGCCCAAACACTCCAATCATGTACCGATCATGCACTGGAAAAGCAAAGTCCGCTCAAATAAGGTGACATTTCTCAGTAGTAGACTTCTGTTTGCTGAGCTGGTATAGTCACGCTAGCAACAATGGTAAAATGACCTGCTCTGATCACATGCTCTGGTAATAATAGCTTTGTAGGAATATATTTTATTTTGATAATTAGTAAAAAAAAATGGAAAAAAAAATCTTAAATTGATTGTTGATTGATTATTGAAAAATGATAATACATTGATATATATGTTTAATATTATTTTAATATAGGGCTATTTTCTGTTCCTTTTTTCCCCCGGTGTTTCATTTAATTAGGCGATTCTAAGTTTAATTATTGATGATTACAAGCTTGGAGGAATTGCAATTAATTACAGCAAATTGTGCAATTAAAGTTCATTTTTTTCCCAGTCTTAATTTTTAAATATGAGCAGGCCTACAAGCTGGGATTGGTAATGCTGCACTGTAATCATAGTTATTTATTTATATTTTTCATTAAATTTATTATGTGATATTGGTTTGAGACTGAGAGTATTTTATTTAGGCTAGTGGAGAACTTTGCAGCAGTATTTTATTTCTTATTCTTTTTTTTATTTTATATATATTTTATTATATTTTATTAAAAAGTGTTTAAAAAGTGTAAACAAATTGTTAAAAAAAGTTTATAGTGATAAACAACCTGCAGTTTAATGTTTGCATTTCTTTCCCTTACTGTACCGAAAATAAACCGAACCGTGACTTTAAAACCGAGGTACGTACCGAACCGTGATTTTTGCGTACCGTTACACCCCTAATGTACATGTTTGTATTTTTGAGAGAATAATGTTTATGCATGGTTATTGAAAAAACTAAAAACTAAAGTTTCTGAAATAAGGCCACAAAACACATACTAAATATGTGTCCACAAGACTTTTGACTAATGGATGTTGTCGCCTTTTCTTCAAAATGATCTGAAAATCATCCTGCCTAATCATACACATAACACAATACATTGATTTAAATTTTGCAAAACACTTTCTGTTTGGAAAGGCAATATGCGAGTGGGCGTCAACGATCCAATACCATCATGCATATTTAATGGTTCGCACCTGAGGAGACAATGGGGCCCGCATACTTAATGAGCCTTTCATTCAGGTGTGTCACTGAGCCATAAGAAAGAATGCAAGAGCAATATGTATTCGATCAAATTGGTTCACAGTTGGAAGCATCTCAATTTTATTTTTATTTTTTTTCACAAATTGTGCTTGCAAATTGTATAATATCCAAGGAAAACATGTCTAGTAATTGTGCAGTTAATTCTCATACTGTATTTTCAGTTTTGGAATATGTATCCTCTCCCCAAATTTGTCACTAATAAAACACAATAAAAATATTTAAAGAAAAATGCTTGTATTTACCTTTTAATAGTTTGTTTACATCTACCTTGTAAATATATATTTTTATTAAAAAGGTTACAATTACAACAACAATTCAAGTGTAATGTTTCTTTGTAAAAACTAAAGTATACATTTTATCATACATATTTCAAAGTTAAGGATTCATTACTTGAATATAGCCTACATTGGAACAAACACATAATAACATATTATTTGATTACTTTATTTTTGACAAAAGATACTATATTTAACATATGAGCAAAAATTGGCAAACAAAAGCTTAATTGAGGTGGCAGATATTTTACAGTAAAAATGTATAATCTATCCAAAACTAGTCAACGAAATGTTGTCTTTCATATGTCTGTAACATAGGTCTTTCGTTTTTATTATAAGAAATATAAATGTTAATTTGCAGTTTAATACGTTGCTTATACAAGTACATTTTATTTCAACATATTTCAGTCGATTTTTACTCATCTCAGTATAGCAAAATAGTTTGCTAAAAGCGGATCATTCATTCACACACAGAAACGCGATTCAAAATTAAACCGTCTTTTTGCGAGCTGTGGTAAACAGCGCGCATCTCTGCCGTTCATTCATTCACACACAGAAACGCGATTCACTTGAGAATGAAAAAAAAAACTTACTACAGTATTCCATAGCTCAGGATCCGTTGTCCTCGAAATACCAGCACTTCTGAGGTACATTTTCCATTATTATTATAACAATAGTATTATTCCTCACAGCGCCGCGAGATGGTGTAAACAAGTACAATGATCTGATTAAGTGTCGCGTCTGGTTAAACTTTGATTAACATGGAAAATGATACTTTTTATCGCGTGTTGCGCCGTCGCGTCGCATGTAGTTAGGACGCGGTCAGAGCGCTTCTGCCTCGATGCCATGTTTGTTCATAGTGTTTGCTACATTCTGAACCAAAACAACGCAGCACATGTGTGACATCGTGTCACGTCGTGTCACATTTGAACGAGCGGAACCGATAAGCGGAATCGTTAAGCAGGCATGCTAACGGTTCCAAGGAATCGATTCACTGGGCACCGGTTCTGAAGAAGAACCGGTTCTCGGTTCCCATCCCTATATATACCAGTGGTTCTCAAACCAGTCCTGGAGGACCCCCAACACTGCACAGACGCACAGAACAGAGGGGCGGGGTGAGCAAAGTTCATTATCATTTAAAGACACATGCACTTAAACAGCGTGCTGAAAACAGAGCTGTTTTTGACCAGGTAAAATGAGTGTTTTCTTACAATACTAATGAGAATTTTTAATTAAAGTATATTACAAACTTTTAATTTAGACCCTAAAGAATCATATTAGCTTGTACAAAAATGGCATTATATGACCCCTTTAAGTATTGTCCATTCAACAATAAATTGCCATGATGTTGTCACAGAGTCAGCCACACCCTAAGCATCAGATTCCTACACACGCTCCCAATCAGTGATTACTGATCAGCACCTCCTGCATCCAATCATCACTGCAACATATAAGCACACTCACCTCAGTTCACCCTTGTCTGGTCTCGTCATTTTAACTTGAACACCAACCTGACTACCTACCTCTGGATACGAACCTGAATGTTCCGGTCCTGAACTACCCCATTTTCAGACTTCTTCAGTCCTCTGTCGGCTACTCATCTCCAGTCTTCCGGTTCACCTGCCAGCCATCCTCTGCAACCACAATCAAGATAAGAACTGTTCACATTCTGTAGCACACTAAATATCTTCCAACCAGTTACTTGCCTGCCATCTTGCATCTTGTTTCTAAATACTTTTTATTTTATTTTTTTGCCCGGTCACGTAATTTACGCTGCTGGTACATCCTGACAGAAACACTTTATGAATCTTTTCTTTTGAATCAGTTGATCGGAGTGCATGTCAAACCGCCAAAGTCACGTGATTTCTGTAAATGAGGCTGAGACTATTTCTAAACGTTTTGAAATTTTAATGGTTCACAGCTGGTGGGCGATCGCTGTGAACCCATGAATCATGTGGTTCTCAGAGTTTTATCTGATCTCTGATCAGTTTTATACACTTGTACACATTTAAATTAGACATTAGTATAATTAAAAGGGATAGTAGTAGTTAGTAGTCTCTTATTGGTCTGTAATCTGAGCAATCCATGGAACAAAAAGTCCTTAAACTTGATAAAAGAACACATTACACAGACACTAATTAGATTAATTGCATTTGATATATTTTACTTTCAATAAAACATTTGCAGTGGGTTTGTAAAAGGTGTTTTTATGCATGTTTGGCCTGAGTTTTTGTTGCTTTCCACTGTTCTGACCACTAAGTGACACCGTGGAGACGGGTGCCTCTACATCAGTGGTTCCCAAACCTGTCCTGGAGGACCACCAACACTGCACGTTTTCTTTGTCTCCCTAATCAAACACACCTGATTCAGTTCATCAGCTCATTAACACATGTGATAATGAGCTGATGAGTTGAATCAGGTGTGTTTGATTAAGGCGCGAAGAAAACATGCAGTGTTGGTGGTCCTCCAGGACAGGTTTGAGAACCACTGCTCTACATAATAAGACGCATTAGCTTAAACTGTTTCTGTGTTCCATGAATCCTCGCTCTACCTACCACTAATCAAAATCAGTCTGTTTGAGAGCTCTGACAGCTTGCTGGAGCCAGTTGAAAAACCAGAGTGGTTTCTCTAATGGTCTTTTATATCTATGCTGTGGTGCCTCATGGGAGGTGGGAGAAGACAAACTGGGGGTTGAAGGGGATTTTATTTTAGTTTATTTATTTATTTATTTTAATTGAAAGGCTTCACAATGATGAAATGTGATGTTTTATTAAAAAAAAGTGTTATAGAACTTACAAAAAGCACATGATATACAAGTTTGTTTATTTTGTGAATTTAATTTCTGGTGTCTGCATGTTTTTCATTGGTTGTGTCCATGAGTATAAATGCCCTCTAGCTGAACATCCACAGTATTGTCACTCTGTTAAAAAAAAAAAAAAAACTCTTGAAGGTAGGAATTATTGAGAGGGAGAAATGTTTTAATGTTGTTTATTTTCCACTTGTTATGCTACTGCTGCTTCATAATGTCATTAGAAATATATATTTTTAAATTTGTTGTACCCAAAGTAGCATAAATGAGGGTGTTTAACAGTCTTTTAGCAGCTGGGCTCTGCCAAAGTATCACCTTTTTTCTTTTGTCTCTTGCTGCTTACACACAGATTTTGGAAATTGTATGGTTTAAAAAAAAAAGTTTCTAAACATTTTATCCTTCATTTTCTCTATATAGGTCTGAGATCTAATGGGGTTTGATATGGTCTCTGGAAGTTCTGGCAAGAAAATGACAATGTCTGTCACTTGTGAAAATATCTCAAATGTCATGTCCAACTAACTATCCCATTACAATGTATTGTGTACCTTTAAACGCATGTGTTCCAAATATGCCCAATGTGCCTCTAATCAATTAACTTATTTAAATTTATATTTTTGTTCCAGTGAGATCATGACATAACCTCAGATATCAGATAGATAAGGGAGCCCCAAAATTGGTAATAGCTGAAATTAGATCCATTTATCAGTGTGCACACTACAGAACTTTAGGGATGGTGATCATAGGTACATTGATGGTTGCTTGTTAATGTCAGTTTGTTAATTTACCTCTTTTGCAACCAGTATGTATTTATTCTTATCAATTTGCTGTTTAACCTTACCCAGTCAGTAGCTGGTGCAACGCATAAGCAGGGGCACACTCTTGATCTGGTACTGTCCTGGGGTGTTCCGGTGGGTGAGCTGACTATTGAGAATTTGGGGCTGTCAGATGACATTAAATTTTTATGTTTAATGTCACATTTGCGAGGCTTCCTGCGAGGCCAGTGACAGCTGGCCGTCGTACCCGGGCCATAAATGCTGCATCGGCCACTAAGTTTTCAGAGCAATTTAATACGCTAGCTATTAAGTCCAATTCTTCTAATCAGGGTGTAGAGGAGCTTGTATCTGACTTCAATATGGGGTGTAACCATATCTTGGATTGTATCGCCCCCTGGAGACAGGTAAAAGCGAAAACTGTATCTCAGCCCTGGCTCAATGACGAGAGTCGGTTGCTTAGGCAAAAATGGAGGCAGGCAGAGAGGAAATGGTTGAAAGACAGACTACAGGTCTCATATGAGAGGAGGAGTTATGATGGCGGAGTGAGCGGTAGCTTTTTTGCAGGCTCCGTTATTAAAGTCTTGAAATCGTCCTAAACATTTAACCTCCGACAGAAAAAACCCAGCAACTTCACATAAGAACTGCACGAACAACATCTCAGCCCCACGGAGTTCTGTTTTTCGAAGCTGACCACCTTTGCTCGGTTTTTCTTTTTTCTTTTTCTGCAACGTGAACGAGATGGCTAACGTTAGCAAAGCGGCTAAAGCTCAACTGCTAACAGACCACGACTATAAACTGACGGCCCTGCGCGAGGCATGTGAGGAAGAAGAAATAGAGGCAATGGAGGAAGAAAATCGGAAAATGTCTCATGACCACACACCTTTGCCTAGCCCAAATCCCAAGAAAATGAAACCAAAGAATCAAGATGTGGGAAAACAGCCGGGTGAGATAACAAATGAAACCATCTTAGATGCAATTCAAACTTTGATAAAGAGATTTGATGAACAAGATGACAGACTGAAAGCTTTTGAAAGTCGAATGGAAGCTAACACACTAGCAGTGAGAGAAAATAAGGAATAAATAAGCAAAGTGAAGGAAGAAATGTTGCTGTTGAAAAAAGAAAATGCGTCACTGAAGCAGATCTGTTTGGAGCAAGCCAGGTATAAGAGAAGGTGGGATCTTAGACTGATGGGCCTTCCTGAAAAAGACAAAGAAGATACAAGAGAGACTGTGATCGGCATCCTTACAAGAGTGATCCCGGTGTCAGTGGAGAAACTCCGTGAGTCAGTTGACACAGTGCACCGCTTGGGAAAGAAGAACGATGCAGCTACCAACAAGATGCCCAGACCTGTAATCATCCAGTTTGCCTTGAGAACTGTCCGTGATGAAGTATGGAGGAGATCAAGAGAGGCAAGAGTGTGTAGAGAGATGAACATTCAGTTCAAGGAGGACTTCTCAAAAGAAGATCGTGAGGCTCGTGCAAAGCTTTGGCCTAAGGTGCAAGAAGCCAGAAGAAACGGAAAAAAGGCCTCCCTAAGAGAAGGATATGCTCTCATTGATGGACGCAGAGTTGACCCCTAAGTGCTGTGTAGTAAGCAAATGCTCAGGCACTTTCTGCTTATTCAGAGCAAAAATTCAGTAACATGGTAAGATGTATTTAAGTTTTACTGAAAGAAACTCTCAGGTATTTTATTTAAACATATTCTGTTAGTATGAATCTTACCAGGTGAAAGTTTAATTGATTTAACTGCTAAAAGGGGTTGAAGGACTTCAATTACGAGTTGATGTTTTTTCTATATTTTTGATATGTTACTCAGGACAACATGTTCATTCCTGCAAAAAAAAAAAAAAAAAAAAGTTAAGCGCATTTAGAACAACCATACTTTTATATCATTGAATGTTAGGGGATTGAATAACATTACAAAGCGTAAAGCCATTTTTTTGTTTTGTAAGGATCAGAAATCGCAATGCATCTTTTTACAGGAGACTCATTCTGTTATGGATAATGAAAAATTTTGAAAATTCAATAGGGGGATTACGCCTTCTTTGCACATGGAACATCACACTCAGCAGGAGTCATGATACTATTTAATAGATTTCCAGGTAACATAATGGATCATAAAAAAGATACTGAAGGTCACTGGTTAATGGTGGTTGTGGAGACAAATGACAAATGTTATATTTTGATATGCGTTTATGGCTTTAACAACCAAGCAATCAATGTGAATTTGTATGCAAAATTAAGCCAACTTATAATTGAATGGAAAACAACATATGATTCAGATAAAGTGATATTGGGAGGAGACCATAATATAGCCCCTGACTCATGGCTAGACCGACTACCTCATAGGAATTCTCAACCTGTATATAGCGACACTATACTGTCTTTATGTACAACAACGCATATAATTGATTATTGGAGAGCATTAAATCCAACATCAGTTCAGTTTACATGGTATAACTCTGCAGGAAACGGTCAATGTTCAAGATTAGATTACTGGCTGATTTCATGTGAGTTATGTAGTGATATTTCAGATTGTAAAATATCAGCCTCTCCGCTTACAGACCATTGCATGATTAGTCTAAACCTATTAACATCCAAACAACAATTGAATTCTCCAAATATCTGGAAGTTTAATAATGATTTCTTAAAAAATGCTGAATTTTGTGAACAGGTGAAGTCTCTTATCCTAGAGGTTGAAAAGCTAGACATGAGTGATATCAGTAAATGGGAATGGTTTAAGTTCAAAACCAGACAAATAGCAGTTGACACAGGTAAAAAACTGTCATGTATAAGGAAAAGGAAGCAAAAGGATCTAATTGACAAAATCAATCAACTTACAAGTAATGTACAATTATCCTTAGATAACATTACTGAATTAAAGTTATTGCAGTCCCAATTAGATGACATGTACACAACAAAGGCAGATGGAGCTTATGTTCGATCAAGAGCTAGATGGATTGAAAAGGGTGAAAAAAGTTCAACTTATTTCTTCGGACTTGAAAAACAAAGACAAAGTAAGAAAAAAATAAGTAAACTTATGATAAATGGTATAACAATGGAAGATCAGAAATTAGTCCAAGATGAAATTAGTCTCTTTTATGGTAACATATATAAATCAAAATTTAACAAATCAGATTGTGACTTTTTATTTGAAAAAATCGATGAAAACATTAAAAAACTGGATGTGGAAGACAAACACATACTCAATGAAGAATTAACTATAATAGAAATTGAAACTGCATTAAAACAAATGGATAACGGTAAATCTCCAGGAATAGATGGGTTAACATCTGAATTCCTAAAACATTTTTGGGCAGATATTAAAAAGTTACTATGTAAAGCTTTTTTAGAATGTATTAAGGAAGGATGTTTGTCCCCTACTATGAAAACAGGATTGATAACCTTATTACCAAAACCTCAAAAAGATTTGTTGATGCTAGACAACTGGAGACCAATAACCTTATTATGTAGCGATTATAAACTTCTTGCTTTAGTGTATGCAAATCGCTTAAAGCATGTAATTGGAAAACTTATCGAAGAGTATCAATCAGCTTTTATAAAGGGAAGATACATTCACAATCATATTCGACTGATTCTAGATATGATTGACTACCAATCATTCATTCAATCAGATAATCTTGTTTTATTCATAGATTTTTTCAAAGCTTTCGACACTGTGGAACATGATTTCATGTTTACGGTGCTCAAAAAATTCGGATTTGGAGAAGGGTTCTGCAAAATCATAAAAATGTTTTATAATGATATTTATAGTTACATCTCCCTCAACCCTGGAATGACACCGAAAATTAAGATTTCGCGTGGTATTAGACAAGGTTGTCCTATTTCACCAAAATTATTTATTGTATGTACACAAATACTAGCATATCTAATCGTAAATCACCCTCAAATTAAAGGAATCACCATTTTCGATTATGAATATCGAATAAGTCAATTTGCAGATGACACAGTAATCTTTTTAAAAGATAAATCTTTAATTGGAAAAGCCGTAGATATAATATCAGTTTTTTCCAAAGCTTCAGGATTATGTCTAAACCTGAAAAAATGTGAAATACTATGTCTTCATCCATGTGCTGAGACAAATATAGACTCCATACCTGTCAAAACTGAACTAAAATACCTAGGATTAATAATGTCTAAAGATGGAAATAAGAGAGAACAACTAAACATTGAAGGGAAAATAGAGAGTATGAAAAAATCTGGCTCATGAGAGATCTCTCTATTCTTGGCAGAATCTTATTAACAAAAGCAGAAGGTTTATCAAAATTAGTATATCTAATAGTATATCCTAAAAATGTTCTATATGTTACGGACTTGATGGATAAAAATGGCAGTCTGTTGCAGTTTAATTCCTTTGTCGAAAAGTTTAATTTAAAATGCTCTTATAGAGAATTTAACCAAATCAGTAGAGCTATTCCACTTCCCTTAAAATTCATGATTAAAAATATCCTCACAAATTCAAATGTGACTGTTAAACTCCCTGATTTAAAAATTGGTAAATTGAAATTTGGAGAAAGAAAATGTAATAACAAAATACTTGGAAGTGTGTTTAAAGAAAAGCTATTCTATGATATTAAAAAGCCAACGAAAATAAAGATAACTGATGATCAAGTTACATTAACAAAGACTTATTGTAGCTATCTTAAATGGCCAATTTCACCCAAGGTAAAAGAAATTCAGTTTAAATTAATAAGTAATATTTATCCTGCTGCTGAAACCCTAAGGAAAAGGTTCAATTTTGAAGTTAATCCATGTGTTTTTTTGTATGACAGAACATGAAACAATTGAACACCTTTTTTTCTCTTGTTCAGTCACAATGGGGTTTTGGAAGGATGTTTATTGATGGTTAAATATTGGGATCAACAACTCTTTGTTTAACAAATTTCAAGTGATGATATATATGGATGGTCTGTCAAAAAAGGTATCTAAAATGGTGAACATTATTTTCATTATGGGGAAGTATCATATACACAAAAATAAGTGGAATAACAGCAAGCCCAACATAAACTGTTTTAAGAATGAAATTAAAAATTATATAGCATCTCTAAAGGTGTTATCGGAAGAAAACCAGTCCATAAATGAGTTATATGAAACAATGTCAGAGTCTCTTGCTCCTTGAGTTTACAGTCCTATGTTCGTAAACGCGCTTGAAGCACTATGTTGTTTTGTCAGCCCCTGTAATTATTTCTTTTTATTTTTTATATTTTTTAATTTATGATTTATATATGATGTGAGTTTGTACTGTTTTAAATGCGAGCACGTTTTTCCTCAAACGAGTTCTTGATGTAAATTTAAGTTCAAGTTTATATGACATATTGTAAATTGAAAATAAAGCTTTTTTTTAAAAAAAAAAAAAAAGGTCTCATATGAGATATTAAGAGAGTGTATGGTGTCTTATCAACAGTTTGTAAAAGTGGCTAGGGCAAGACACTTCTCTGATTTAATTTCCAAAAACCAGCATAGTCCTAAAGTATTATTTCGTGTGATTAATACTGTCCAGAATCCTGCCTGTCCCTCTGTTTTTGAAAATTCAGGGAAAGCTTGCGAAAATTTCTTGCAGTTTTTTTATGGATAAGATCACCGCTATTAGAGCCAGCATCTCTAACTCTCTCCGGGATCAAAGCCTTCTTCAACCCCCGCCTGATTCATTTAACTCGGGTCAGTTGAGTACATTTGAGCCAGTTACTCCCATACACAAAAGAAATATATTTGAAATATATTTTCAGGATATATTTTGGAATATATGCAAATATTTGAAATTGGCCCAATAAATATATTTCATACTTATATTTCATATATTTTTTTTATATTTCAGAATATATTTCAGTGTATTTGGAATATATGCCACATATATTTTGACACTTTTGGGGATCCATACAGAAAAAAATACATTGAAATATATTCTGAAATATAACAAAAATATATGAAAAATAAGTATGAAATATATTTATTGGGCCAATTTCAAATATTTGCATATATTCCAAAATATATCCTGAAGTAAGTAAGTAAGTAAAATGTATTTATATAGCACATTTATCACAGCAAAGCTGACCAAAGCGCTGAACAAAGTCAAAGAATAGCATAAAATAAACAAAACATACGATACAATAAAACAATGGAACATAGATAAAATCACAATTTTAAAATGCCTGGGAATAAAAATATGTTTTCAACTTCATTTTAAAGGTTGTGATAGACGTTGCAAGGCGAATGTCCAGTGGAAGTTGGTTCCAGAGACAGGGGGCTGCAATAGAAAAAGCCCTATCACCCTTTGTCTTTAGGCGCGAACGAGGGACAACTAGGAGAGCTCTATCAGAAGATCTTAATGATCTGGGAGATGAAAAAGGAATAAGATGATCTGAGAGATAAGATGGCGCTTGACCATTGAAAGCTTTAAAAACAAACAACAAAATTTTAAATTTAATTCTGAAATAGACAGGAAGCCAATGAAGAGAGGCCAAAACTGGTGTAATGTGATCTGTTTTCTTTGCCCCAGTCAACAGCCTTGCAGCAGCATTTTGTACCATCTGTAAGCGTGCAATGGATGACTGAGGAAGACCCAAATATAATGAATTGCAGTAGTCGAGGCGGGAGGTAATAAAAGCATGAATGACTTTCTCCAGATCATTAAAAGTTAAAAATGATTTCAGTCTCGAAATTATCCGTAACTGATAAAAACTGTTCTTGACAACTGTATTAATTTGTTTAGTTAAGCAAAGTTCAGAGTCCAGAATGACTCCAAGATTCCTGACCTGGGAGGAGACTGAGGGGAAGTGCTTGCCGAGCTCATTTATGAGACAACTTCTCAACTTAGAGGGGCCAAAGACGATTACTTCCGTTTTATTTTCATTAAGTCTAAGAAAGTTGTTGGAAAGCCAATTTTTAATGTCCCCTAGGCAGGCCAATAAAGGTTGAATGGTATCACCAGCTTTCAATGGTATGTACAGCTGGGTATCATCCGCATATAAATGAAATGCAACTTTGTGTCTCCTAATAATGTCTCCCAAAGGTCGCATATATAAATTAAAAAGGAGTGGCCCTAAAATGGATCCTTGAGGCACTCCACAGATAATAGGAGCAACAGACGAAGAAAACTTACCCAACTCAACAGAAAAAAACCTGTCTCTAAGATATGAATTAAACCACTGCAAAGCAATACCCCCAATACCAAACAAATGTTCTAACCAGCAGAGAAAAATATCATGATCAACTGTATCAAAAGCTGCTGTAAGATCAAGAAGCAGCAGAACTGAATTTTTACCACTATCCGCTGCAAGCAAAATGTCATTGATAACTTTAAGCAAAGCAGACTCAGTGCTATGATGGGCAGAAAAAACAGATTGGAGAGGTTCTGTTAATTTAGCTGCATTCAAAAAGGAAATCAATTGTCAATATACAACTTTTTCTAAAAGTTTAGATAAAAATGAAAGCTTAGAGACAGGCCGATAATTATCAAGACAGTTTTCATCCAAACCCTGTTTCTTGAGCAAAGGTTGAACTACAGCATGTTTAAAAAATTTCGGGACTACCCCAGCACTTAGAGACGAGTTAATCACTGACTGAATGGAAGTACCAATTTCAGAAAAAGAGGCCTTAATAATCTCAGAAGGAATGACATCAAGTGAAGAGGCAGTTTTCTTCATCTTATTGACCAAATCACAAAGTTCCCTCAAAGAAACACTCAGTGACAGATCTGATGACTGCAAGGTAAAAGAGGAGCAGATAGCTAACACTTTATCTGAAAAAAATTGTAAAAAATCTTCACAAAGTTTAGTTGAGGAAACTGACAACCTGGATTAATTACTGAATTAATCGTGGAGAACAGAATTCTAGGTCTATGAGAGTGTGTAGTAATTAAATCTGAAAAATACTTAGACCTAGCTGATTTTGCAGCTTTCTGAAAGTTAAATAAACATTCTTTAAAAAAATCACAAGACATAGTTAACGAATCCTGTTACCATTTCCTCTCCGCCTTGACGACATGCCCGCCTAAGAGAGCGAGCACTGTCGTCAAGCCAATAATAAGATTTATGTCTGGGTGTCTTTAACTTAAAAGGTGCAATAACATTTAAAATATTAGAACAATTTGTATAGAGAAGAGTAGTCAGTTCATCAGGCCCAGTGGAAGACTCAACAGCATTCAAAATAGATCCTTCAACAGCGTTAGCATGATAGATTTCACTAAACTGAGGAGGAATAGATGAAATTATACAACGAGAGTAATGGCCCAGATGTTTTTCCATAACTGCAGAATTCTCAGCATGGACATTAAAAACAATAGGGCTGTGATCAGAAAAGGAGACATCTTCTATGTTTACATCGTCTACAGCAACACCATGTGACAAAATAAGGTCCAAAGTGTGACCATGAACATGAGTTGCTCCATTTATATGTTGCATAAAACCAAAAGATTCCAAAACATTACCAAATTCATTGACCAAGGGTCGACCTGGGCAGCACACATGTATATTAAAATCTCCCAATAATAACAGCTGATCATACAATGGCAAGATATGAGTTACAAATTCACAAAACTCTCGTATAAAACCACTGTCAGGATTAGGTGGCCTATAAATAAGCGCACAGAACACCGCAGTGGAATCAGACTCTAGCACAATACATTGTAACTCAAATGATGCATAACTCCCGACAGAAACGGGACGTATGTTGAGGGTTTGTTTAAAAACCATGGCGACCCCACCGCCTTTACCAGTACATTGTGGTGTACTAATAAAACAACAGTCCGGCGGACAGAGTTCTTCAAAGACAGACGACTCACCAGCAGAAGCCCACGTCTCCGTCAGGAAAAGGATATCCAAGTTGCGTCCAGTATAAAAGTCATTTAAAATAAAAGTCTTGTTGCACACGGACCTAGCATTAACTAGGGCCATGTTGAGATGAAACTGTAGTTCCGAGTTCCGATCCAGTCGAACAAAATCCAGTTGGCGAAGATTTAAATGTTCCACTCCTCTCCGGCGAAGTCGTAAACGCGGCAAAGCGGAGGTAGAAGAATCATCAAAAACGGGAAGATGAAAAGCACATATATAATCCCAGGAGCGTCGCGCCAGGTTATGCCCCTCCAAATAAGTTGTATCCAGGGAAAACTGGGTTTAGAATTTTAAGGATGAAGCAATCGCCCGTCTAATTCTCACTCGAACACCACCACGACAACCTCTCTTTCTGCGGCGTTTCCGTACAGGAGGAACACAGCAGGGTAATTGGTAAACGCACTCTGGCGCAGGTTGCTTGGAAGAGGATTGAGAGCAAGAGTAGAGAACTGGGCATTTTCTCAGGTAACCAGCTTCCATACAACATTTGATGTTAAATAGGGCTTGGCGATCATAGGTTAGCACTGAGTCTACATGATACCAGTGCAACACCACACAGAGAACAAACAGTACAGGTAACGTTACTACAGACTGAAACACACAAGAGAGACGGCATGCCGAGTGCACTGGCGCCATCTTGGAAAACAACGTAGTTGAAATTTCAAATATATTTATTTTGTGTATGGGCTTAGACTAATTTGTTAGAAATTGTCCAACATATGAAGCCTGCTTATTCCTCGCTTGATATCTTACCGCCCCGGTTGTTAATTCAGGTGTGGGAGGTGGTGGGTCCCACTATAGCAGTTATAGTGAATAAGAGTCTTATGGAGGGGCTGGTGCCATTATATTTTAAGCACGCTCTTGTGCAACCTCTTTTAAAGAAAACGAGTTTAGACCCTTCTGTGTTAAATAACTATAGACCAATTTCAAAGGTGCCTTTTTTAGCCAAAATGTTGGAGAAGGTGGCTCTTAACCAACTTTCTATATTTTTAACCAAAAATAATATTTTGGATACATTTCAGTCAGGCTTTAGAACTCGGCATAGTACAGAAACTGCCCTTCTCAAGGTGACCAATGATTTGCTTTTGTCGGCAGATTCTGGGAATTGTACAGCGTTAGTGCTGCTTGATCTTAGTGCAGCCTTCGACACAGTGGATCATGGGATTCTCCTCGATCATTTGAGTCAGTGGGTGGGTATTAGGGGAACTGTATTGGATTGGTTCACTTCATATTTACAGGGGAGAACCTTTGCTGTGGAAATAGGGAGTTCTATCTCCTCAGAACGTCCGATTGTTTTTGGGGTTTCTCAAGGTTCGTATCTCGGCCCTGTCTTGTTTTCATTATATATGCTCCTTTTGGGTTTAATCTGTCAGAAACATGGCATGGCATACCATTGTTATGCAGAAGACACCCAGCTGTATTTTCCATTGAAATCTGATGACAATTCTAAATGGTCAGTTTTGCTTGATTGTTTGGATGAGATAAAGCAGTGGATGGCATCAAGTTTCCTACAGCTGAATGAGTCGAAACATGAAGTGGTGATTTTTGGCCCATCGAAGCTAGCCAAACGGCTTTCTTCTGATCTGAGCCCTTTAGCCTCCAATATTAATATTCAGGTGAGAAACCTTGGTGTGATCTTCGACTCCGAATTAAAATTCGATAAACAAATAAATGCTGCGGTAAAGGGTAGCTTTTTTCAACTGAGGGGTATTGCCAATCTGAAAGGCTTCTTGTCCTTTAAAGATATGGAAACTGTGTGCATGGAAACTCCATGCATTTGTCTTGTCCAGACTGGATTATTGTAATTCGTTATATTTGGGGCTGTCAAAGAAGTCGCTTTCACGTCTGCAGCTAGTGCAGAATGCAGCGGCCAGACTGCTGACTGGCACCAGGAAACGTTCCAGTGTCTCTCCAGTGCTGGCCTCTTTGCACTGGCGCCCTGTGGAGTATAGGGTGCAATACAAGGTCCTCCTAATAGTTTTTAAAGGCTTACACAGGCTAGCCACTGTATACATCTCTGATCTATTACAGCATCATTGTGCTGCCAGACCACTAAGATCCTCGCAAAGCTTGCTTTTAAAGGTTCCAAAATCTCGATTGAAAACAAAGGGAGATCGAGCCTTTTTGGTGGCGGCACCGAGTCTTTGGAATAGTCTCCCTGTATATATCAAATCCTGCGACTCTATTGAGGGTTTTAAATCTATGTTGAAGACATATTTATTTTCTGCTGCTTTTAACTGTTCCTAGGTGCATGTGGTGTTGAGTGTCTTGTTGTGTCGTTTGATGTTTGTGTAATGCTGTTGAGATGTTGAGTCTGTAAAGCACTTTGGTCAACTCGTGTTGTTTTTAAATGTGCTTTAGAAATAAATTATTATTATTATTATTATTATCATATATATATATATATATATATATATATATATATATATATATATATATATATATATATATATATTAGGGGTGGAATGGTACACAGAAGTCACGGTTTGGTTCATACCTCGGTTCAGACATTACGGTTCGGTACGAGTTCGGTACAATGGAGGGAAAAGCAAAACAAAAATGCAGAAGGCTTGTGCATGTCTCAGGCTGTACCACCGAAGGAAAATAAATTACTTAAGCCTTGTATTTTTTAAATACGTTTTATTAATAAAGTAAAGTCATAGAACCAGTTTAGGTGTAGTGCACTGACAATAGTTTTATATAATTAGTTTATTAATTAAATAAATAAAAAGACAAAAAGACCTTGAGATATGTTTGGTAATTGTACCTGAATGAATTGAAAATTAATTTGCTACATTTCAGAAAAATATATTTGTTTTCCTTAAAATTTTAATTAACAGTAACATAAAAACTTTGCAGTTTGAATGATGTCCTGTATAAACAAAATGACGGAGTATGTTTTTATGTTTCCACTGTTCGATCGTGGCCGCGCCTCACACACACACAAATATAAGTAAACACTTTGCGACATTTCGATCGCGCCCGCGCCTCTCTCTCTCTCTCTCTCTCTCTCTCTCTCTCTCTATATATATATATATTCCAGCATTGCAATCTTTACATCGCAGCATGCTTCAGAGCTAAGGCATGGCTACAGATTAGGTGTCCCTAAAGAACCCGCGTATCTAACAGTAGTTCCGCATTACATTAAAGGACAATTCCGGTGAAAAATGAACCTGGGGTAATTAATACATGGTTACCAAGTTGATCGTTCTCTGGGATGCGTTTTCATGATAATCGAATGTAAAGAGTTTTATCTCTAAAAGCAGATTAGCTTATAACGCTAGTATATGGGGCCACGAATAAGTAAAAATAAATCGCTAGTTAATACCACTAACAAGGCTCAAAATAGCCTCACAATAACACTGTAGCATAATGAGGGTCCCTACATGCAAACCGAAGCATTGAGAACTTTAAGTGTACAGTTTAATAAGAAGATACTTTATAAAGACATTACATTACGCGTATACAGGCAGGAGCCATCTTGGAAAACAATCTCGACTAGTCGAGCCACGAACGCCATGCTAAGTGAGATGAACTGTGACTTGGAATCTCATATGGTCCGGTGTTTCCGTAAGAAAGCACTGAACGCAACCGAGAAAATAAATAAATAAATAAAAATTATTATAAAAAATATTTAAAAAAACGCTCCTTGCTCCCTGAAACAATTATTAAACTAACATTAGCACAAGTTTTGCCTCAGACCACCTGACAAATGAAGCCACGCAATGGTGACGAAGGAGTTAAGATGAAGTTTATAAGAAAGAAAAACTTGTGGCTTTTAAGCTATTTGAGTAAATGAAAACATAATACTTACATTTAAATGTGAATTTGCCGTCCACCATCGAACTCTAGGCCGTCATTTAAAAAAAAAAAAAATGCTGTCGTTACTGGCGCGCGATGACTTATGGGGTAGAATAGGGTAAGATAGTCCGCTAAGTGTCCATTTATGTATCCTTCCTTTCACGGGGAAACGAAGGGTGCATTTGGCGTTGCTTTAGCCTTCGTCGCGCAGCGATGACGCAACCGGCCTTCGAATACGGACTTCGGAGGTTGCAGAATTGAATTGGGACAGCCTTCATTGCGCCGCGGTGATGCAGTCGGCCTTCAAATGCGACCTCCGAAGTGTGCAGCCTTTGAATTGGGACGTCCTTCGTCGCGCCGCTGTGACGTTTAGTCGCGCCGCTGTGACGCAATCAGCCTTCAAATACGGCCTTCGGAGGATGCAGCCTTCACATTGGGACACAGCTAGTGACATAGCCACCCTCCATTATTATTACTCTCATTATAAAGAATTTTGCACCTGAAATTCCCTCTGAGAATAGCGACCCCTGCTGATCTATTTGTACCATGACTCAACCGAATGTCCTGACCCCAATGACTTTGTAAAATAAAAAATAAAAAATAAAAATAAAGCCTTTCTTTTATTTATATCGCGGATGCCCCTAACATTAAGAGAAACTAAAGAAAAAGAAAGGATTAGAAATAACTTGAACAACTACCGTACCCTGGTTTACTCGTAGAACAATACCTGAACAACCCTTCTGTGTTAAAATGAACAAGAACTTATTCAAAAATAGAACCTTCTATATATTTAATGTATAGTATGATGATGAGAAAGAAAGCAAAGGAAGAGAGGGAGAAGAAAAAATCTAAAAATGAAACGTTGGAGGGAGTAAAAAAAAACTGTCCATGGATCTGGTTTAACTGTTCAGCACCTCCCAGAGTATATAACATTATATATATTTCCTTTCCTCTCTTCTGCTGCTTGCTTGGGTCTCTAAAACAGTAAATTCATCAGATCTCCATCTTTTCATCTTTTGGTCGAATCTGGATCCCATCCACATACGCCTTCGCTCCAACAAAGTACGCCGTCTTATATGATATCATATACAGTGAGGAAAATAAGTATTTGAACACCCTGCTATTTTGCAAGTTCTCCCACTTGGAAATCATGGAGGGGTCTGAAATTTTCATCGTAGGTGCATGTCCACTGTGAGAGACATAATCTAAAAAAAAAAATCCAGAAATCACAATATATGATTTTTTAACTATTTATTTGTATGATACAGCTGCAAATAACTATTTGAACACCTGTCTATCAGCTAGAATTCTGACTCTCAAAGACCTGTTAGTCTGCCTTTAAAATGTCCACCTCCACTCCATTTATTATCCTAAATTAGATGCACCTGTTTGAGGTCGTTAGCTGCATAAAGTCATTCAGGTTCCTGGGCACCACCATCTCTCAGGATCTGAAGTGGGACACTCACATAGACTCTATTGTGAAGAAAGCCCAACAGAGACTGTACTTCCTGCGTCAGCTGAGGAAATTCAACCTGCCACAGGAGCTGCTCGTACAGTTCTACTCAGCTGTCATCCAGTCCATCCTCTGCACTTCCATCACCGTCTGGTTCGGCTCTGCTACCAAAACCGACCTCCGTAGACTACAGCGGATAGTTCGGACTGCTGAGCGAATCACTGGCACTACCCTTCCCACACTCAAAGAACTGTACTCATCCAGAGTGAGTAAAAGGGCTCGCAAAATCACTCTGGACCCGTCACACCCAGCACACTTTCTGTTTGAACTGTTACCGTCTGGTCGACGCTACAGAGCACCGAGCACAAAAACAACCAGACACAGGAAAAGTTTCTTTCCCCAGGCCATCTACCTCATGAACACTTAAATGTTCCCCTACTGTGGAACAAACATGTGCAATACTTCCCTCAGACATTTCATTATAGCACCTTATAACTTTCTATATATTAATATATATATTTATTTATTTATTTATTTATTTATTTATTTTAATTTATACCTATGTTACTTGTCACTTGTCTTGTCACTTTATATTGTATGCGTACTGGAAGCTACTGTCACCAAGACAAATTCCTTGTATGCGCAAGCATACTTGGCAATAAAGCTCTTTCTGATTCTGATTCTGATTCTGATTCTGATTCTAAAGACACCTGTCCACCCCATACAATCAGTAAGAATCCAACTACTAACATGGCCAAGACCAAAGAGCTGTCCAAAGACACTAGAGACAAAATTGTACACCTCCACAAGGCTGGAAAGGGCTACGGGGAAATTGCCAAACAGGTTGGTGAAAAAAGGTCCACTGTTGGAGCAATCATTAGAAAATGGAAGAAGCTAAACATGACTGTCAATCTCCCTCGGACTGGGGCTCCATGCAAGATCTCACCTCGTGGGGTCTCAATGATCCTAAGAAAGGTGAGAAATCAACCCAGAACTACACGGGAGGAGCTGGTCAATGACCTGAAAAGAACTGGGACCACCGTTTCCAAGGTTACTGTTGGTAATACACTAAGATGTCATGGTTTGAAATCATGCATGGCACGGAAGGTTCCCCTGCTTAAACCAGCACATGTCAAGGCCCATCTTAAGTTTGCCAATGACCATTTGGATGATCCAGAGGAGTCATGGGAGAAAGTCATGTGGTCAGATGAGACCAAAATAGAACTTTTTGGTCATAATTCCACTAAACATGTTTGGAGGAAGAAGAATGATGAGTACCATCCCAAGAACACCATCCCTACTGTGAAGCATGGGGGTGGTAGCATCATGCTTTGGGGGTGTTTTTCTGCACATGGGACAGGGCGTCTGCACTGTATTAACCCTCTGAGGTCGACAAACGCGCGGGCGCGTTTTGCTGGATTTTCTCCACATTGCAGGGTGTGCGTTCTGCCTCTCCGTCGCGGTGAACTTTTTTTTCTTGAGCACGTCTATAAACTGAAACAAAACTCAGCGAATACTTGTCACACATTTATGAGCCATATACCTTTATAAACATTTAAGTGTGTACTTTTAAATGATCGGATTCAAAACGAAAACAAATATTCTCTGTTTAAGTAATTTGTATAAAACCAACAAGATGTCCAGCTTCTCAGAGGTTAACCCTCTGAGGTCTGAGCTGTTTTCTGGGCCCTGGAGGTGTTCTGACATGCTCTGACATTTCTGGTTATTTCTGTTACTTGTGACATTTTCATGGCTAAAGTCTAATTACACTGTATTCAGCACAAACTCTGCTACGATAATATATCAGCAGCATGTATGTAAAAGTTTGTAGTTTTGAGATAATGACATTTATGCGTGGTTTTTGAAAATACAAAAAAAAATTCTCACTGAAATAAGGCCATGAAACCCATACTGATTATTTCTTCACAAGACTTTTGAAAATTGTATGACGTAGCCTAGAATATTTGCTGCAAAACTATGTGAAAATCACCCTGACTGCTCATTCAGATAAGACAATATATTGATTTAAAAAATGTACGACGTGTTTTGTGTGAAAAAGCCTTATGCGAGAGCTCATTAATATGTAAGCTTTTCTCACCTGAGAAAGACAAAGAACCTCCCCTAACGGCCCTATTAGGAGCTATCAGGCCCCTATCATTCTGAGCAACCTTGCACAATACTGTAAATGAGGAGATTTAAAAAATAATGGCTTTTAAATTGTTTGGATTTATTTACAACACAACATAATCCAAAGATACACAACAAATGCCAAAAAAGCACTTCAAAGACAGAGACCTTTGTGCCATTCCTAAAAACATTGTACATACCTTTCATTTCCAAGATTTTCACTTTACCATGTTCACGTACTGAGACTCATGTGAATGTTGAAGTCCTCAGTGGCATCTGGGACCTGAAAAAAAAAAAAGTGAACATACTGATATCAAGAGAAAGGCCTGCACGATTTTGGAAATAAATATTAGATTTTTCTGGTTAAAATTGCTTTTTAAAATTCCTTTTTAAAATTCACAGAATACACACACACACACACGTTTCCAACGATATATAATATAATGAACACCAGGTTTGTTGTGCCTTGTAGGCATAAGGTATATGCGCAGTGCGGATAAAATAATAATAACAATAAATAACCTATAGCAGCCTATAAATCTTCCAAAAGAAGCTAGAGAAAAATATATTGATTATCATGTTACTTCAAATGTTTCCATCCGTTATGATGATATGAAATGAGATAATAATAAAAACATGAAGCCGTTTGGTGCGTTTTGCTTTCATCCAAAATATGATACATTCAAACGCGATCGCTTGCAAAATATGATACATTCAAACGCGATCGCTTGCAAAATATGATACATTCAAACGCGATCACTCTCAAATATAAAACATTATGGTTACCATAAACATATCTATGTTTGAGCAGATATCCACAAACACAGTAAACACGGGTCTAAATATTATAATATTCCCCATATATCTAGCAACAGTTCAGCTGCAACGTGACATTTATGCAACAATAACAAACTAGGCTATATAAGAATTTCTTACCTTATCTTTCTTGTCTTCAAATCGCGTTCTTCTTCTTCTGAGGTAGCCTAAATCCAATGTAAGCTCAGGCACGTCTTTCAAACTCGACGAAAAGTGAAGTGAAGTGTTTTGTTGTTGAGGTAATGAGCGCGTTCGCGTTCCATGTGGAGATTTGCATGTGAATATCTTTTGCGCGAGTAGGCGTGGCCAAATTAACTGTAATGAGCAAGCGTTTGAGAAGCTGGACATCTTGTTGGTTTTATACAAATTACTTAAACAGAGAATATTTGTTTTCGTTTTGAATCCGATCATTTAAAAGTACACACTTAAATGTTTATAAAGGTATATGGCTCATAAATGTGTGACAAGTATTCGCTGAGTTTTGTTTCAGTTTATAGACGTGCTCAAGAAAAAAAAGTTCACCGCGACGGAGAGGCAGAAAGCACACCCTGTTTATTTTCTTTATTTTACAAAAGCACAATGTTTTGATTTGATTGTAAGTGGACACATACAAAAGGAGAAATATCACAGATTCTTTTTTTATATTTCTTTTTTCTGTATGACCATAAATGATGGAGTAATTTAAGTTTATAGTGCTACAATGTGGAGAAAATCCGGCAAAACGCGTCGGCGCGTTTGTCGACCTCAGAGGGTTAAGGAGAGGATGACCAGGGCCATGTATTGCAAGATTTTGGGGAACAACCTCCTTCCCTCAGTTAGAGCATTAAAGATGGGTCGAGGCTGGGTCTTCCAACATGACAATGACCCGAAGCACACAGCCAGGATAACCAAGGAGTGGCTCTGTAAGAAGCATATCAAGGTTCTGCCGTGGCCTAGCCAGTCTCCAGACCTAAACCCAATAGAGAATCTTTGGAGGGAGCTCAAACTCCGTGTTTCTCAGCGACAGCCCAGAAACCTGACTGATCTAGAGAAGATCTGTGTGGAGGAGTGGGCCAAAATCCCTCCTGCAGTGTGTGCAAACCTGGTGAAAAACTACAGGAAACGTTTGACCTCTGTAATTGCAAACAAAGGCTACTGTACCAAATATTAACATTGATTTTCTCAGGTGTTCAAATACTTTTTTGCAGCTGTATCATACAAATAAATAGTTCAAAAATCATACATTGTGATTTCTGGATTTTTTTTTTAGATTATGTCTCTCACAGTGGACATGCACCTACGATGACAATTTCAGACCCCTCCATGATTTCTAAGTGGGAGAACTTGCAAAATAGCAGGGTGTTCAAATACTTATTTTCCTCACTGTAAATGTCTTAGAAATGATAGCATGTGTTCCCTGTCAGTCAATGTGTTTGCATGCCACTGCACAGGCTATTCACGCAGACATCATTCATCTTGAGCGCTGTCGGTTCACCGTAACTTCTGCTGGTTGCAATTCATAACCTCACCACTAGATGCCGCTAAAAGTCACACAGTGCACCTTTAAAGCTGCTTTATGTCTCACACGGGACAGAGGATTAAGTTATGTTAAGTAGATTAAAGCATTCATGGATTGCAAGATTAAAGCTCTGTTTACACGAGAATGCTCGCGGGTGAAAACGTAAAGATATTTTATCAGATGTGCCTTTCGTTTTGACGGCGACAGCGTTTTTGGGGCTTAAAAACTCAAAAAAGTGAAACCACCCTCCAGAGTGGAAATCTTAAAAACGCTCCACCGTCGCGTTCCCGTCTAAAGGGTAAAAACGCAAAAGTCTGCTAGACAGTGAAGGTTGTACGCAGGCGCGCAGACTTGGTGTTGTTGTGTGGCAGTGCTTCACATTGCCACCTAGCTGCCTGGAGTGCATACTACATCGAATTTCACACACTTTTGTGTCACCATATGCACGCAGATTTCCCCCCCATAGCGCTCGTCTAAACGCAGAATAAAAAGTGATAATGCAACGCCACTTTTGCGTTTTCTCTTCAGATCGTTTCCGTGTAAACATAGCCTAAGTATGTCATTTTCAAGTGTATGCTCAAAAATGGGGACGACATATAAGAGGCTAATTAGAGTAGGCTAACTAGCTAGCTTGCTGGCTGGCTAACATCAACAAGTAAGTACATTAAATAGCCTATATTTTGTGGGTCTATTTTGGAGTCATTTTATATATGATCATATTTCTCTTTGTTTTAAAACATGTACATCAATAGTATTATGCAAAAATAAATAAATACATAAGTAGGAGATTTATGTATTTCAAATGTCTTTTATTAAGATGAATTGATTCCTATAGTAACAGTGCTTAATTCATGCAGCATGGAAAAAATACAACACATTCTTTGACTCAGAACAGATATAAGGACCATAGGTATTTTCTCATGCTCTTTGCATTATAAGGGACTGTTTTTAAGGGTTAAAAGGGTCATAGCTTCTATTTCTACATCACCAAACTAACCCTTATTAGGAACATGACCTCAAAACTCAACAATAGACAATTGAATGCATTACAGGTTGGTCTGGTTTTGCAGGAAGGCTTCTCTAGTTAAATATTTGGCAACACTTTAGAATAATGGCCCTGTCAAGGTTGTGCGCTCACAACAGAATGGAAGTGCCTGGACCCTTTTTTAAAGAATGTATTCACTTGCTGGCTACAAAGAAATGTAACTATCTAAGGCATTTCTAGGATTGTTTACCAAACTTTGTCTTTATACGTCAACCCGAAAATCTGCTCATCTATCGACTCCATACTATTCAAATTCTTGTGGAAAAATAAAACTGAACATGTTAAAAGGAAGACTCTGATAAGAAATGCTTTGGACTTCACTACTCTCAATCAGGCTTTCACGATTGTCTGGATTAAACACTGCCTGAATGCTGATCCTAATTAGTTATGGTTTTTACATTCCTAAATTCATCTTTGAAAAATGTGTGGGGTTATTTTTTTTTATTGTCCTGTGATTTCAAATGCAACAAACTTCTGGTTAAGCTTCCTAATTTTCATAAGCAAGCCTTGGAAGCCTGTAAGCTGGCCTTTTGCCTCAATTTTCCTCCTCATAGGAGTATTTTATGGAACAATCAGAATGTGCTGCATGGAAAAAAATCTGTCTTTATTAAGAATTGATTTGAATTTTTTGTTTTGGATGTGTTAAAGAAGGATGGCACCTTTTATTCCTATTCTGTTTAAAAGCATAATTAGAATGGAACTTTTAAGTTTGACCGTATTTTCGTTTTTGGTCAAATTGCCTTTTGAATGGGAGTGCTTGGGGCACTTCTATGATAGCATTTTTAAAACACTAAGAAGGCTCGACACAACATGAAACTGTGCTGAAAGTCTCACCAGGGGCTCTACACATGAACTCGAGCATTGACTACATTGTTTGTGTACACAGAGTTTACTAAAAAGAAAGGTTTTGTACGACTCACTTTATCAGTTAGTGTTTCCGGTGGCTGGAATTTTGTCAGTCAAAAGTAGTCAATCTCCGAATGCAACGTAATGATCTGACTCCATATAAGCAAATGTCATGAACTTGTAATTTCAATGAAAAGTATGATAACTTAGATAAAAAATTATCCGTGAATTTATATGGAAACAAGCTTTAGGAGCTTTCCATCTTTACTCTCCTTATGTTAAGTTGCATTTGGTAAATGGCATTAATGTAAATAGCAATTTTGATGCTATCACTGTAGTGCCCCATGCTCTCCCATTCAAAAGGCATTTTGACTTAAAACGAAAATACGGTCAATCTTAAAGAGGCGTTTCCATTCTAATTATGCTTTTACACGAAAGTTTAAAATCGGGTAGATTAACAAAAAGAGCCTAGGTTAAAGCAGGGCTATGCAGTTTCGGGAATTTCTTCGCTGTATTCTAGCTTTTTGCTTGCAGGTTTCTCTATAGAGCTCCCCCTACAGCTTCGGAGTTCTTCAATGTGGGCCTCTGAGGAGAGTTCACGGGAGCGCCAGGACGCATGCGCGAGAACTGAGATTACGGCGTTCTTCTTCTACTACTACTTGTTACTGGCTGCTCACTCCTTGGGAGTATTACCGCCATCTACTGTACAAGATGACGTCCCGACATTGCCGGAAGCGCAAAACGGTCTGTTTATAAGCAGAGGAAGACGCGCGCTGTATGTAAGCTATTGAATTCGACACTTACTGTGATTTAGGTCTCTATGATGTCGGGACGTCATCTTGTACAGTAGATGGCGGTAATACTCCCAAGGAGTGAGCAGCCAGTAACAAGTAGTAGTAGAAGAAGAACGCCGTAATCTCAGTTCTCATGCATGTGTCCTGGCGCTCCCGTGAACTCTCGTCAGAGGCCCACATTGAAGAACACTAATAGTTGGATAAAGTCGTTATTTTTGTTGTTTTTCCGCACAAAAAGTATTGTCGTCGCATGATAAACTTAATGTAGAGCCACTGTAGTCACTTGGACTATTTTACTGATGTTTTTAATAACTATTCTGGGCCGGTGAGTTTGGGTTCCTCTGAAAGCCTATGGAGGAGTGAGAAAGCTCTCAGATTTCATCAAAAATATCTTAATTTGTGATCCGAAGATGAACGAAAGACTTACATGGTTGGAACAACATGAGGGTGAGTAATTACTGACAGAATTTTCATTTTTGGGTGAACTAACCCTTTAAAATTTTAAATAGAACAGTATAAAACAGTAGTCCAACAGCGACTTTAAAGGGGGGGTGAAATGCTATTTCATGCATACTGAGTTTTTTACACTGTTAAAGAGTTGGATTCCCATGCTAAACATGGACAAAGTTTCAAAAATTAAATTGTACGTTTGAAGGAGTATTTCTGTGCCAAAAATTGTCCTTCCGGTTTGTCACAAGTTTCGGAAAGTTTTTTTCGAGTATGGGTCTGTGTGACGTTAGCTGGGGCGGAATTTCCTTATATGGGTCCTAAGGGCACTTCTCCCGGAATAGCGCGGGCGCGCGCGCGCGCGCACTCGTAGACCAGAGAGAGAAGAGAGCGAAAGCAGTACCTCATCAAAGCGCTCTGCTCGGCTTTAGGGAAGTCAGTGTCACCAAAGAAGTGGGTTTTTGGTTGCCAGGGCAAGACAACCCTGCACAGATTCCCAAAGAACCCAGCGTTAAGGGACCAGTGGATGGAGTTTGTTTTTTCAGAGCATCAACGGAGTTGTGCAAGACTGTTTGTTCCCTGCATTTCGACGATGATTGTTTTATAAACAAAGCCCAGATCGACGGATTTGCAGATCGTCTAATGCTTAAGGATCGAGCAGTCACAATGATAAAGGTTCGCGGTCGTGGAACTGCAGGCGGTGAGTAAAACTGCTTCAAATGTCTCTGTGTGTTGTTAGCTCGGCGCGTAAGCACAGCTTTAGCTTCGCCCACACGGCATGCCTCCAGCCGCTCGTTTTTTTCCGGAAAGACTCGGTACAGCCTATCTTTCTTTTATAAATATAATAAAACTAAAGACTTTTTGAAGATTTGAAGGATGCAATACTACTCTATAGGTACTCAAGATTAACATGAGATTGACTGAAAATGAGTGTTTCACCCCCCCCTTTAATGATTCCTTTAAAAAAAAAAAGTGCAGCCATTATGTACTAAAATAAAAAGGCATTTAAATCTTTAAATAGTGCAGTATTTAACAATAGTGCAACACCAACCTATAAAGTAAACATAAAAAAAATACAAATCAAAAGAGCAGCAGCTACACAGTAAACAAATAATACTTTAAAACAAGTAGGCAGGGCTGGACTGGGACAGAAAATCGGCCCTGGCATTTTGGCCCAGACTGGCCCACTACATATGATCATAAACACCACCCATCTTTGCACGCCCTTGAATATGAAATTTTAAATTGTAATAATATATCACAATATTAAATTTTTTTCTGTATTTTTGATCAAATAAATGCAGGCTTGATGAGCAGAAGAAACGTCTTTCAAAAACATTAAAAATAGTATGAAATGTAATTGTAGTATCTTACTCCTATGCAATTAGATAAACTGTTCATTCACTACATCACTTTACCTCTGTCTTTATCCCCTTTTATCCTCTTCTCTTCTTTTTGGCACTATATCTATCGCAGACTATAATGCTCATTTATAATGTGTCATGTAAATTCGGCCATCCGTCACAATCAGGAAACTTTCACCGTGTCTAGAACTGGCGCGAGCTGCCAGGCCCGTTTCTACGAGCCTGAAGGCCTATTTATACTTCTGCGTTGAACTCACGCCGTAGCTACGTCGTAGGCTGTGTGTAGCGTGCGTACCCTTCGGTGTACCCTGACGTGCACCTCTCCAAAAATGTAACAACGCGTCAAGTCTACGCGGACACAAGCGCTGTGATTGGTCTGCTAGAACCGCTCCCTCGGGTTTCACACGCTCCCTCTGCATGCGCGTCAACGCGGACAACGACGCAAAAGTATAAATGAAAACCAACACGTTGCCTACAGCATAGAGGCTATGACGTGAGTTCGACGCAGAAGTATAATGAGGCCTTGAGTGTGTTAAGCGTCCTCAAACTAAAGCAATGCTGTCTACATTGGATGCGGCGTCGCGCACGCTACACAACAAATTACCAACAACTGATCGCGTGCGCGCTCTGTTTCTGACGCACTTCAAGCACTCGCTGGGCGGGGGAAGATTGATGTGCCAGACTTTTTTTTTTTTTGCTTTATTTGGTAGTATTTCGAATTAATGGTTTTAAAATAGTATTATAAAAAATAAAAATAAAATAAAAAACTTGTTCACTCATTCTGTTGCCCCATGGATGAGTGGCGCCCCTAGCATTTGCCTATTCCACCTATGCCACGGGCCGGCCCTGCTGGCAGGTTGTGGTCAGCTCCATATGCTGAAATTGTCCGCTTCTGCTCCAGTAAACTCTCGACCATATAGTAGGTACTGTTCCACCTCGTCACTACGTCTTGGTGCAGACGTTTGGTGGGCATTTGGAGATCTTTTTTAATATCCTCCAGGCATGTAGTAGCCAGTGGCGAGTGTTTGAAATGCGTGACTATCTTCCTACCATTCGCCAGTGCATCACTCACACTTCTCTGTGACAGTAGCCCTTCATGCACCACCAGCTGGAGAGTGTGGGCGAAGCATCCCAAACTTGGTACATCCATCTCGTCCATGGCTTTCTTAATGTTGCCAGCGTTGTCGTGCAAAACAGCATGAACGTTGGACTTGGGGATTTTCCACTTTACTAGCATCCCCTCAACTGCTTCGGTAATTAATGTGCCAGTATGTGACCCTCGGAACTCGTTGGCGTGCAGCACCCCACTTAGAGGGGTAAATGCTGACTCTCTATCCACCCAGTGTGACGTTAAACTTAGCAAAGACATGGGGCACACGTCGGAGCTCCAAATGTCCGTGGTAAAGCTGATTGCATGCACATCTTTCAGCATACACGAAATGTGTTCCTAACTGTCTCGTATAATTTGGGTAGCACAGTTTCTGAGATATATTTACGACCTGGCAAACAGTACCTTGACTCCAAATGCTCCATTAAGCAGCGAAATCCCACAATCGACGACAGACAGGGGTTGGTCATCCAGGACAATAAACTCAAAAATTTTGTTGGTTATCTTTGTTGCTTTTTGGCTGTCTTTGGGGAATTTATCTCGTCGCTGGAAGGCAGTTTCCAGAGTTTGCTGCTGCAGTTCGTCCTTCTTTTTCCCCTTAGCTTTGGTAAATTCGTCGTGCTCTTTAGCGTGACGCGTCTTCAAATGTTTGATTATGTTGCTGGTGTTGAAATTTGCAACACCCGTGCAACCCCTCGAAATTGCTTTTTTGCATATGTTGCATGTCACCGTCTTACTGGTGGGAACATCCACTGTAAAGTACTGCCAAACTGCCGACATGATGCGCTAACGTTAGCTCCTTTTAAGGAGGCGTCAGGTGATCAATTCTTCTTTTCCCCTCTAAAACAGCAGCTGCCGATGGCAGCACAGCGCAACTGTTTTAAGAGCGGCGAAGAAGAACTGGAGTCCAAAGGTGGCACAGTCCATAAAGACATGCTTTCTGTTATGTGTAGTTGCATCTTCAGACTTTTCGTCCAGGCTTGTTGCAATAGCAGTTGGTCAGTGTTCAGTCTTTGTTCTCCTTTCAGCCCTGCATGAGGAGGCTCCATCAAATGGTGTTGCACTGTTCATAGATATGCAAATCATCCATCCAACACTTCACACCTCCACAAGAACAGGGACTGAATCTGGGAGCAAACGCTGGTTCCTCTTTCTGAGACGGGAAACAGGATATGAACTTGGGTAGCAGGGATCCTGTGAAGAGCAGAACAACAAACAGCAAAAGCAGACACATGGCATTTGTCAGAGGATTGATATGGTCAGATTAAAATTAGTCTCTGGCAAAAAGCCCTTAAATTGACATACTTAAAGGAACACTCCACACATTTGCATTAAGCTTTGCGTTGTTAGAAACCCAGTCATACTATTGAATGGTCGTGCAACACCCTCTCATTTTCCTCTGAGACGGGAGAAATCCGTATTTACCTCTTACACTTCCTCCCACAATGACGCAAAAAATGTCATTTTGCGTCATTGTCGGAGGAAGTGTAAGTTTAGGAAGTGTAACCTTGTCTATAAAATCTTGACTAAAACCAAAAGCTCTCAATGTCCCCCACAAATAGGAATGTTCGACTCGGTCAAAGGCTTTTTCTTGATCCAAAGAAATCAAGCCAACGTCTAACTTTAACAATTTTGAAACTTCTAATACATCATGAATTAGTGAAATGTTATCAAACATTGATCTACCACGAACATAATAGGTCTGGTCCGGATGGATGACCTCGTCCAGCACTCCAGCCAGTCTGTTAGCTAACGGTGTGTTCACACGGGGCGTCAGCGTCAACGCTTGACGGAAGGCGTGGCTGAAGTTTGGCACTGACGCCATGGTCATAGCAGCGTCAGCCAATGAAATTAGACAGGCCTCTGCCACCTCCTTCCACGCCTGGTCTCCCCGGTACATAAAAAGTGATTGGTCATAAAGGACCGGGTGATTGCCCACCGCAATAATTAGTTTCTCCTCCATTTTAAAATTTATCGTCAGTTTGCTGCTCTTGAACAGGATGAACGTGATTGGCTGCCGCCTGGCTACTGTATTTGCATAGAGCGATCCTGATTGGCTGACGCTTCCGTCTGCGGCGCTTCACTGGCGTTGCTCGCGGCAGAAGTTGAAAAATTCTCAACTTCTGCCGCGAGCAACGCCAGTGAAGCGCCGCCGACGGATCCACAATTATTTTCGGCAACGCTTGACGTCACCCATTCAAAGTCAATGGGAAGCGTTGACGCTGACGCCCCGTGTGAACACACCGTAAGGCCTTGGAGAGCAGTTTGTAATCGCTGCACAGAAGTGAGACGGGGCGCCAGCTCTTTATTTCAGTGAGATCCCCTTTTTTCGGTATGAGGGTGATTATCGCTCTACGACAACTCAGCGGCATCATACCTTCAGACAAGCTGTCATTCAGTACCTGTAATATATCCACTCCCAGCTCCGTCCAGAATGATTTATAAAAATCAACTGGGAGACCATCCACTCCTGGAGCCCTCCCAGACTCCATGCCTTGAAGGGCCTTATGCAGCTCTCCCAAGCTCAACGCACCTGAAAGGGCTGCATTACCCTCTTCAGACATCTGGGGTAAGGAAGTGAACAAGGCATTTCCTTCATTGCTCCCCGACTCAGACTCACTTCTGTATAGATTCTGATAAAAACCAACTGCTCTCCTTCGGATATCAACAGGTTCTAACAACTCCCCATTCTCAGAGCGCAAAGCTTGAATTAAACGTCTTTGCCCATTCTTTTTCTCAAGGCTGAAAAAGTATTTGGACGGCGCATCCATTTGGGCTATACTCTTGCCCAAATCGTCCAAATGCCAATGCCCCTTGTATTCTATATCCCAGCAGATCATCTAACCGAGCCTTTTTCCTTAACCCAATTTCTAAATATTGATTATCTCCAGTGGATTCCGCTAACTGTTGACATTCACTTATTTCAGTTTCTAAATTCTCCAAAGATCTTCTTATCTCTCTAGTAACATTGTGAGTGTACTGCTGACAGAACTGTCTAATTTGAACCTTGCCAAAGTCCCACCACTGTTGTACTGATTCAAATTCGTGCTTTGTATTTCTGTATTCCTCCCAAAAAAACTTGTCACTCAACAGAGAAATATTAAAATGCCAGTAAGCACTTCTAGGTTTGAGAGTGTTTAAAATAAAACAGCATTGCACCATTTGATGATCTGAGAAGCCTATAGGAATAATTTAACATTTATTAAAAATATTAAGATGATGCTTAAATCCATAAACTCTATCCAATCTAGCAAACGACATTACGTCATCTCTTGTATGAACCCATGTGTACTGTCTCTCAGTTCCATTTAATTGCCTCCAGATATCACAGTTCATACTTCTTTATTATGTGGACGAGCCATTTTTGGGAAGGCTCAATATGGTTCAATATGGTTTCTATCCAGTACGGGTTCTGTACAATTAAAATCACCCCCCAAAAATAAATATTCTTCAGAAGAACAGTTTTGCAAGATAGAACATAATGTGTCTAAAAAAACCATCCTTTCAACTGCAGCAGTTGGAGCATAAACACAGATGAAAACAAACACATTATTTTCGAAACAAGCTCTAACTTTTAAAAGTCTGCCTTTAATGATTTCATCAACAACATATGAAATTGGACTAAATCTTTTTGCAAACAAAACAGCAACTCCAGCACTTGTTGAAGTATGATGGCTCAGCACAGAAATACCCTCAAACTCCCTCGCCCAATCAGCAGCATTTTTTCCATCACTGTGTGTTTCTTGTAGTAATATAACATCTAGGTTCTTCTGTTTCATCACTTCATTCAACATGGCTCTTTTCCTAATGTCTCTGGCACCGTTCACATTCAAGGTAGCCAGGCGTACTTCACTCATAACAAAAGTAAGCAGAAAGAAGAAAAACAGCCCTCCAACACACAACACATCATTAAAAGTGGTATCTCTTAATTTTTTTAACATCATTATGCAACTCCTTGTCTAAATTCCTCACAATCTTCTTCAAACGTTACACTTCTCTATTAGTAAAACAACCTTCTGCCATTAGGCTTCTCGTTTTTTCAACAAACTGCTTGATGTCAGGGAAATATTCTTGAACACAAACACCTCTTTTGTTTTTTGTTGCCCTAAGAAACATCTTTATATCCTCATTATCATAGCTTCGACCAGAAAAATCACTTTGAGAAAGCACTACACTGGAGTCAGACAACTCGCTATCACTTTCAGTCTCCTGATCCTCACTAACTTGTACAGTACATCCATTTTTTTGCAAGCCTTTTCATCCTGCAATTGACCAAGCTTTTTCCTTTTTTTGGGAACTTTGAACATATTGTTTTCCATCTCTGTAACAACACAATCCACCTCACATACACTCTGCAACAGCGGCAAAGTCATATTCTCTGCAACACCAGATGATTTTTTGCCTTCTGTGTTCTCAGAAAACTGTACCCCATTCACTTTTCCATCATTGCAAATAGTTTTTTCAACGCGTGTCATACCTGAGTGCTCTCGATGCGTCGAGGTTGAACCAGCCTCAGCGAAGCCAGCAGCATCCAGCCCCTCACCGGGGGGGTCCTTCCCCGTGACCACCGACTCCGGCTTGGCCCGGCTCACCCCCGGCGCCTCACAGTTCAACAAAACAGCCTCGGTTGCTTCACTCGTACCGGGAACGGAATTAACGTTATTTTCTTTATTAGCTTCGGTTTCCTTTAATTTATCCGGACAATTTCGAATTACATGTCCTGATTTGCCGCAACCGAAACACTTTGCTTTCGCGGTTGTAACAAATATCACGTAATCAAATCCCTCAACTCGAAAATTAAGTGACAATTCCAACTCGGCATCATCTTTAACTACCATATATGCGAAACGCCTAAAAGAAACAACGTGTTTCAAAAGAGGGGATTCACTACTGATCGCAATCTTTTTGATTGGGGATACCAGTTTTCTGTAACGAGACAACGCCTGAGTTAATATTTCATCACCAAGAAAAGGGGGAACGTTGGATAAAGTAACTCTTTTTGATGGTAGTAAGAGGGGAAGCACAGTGACAAACTCATCGCTGATCACAATTCCATGCTCAACTAATTCGTTTGCTTTTTCAATACTGTTGAGGAAAATCACCATGGCATTGTTCATCCTAGAGGCAGTCAGGCAGATACAATACATTCATGCCCCACAACCACTCCGACAGCCATGCAACATTCCTCAACACCTGCAGCGGACGCCACTTTAACCGCATGGCGCCGCGTGAGTGAACCCAAACCCTGCGCACTTTGGGCCGTCATGTTTCCCTGATAAAACAGGTAGCACGAGGCCCCAAAGGCAAACACAAGAAAATAAAAAATAAAGAACACAAACAACAACAAAAAAAAAAAAAAAAAAAGAGGGAAAAAAAGATTCACTCGAGTAAATCCACCCACGCTCACAACCGTCCACTCGCACCCAACACTCACGCCGGAAGCAGAGAGAGAGAGAGAGAGAGAGAGGAAGGAGGAGGTAAAGAGAGAGATCCCCAAGAAAGGAACCCAGAGAAGAAGAGAGCCAGAGCATAAAAGAGACAGAGCAACAGTTACAATCTTCTTTTATCCTTTCCTGACCATGCGACTAAAGCCCAGATGTGAGACATTCAAACTGACCAATCAGATAATTACACTTCCCCCACCATACTAAAGGTGTGACAATTCATCGACCCCGAAGTACACACAAACTTGGCCTACAGGCCTAGATCACTATCAGAAACCCCTGTGCCTTTAGGAACTCCAAACGGTCTTTGTGGTAGAAAGAGGGGGTGGAAACAGTAAAGCAAATATCTTTGTTAATTTAAAATATCTTGGATTATTTTCAATCCTACACCACTATGAATGTTTTCAATCTGGTTTTCGCACCCTCCACAGCACTGAGACAGCACTCCTTAGGGTTGTCAATGATCTCCTTATGGCCACTGACTCCGGCTCCACCAGTATTCAAATTCTTCTAGATATTTCCTCTGCATTCGACTCAATCTCTCACAGTATTCTTATCTCACGACTCTCTGCTCTTGGTATTTCTGGATCTGCCCTATCTTGGATCACCTCCTACCTGTCTGGTTGCCAGCATTACATCTCTATCCACCAGGCTAAGTCCACTACTGCATCTGTCCCACACGGTGTTCCCCAGGGTTCTGTTCTTGGGCCTCTCCTCTTCATCATCTACATGCTCCCATTAGATAACATCATCCGTCATCATGGCTTCCATATTCAAATTCCATTGCTATGCAGATGACACCCAACTATACATCCATTCTCAACGCAATGCTCCTTTCCCCACAAATTCCATATCAGCTTGTATTGATCATATAAATGCTTGGATGACCAGTAATTTTCTCAAACTCAACACTGATAAAACAGATCTACTTCTTATTGGTTCACCTCAAATTACATCCCGTTTCTGTGTTGACAGTGTTAACATCGCTGGAGTTTTGGTTCAACCTTCCACCACTGTCAAAAACCTTGGTCTAATCTTTGATTCCTCTCTTTCCTTCCTTCCTTCCACACATCTCCTCACTCACTAAGTCTGCCTTCTTTCACCTACGCAATATCGCACGCTTATGTTCATTTCTGAATATCAATGATGCTGAAACTCTGGTTCACGCTTTCATCACTTCACGGCTTGACTACTGCAATTCTCTCTTCTATGGCTTACCCAATTCATCTATAAATAAGATCCAATATATTCAGAACTCCGCAGCTAGGGTCCTCACAATCACAAAGAAATCTTCTCACATTACTCCGATTTTACACAGACTTCATTGACTTCATTTCGTATTCAATACAAGATACTCCTTATCACATTCAAAGCACTCCATGGTCTTGCGAAAAAAAAAAGAAAGTACTTTACACTGTGAATGAATGGAATGACCTATTTAAAAATTTAAAAAAATGAGTTAATACAAATGACTATTAATCCTACCTGGTGTACTACGCTCACGCTCTACGCTGAGCAAGGTGTTGAGGAGGCCCTTGTAGATACTTCTGTGGTGCTTACACTGGATGAGGTTCTCTCATTGAATGGAGTGGTATCATTGGATGAACCACTGGTCTCACATTCTATTCATTCCAGTGAAATCACAAAATAAAATGCACACAAACGTGTTCCTGCTTGATATACAACCACTGATGAACATATTCGGTTTTAATGAAAGAAAAAAAAAAAAACTATACGAGTGCGGATTAGAAACCAGAACCTCTGACACGCTTGGCTAAAGTTCTAGCACTAGACCATTAAAGTTACACAAGTAAATGTTGCGGATCTATGAATTTATTCTTGTGAAAATTCTCGGCACTAACAATATATATGAAAAATGCACCCAAAATGACCCAATGTACTATTGAAATTGATTTCTGGACATTGTAATGTTATTTTTCCAGAAAATTGTTATTGTACACATGTATTGTATCTGATTTAGCATTGTATAGCAACCTCCCCCCCACCTATGTTGATGACACATGGCTGGGCCTCTGGGGTGTTTAAATTTTCATCAAAATTTGATTGGCTGATAACACACGTCAGTCAAAGTTAAGATCAAATGGAAAATGGTAGCTTCAAAGGAAGGCTAGCTATACTACTAGTGCTGGTCCACAGAGCTGTGTTTAGATGACATATGGAAAATCCAACTCAGCCTCACAAAAATAACCATATTCTTTCTGGAAATATAATCATAACATACTGAAATAGACAGTAATTGAATTTAGACACATTCAGACACACATTAATTTAATTTAATTATGAAAAAATATATATTTTTGATTTTGACAGGGCCAGCAGAGAAGGCCCTGCAGGCCCTGACAGCATTGTAATTTAGAACATTACCATAGTTGTCCATCATGTCCAATAGGGAAAAAAATATATATTGAACCCAGTTTTCATAAAATAAAGATCTGTTGTGGTCCAGAATAAAATGATTGTTCCAAATACAAGTTACAACTAAAATTGTAAGAAAATGCTAATTTCCAATACAGGAGAACTTGTTGATGGAATGCAGACAATTTAAGAGGTAATTTGGACAACTCTAAGTCACATCAAATAAAAAAATTACAGGGTTTCGGTAGGCCTATTTAAAGTGGGTGACTATTATCAGCGGATTCTGTTCATGTGTGCCCAGACATTTTAGAAATCCCGACCTGCTGATGTTTTATGGCCATGTCCGGAATAAAGAGTAGGCCTATGTATGGTAAACCTACATACATAAAGTTAGGGTGATATTAAAGGACATAAACCATGATATAAGATTTTGGCCATATTGCCCATCTCTAAGTCATTTATTCTCTGTGTGACCTGTAAAGTCATGTCCACAAACCTCTTGCGTATTGTTTGGTCACACCACAAGGTGCCACTGCCACCCTGAGCTCGATTGCTATGTCTGAGGTAAAACACGCCCCCCCCATTAGCATACAGAGCAATAAATGTATACCTAAATGGTAACACTTTACTTGAAGGGGTGTGCATAAGACTGATATGACACCTTCATAATCATGACATGACACATGTCATGAAAATGAAGGAGGTTTTATGCATGTTAATGACAATAAGCGTCATTCGCTCAATTATGTAATTTAATACAAAGATGACATTGTTTGAGATGTCTTTATAACAACTTGACAAACCAATACATCCTAACCTGTCATTAATATGTCATAAACATGACATAGATTAATCATCAAACTTAAACGACTTAGCTTTTGTCATTGAGAGCATATGTCATAATTTAAAATATTTTTAAGATGGAAGAATGCGGTTTCACAGATACTAGAAACGTGAATTTCAAATGAAAGATTGGCATCAAAGAGCACAACCAGGTTTTAACGATCCCCACATACACTGGGTAAGAGACGCTTTAAATCTGAATTTGGGAGGACTCAATGTTAGGCTTCTGGTTGTAGCAACGAGGAAACAGGATTTCTGTGCAGCAGACTTTATAAAAAAAAAAAAGAGTCCACCATTAAACATTCAGAATTCACCCAGACAGAAGTTGATCTAAATCCTTGGGAGAACTGACAAAATGTTTAATGTTACATGTTGGTAAAGGACTACTCATGAGAGTATGGTGTCATTAGTATAATTTTGCTGTTATTTATTCTATGCTGTCTTTCTGAATGAAGCAATCTTATGGACTAGGCTATACTTAAACATCTGTTATGTGATAAAGCTTTTCAGGACGGCTAAATAAAAACGATGTTTTTATGATCCTTCTTATTAATAAATAAATAAAAATAACATTTTGGAGGTTCTGCAAGGTGAATGTAAACGTGTGACTAAAGTGTAAATGTAACAATAATCATAACATTATTAGATGGCAAAATGTTGATATGGTTATTACATTCTCATCTTGCTATGGTTACTATGTCAATCATAACAATTTCATGATTCACAGGACTATAATTTAGCGGATTCACTCCCACATTTAAATGCAGTTATCACTCCTTATACTTTACAGTGTGAACGTAACCACTGGTTTTTAGAAGCATGAAAAACACTCTGCACTCTCACTAAAACTCTCGTCATAAACACTGAAGTTGTCCACATCTGCACTGTGAATCTCTTATTTACATCGCGTCTAGACTTTGACTGTTTATGAAGGGATTTTCAAAAGTGTAAAGCTTGTGCTGATTCTGAACATACATTTTGAGCGAATTCTCCGCATGGTGACTCTAAAACGCCTCTGATTGGCCACTGTGTTCATGCGCTTAATATGTCTGTGATTGGCTACAATGCTCAACGCTGAAACAACACAATATAAGTAGTTTTGTTTCGTGTCCTATAGTGCCCGGACTCGACTGTACGAATGAAATTTATACCATTTTACCAATCACACTGAGACATTTAAAATGATAGCAAACATGTAAAGGAAAAAAAACAACAGATTCACAATATACATCATATGTGATATATAAACTTTCTCAGTGAACTTTAAGTGACTTGAATCAGGGGGAAAGGAAGGGAGTAGGGAGAGGGGGATGCATATATAAACGAGGAGATGAGTTTGGACAAGGCGGTGTCCTGTGCTCTTTCTTTGAGATCTTCTGTCCAGGGTGCGTGTTATTGCTTTATTGCAGGGGGTTTGATCTCAGTGTAACCCAGGCTCAAATTAGTCAATTTGCAGTCGACAGAAAAAAACTATTTTGGCGTATTCACCCTTCCAGTAAAACTGTTTATGTGAAAAAAGGACGGTGATAAAAGAAAATTGAGATAAATAATATGCTTTATTAATTATATTAGTAATATGCAAATTACTGCAGTAAAAATGATCCAATTAGAGTTGGAATCTGCACTGCAGGTGTAGATTTTCCAATTGAGTGTGATCAGCAGCGATGCTGACTGTGAGACGCGGACGAGACTGATAGAAGGAGATGAAACGGAAAAACGCGTGTGAAACAAAGCTTAAGAAATTTGAGATAAACGATCTAATTTTGAGAAATAATTAGTAAATGACTACTAAACAAAGCAGAAAAAAGTAAAAGTTAAAGTTAAATTAAGTGTTAATTTGAAAAGTTTTGTGAAAGAGCTTACCTTATGGCCTTGTTGATCCGGAATATCGAGCCAAAGTTAGTTGAGCCATTGCTATAGTTTGTGGTGTCATCTGGAGAAAATATTAACAGAACACTGTTAATTCAGAAGAATCGGTGAGTTGTGGATTTATTTTCATTTGTGTGATGAATTACAATGGTGTTTTGTATTCCTATGTGTGTTAAAATTAAGTGATATGCTCATTGTATATGAAGTATGGCCTATGTTGTAAATGAACGTTAAATGTTGGTGTGAAGAGTAAATACTGTTGAAACAGAGTTAAAAATGAGTTTCTAAAAATGTTATCCTGTGTGTACAGGCCAGTTTTTGTTGTTTGTGTAGAAGTTTGTATTTTCCGCTGTGATTTACGTGCATGGTGAGGATTCATCAAGCCGCGCTGAGAGAAAAGAAAGATGGTGAGCCCCCCAGACTGAACTTGGATCCTTTACTTCTTATCTTCTTATCCACTTAGTGGTGTCGTTTTTTCCTTCTGAACTCTGATGGACTCAGGTATATTTTGACATGTGACGTGAGCAAGATGGCGCCAGTGTGTTTATCGGCTTGCCGTCAGCTCCGTCAACTTCTACTATGTTTGTTTGTGTTGTCACTTACGTTATGTCGGTACTGTTCTGTTGCTGCTACTGTTGCTGCTACAAGGTCCTATGATCAGAAAACTTTGTTGGATCTCAGAAACGCTCTGGTGACCCCTGTTCTTTATGGCAGATGTCACCCTCCTTCTCCCGCACAATTAGGTCCCTTCCAGCTCTCTGCAGACATTCTAGGTCATCACCCTGCATCGACCCCAAATGCCCGCTAGCCCTGCTCGACCGAGATTCGTATCCGTAGCGGTGGAGTAAACTCGCTGAACATCCGCCCTTTGGAATACTCTAGTTGCCCCCAGGCTGCGGTTTACTCAAATGCAAAGGTGGCCCAGGTCAATAGCAGTCTAACAAGACCTTTCGTTCTGAATGACTTTTTTTCTCGTCACAATCTGGATTTCCTGTTTTTGACCTAGATATGGATTAGCGCTGGAGTTGGCCAATTGTCTGTTTTTAGTGAACTTTGCCCAACAAATTGTTCATTTATTAGCACGCCGAGGTGCGTTGGAAGAGGAGGCGGTGTGGCTCTTGTTTTTAGGAACAATTTTAAATTACGGACACTGTTTGCAGGGAGTTTTTCCACCTTCGAACTTCAATGTGTAATTGTAGAATCTGTTACGTCACCATTGGTTTGTGTACTGATCTATAGGCCCCCTAAGCCAGACAAAGACTTTATAACTGAATTCTCTGACTTTCTTTCCCATTTTGTGTCACTGTATGATCGTCTCCTTATACTTGGTGACTTTAATATTCATGTTTGCTCTCCGGGTAGACCTATGGTTAGCGAATTCTGTGGTGTAATAGATGCTTTTGGCCTTACGCAACATATAGATAAAGCTACTCATAAACTGGGACATACACTTGATCTAATTTTATCTTATGGTTTTATTGCTGATAATATTGTGATTGAGGAGGCCACTTTCTCTGATCATAAGCCCATTATATTTAACATCACCCTTTTCAGTCCCCTGCAAACTGTCAGAGTTCAGGATTATTACTCTCGCCAGATACATTTTCTTGAGTGGAAATGTTGCATCTACTATTGCAACAGCGGCATCGTTCTCCTCTAGTCCGGATGAATTAGTTTCCCTTTTTCACTCATCTTGCTCTTCCATACTTGACTCGGTAGCACCTTTCACATACACCCGCCCCAAATTAAAATCTCATTACTGGCTAGATGAGGATACGCGCTCTCTTAGGCAGGCCTGTCGTAAAGCTGAAAGGTAATGGAAAAAAGGATCATATCAATGGGTCTCATTCATGAAACACGAGCAGAACGAATTTTTGTGTAAATCGTGTGTAAAGTGGTTCTGGTGTAAATTTTCGGATTCATTAAAATGTTCATATTTTCCAAATGTTAGTTGGTACGAAAGAAATCTACACCTGCTCCCAGCCACGCGTAAATAGTGCGTTTAACATCCGAACGTTTTGCTCATTAATAAGGCTGCATTTTAATTCACCTTAATCGGGTACATATTTACATAGCATTTTGAAAAAATATTATAAAGACATCATTGAAGTAATCCATGTGACTCCAGTGGATTAACCTCAAGTTTATGAAGTGAGTGCTTTGTTTGCACAAAAAAAACGTGAATGTGCGTTGAAGATTGATAGATTAATATTTTGTAAATATTTTTATTTTTGCACTAAGCACTCACATCGCTTCATAAACTTGAGGTTAATCCACTGGAGTCACATGGATTACTTCAATGATGTCTTTGTAACCTTTTGGGTTTTTTCCAAACAGCAGTTAATTCTGTCATAGGCCTACTCATTTATACTAAGATATACTTGTCAGACAATTCAATGAATTCATATTTTTGTGAATGTTATAATAAATGTTAAAGTTATGGTTTATTGTGCTATAATTATGGTTTGTTTTAACAAAAAAGCTTTTGTCATGTTAAGTTGTGTTGAAGTTGACTTAACTCATAATTTTAAGGCAAACTTCTTAGTTAATTGTTACAACAAACTATATGTAGTTAAGATTAAGTTGAGTTAACTTAAAATAGTTTGTTCATATAATATTAAATTAAGTTGAGTGAACTTAAATTTGTAAGTAAACTTAATCCCTTTGATTGCTTGGATAAATTGATACAATCTTTTATCCTAAGTTATGACAACAAAACAACGTTAAGTTAAAAAATAATCTTTGATTCAGATAACAAAATAATAGCTGAAACAACAAAATCATTTGTTGTAAAAACTCACATTTTTAGTTTCAATGAACTTAAAATTTTAAGGCAACCAGGTAACTTACTTTTTTTAGTCAAACTAACAAATCATTTTTTACAGTGTATCCAGGTTCCAGAGCATGAGCTGTGGGTGTAGGAGAGGTCAACTCTATCTAGCCTGTGTCACTCAACCTCCTGTAACAGGTGGAGGTGAGCCCACAAGGAAGTTTGTTCAGTCTGAACCCAACTGGGCCCATTCCATCTGCATGCACATTCATTAAAAAACACTCCTGCCTATATGACAGCTAAACAAGGAAACATCTGACAAATGCAATAGGTGTGGAATGGAAAAACTGCTTTAAGGCATTGTTGAGGGATTAAGACACACCACACAGTTTAAGTAATGGCCTGTCCACATTTATAAATAAAGGCACTGCTCAGATTCTGACACCTGCAGTTCAGCATCCCTATATTCTGGTAAAGCCGTTGAAGTTTGCTCTGCTCTGCGTTTATCTCTGGTAAAATCACTTTTCTGTATTTCATCCCATCTGCTTTTAATGGATTTTTCTTTCAAAGTAATAATTATTTTTTATGTACTGTAAATACACCAATGCTTTTTCCAAAGGTTGTATTTGCACTTTTTGTGATGTTTTTATACTATTTGTTATATAATATGTTTCTAAATATACACTTTTTTATTTTAAATTTTATTTTATATATGCATGTGTGTGTTTGTGTTCATATAAATATGCAGGTGCAGGAGGTGAAGTTTCTCATAATGAGGTTTCTAATCTCATTGTGTGTGTCTCTGCTGCTGCTGATTAATGGTGAGGCTTTTACAGCACTAGCAATACAGAAGTGTGATCAATAATCTGGCATTAAAATGACTGATTTAAATAAGTGAATTAACTATGCTTTCCTATTATTAAAGCATAATGCGTATATTCTTATTTGACAGGCGGAATAATCAATGGACCAACACCAGGTAATTTTTACACTCATTCTTGCTGCTCCCAGACTGTGTTCAGTTGACTCAAATTTCAGCATTTCCACCAGATTTGTTCAGGAGGAATTATCCCCTTTTAAAAGAATGTTCAAGGTTCAATAAAAATTAAGTTTTGTTGGCAGCATTTGTGGTATGTATAAAGCAAAAGGCTTTGTCATGTCCATCAACATTAAAATGTTCAGTAAACATATTCAGTGTGTATGTAATAGTAATAATATATATGTATGTATGTATATATATATATATATATATATATATATATATATATATATATATATATATATATATATATATATATATATATATACTACTGGTCAAAAGTTTAAGATCGGTAAGATTTTTTTATGTTTTTAAAAGAAGTCTCTTCTGCTCACCAAGGCTGCATTTATTTGATAAAAAAACAATAAAAAAAACCCAGTATTATTGTGAAATATTATGACAATTTAAAATGACTGTTTTCTATTTGAATATATTTTAAAATGTAATTTATTCCTCAGATCAAAGCTGAATTTTCAGCATCATTACTCCAGTCTTCAGTGTCACATGATCCTTCAGAAATCATTCTAATATGATGTTATGCTCAAAAAACATGCATTATTATTATCAATGTTGTAAAGAGTTGTGTACAATTTTTTTTTCAAAATTCTTTGATGAATAGAAAGTTCAAAAGAACAGCATTTATTTAAAATAGAATATTTTCTAACATTATAATTTTTGGCAGGTGTTTCACAACAATGATTGCCTAGCTGTTGTCCCTGGTCCAAGAGATTATCTTAGATGAGAAAGAGTTCCAAGCTTGTACAGTCACTGGTCGCGCCTTATTGAGTCGCGCAGTTGTATGTTCAACGTTGTCAATATTGACAAGGCTATGGATCCAGAATGATTTCATACACATATCCGGAAAGAACCAATTTTTCAAAATTGTTTTCTTTGCAGAGGTAAACCCTGCAAATACCATTTTGAGCTGAATTTGCTTTAGATTTATATCAGAATTATCATTAAGGAGACAGAAACCAGGATTGGGAACATAAAAAATGTCAAGTATATCCGCTAAAACTGAACTTACATGCAACCAGAACTTAGAGATAACTGGACACTCCCAAAACATGTGTAAAAACGTTCCAGGTGTAGCAGTGTTACATATATGACAGTTGTGAGTAGGTTGTAATTTCATCTGGACTCTCTTATAAGGTGTGATGTAGGCTCTATGTATGGTTTTGAAGTGAATTAGTTGGTGAGCTAGGTTCTTAGAAGTCATACTTAAATTGCACCATATTCTCTCCAAATCTAATTTTATATTTAAACTTCCCAACTCCCTGTTCCATATGGATTCAATTGGCAAAGCCTTGGCACTGTGCTGAATCAGTGCACTATATATTAAAGAGACAGAAGATCTGCCCAGTAATGGTGCAATCCATTGTAACATGGGATGTGAAGGGAGAGGAGAATTCCAGGGAACTCCATACGTTTTAAAGGCAGATCTTAGCTGAAGGTAAACAAAATAAGAGGACACAGGAAGCGAAAAGCGTGTTCTTAAATCTTGAATGGAGCAAAGACCTTGAGTATCGTATATATCACCTAATGTATTCACCCCAAGGGATGACCAAGATGGTTGATTGAATGGTTTGCTGCCACATAGTAACCTCAGGTTATGCCAGAGTGGCGTGTTCTGACAGAATTTAGGTGGGCCGCCCATCCACCGTTCTGCTTTCTTCCACACTTGAATAGAGTTAACAATGATGGGCCAAAATTATTTTTAATTGTTTTGTTTGCTACCCTGGAGAATAGTATGTCTTGACAGGCTGCTAAAATGATCAAATTCCTTAATAATTGGGTGAATAGAGGTGTCAAAGTTATCTAAGAACAAGATTGTATCATCCGCATACAGAGAGATAATATGCTTATGATGACCAATTTCCATAGGGGAAGCTGTAGATTGCCTAATGGCTTGTGCTAGAGGTTCCAGAGAAAGACAAATTAAGAGTGGACAGCCCTGTCTTGTACCACGCTGCAGGGTAAAAGGAGAAGAGATTATGTCACCTGTTAGAACACTTGCTAAAGGTGAGTGGTATAGCACCTTGATCATTGCTATAAAATTATGCCTGAAACCAAAACGTTGCAAAACTGCCCACATATATTTCCACTCTAACCTATCGAAGGCTTTCTCTGCGTCGAGTGAAAATAAGGCACAAGGATTTGGGTGTGTCTCTGCAACCTCTATAATGTGTAGCAACCTTCTCATGTTATCAGATGCATAGCGTCCCTTGATAAATCCTGTTTGATCCTCATTGACTAGAGATTTAATAACTTTTTCCAGGCGCAGAGCGAGTACTTTGGCATATATCTTGAGATCGCTTGTAAGTAAAGATATTGGTCTAAAATTAGAGCATTTTTCAAGAGTAAGGGGATGAGTGCTGTTTTTTGGTCTCTATGGAAGGTCCCACTTCTGACTGCAAAGTTAAATGAATTCAGCATGAGTGTGCCCACCATGTCCCATAGTTCTAGATAAAGCTCTGGAGGGAGGCCATCCAAGCCAGGCGATTTGCCTTTGAGACATTTTGCAGCTCTGTGTAGTTCATCCAGCTCTAATGCAGTTTCCAGATCATCTTGGTCAGTTTGCTTGAGGCAGGGAAGCTCTAGTATATCAAGAAAAAGTTAACTGGTAGCATCATCATAAGAAATCTCTGATTTGTATAAGTTTTCATAAAATGTATGCATTATTAATGGCCTCGGGTTAGTAGTAATTTTGCCCTCAGGTGTATTTATTGCTGGAATGTGAGCTTGTAACTTAGTCCACTGAAGCAAGCGTATGTAGAACCCATATGCAGTTTAATGAAAATCAGAATCAGACATAGAAACAAAAAACATGGCAAGGCATGGCGAACACAAACTCAGGAACATGAACTTACTAAGTGGTTACATCAGCAATACAAGACCCCGACACACGGCAAACATGAGGGCTTAAATACACACAAGACTAATGACTAGACAAGGGACACCTGTGAACAATGATCAAACAATCAGACAATAAACTCATGACAAGACACATGGCAGGATCACATGACTACAAGGGATCACATGACAGACAAGGAAGCAAACACAACAAGAACAAAACCAGACCAAAACCGTGACAGAATCCCCCCCTCTAAGGGCGTCTCCCGACGCCCTGCAAAACATAAAAGTTCAGGTGGGTGGTGGAGCGGAGGCGGTCTTGGGGGAGGGATGGTGGGCCAGGTCCGTGCAGGGGGACAGGACATGGGACGTGGCATGGCGTGGGCGGACCTGGGCCTTGCGGACCTGGGCCATGGCAAGGCGTGGGCGGACCAGGGCCGTGACGAAGCTTGGGCGGACCAGGGCCGTGACGAAGCTTGGGCGGACCAGGGCCGTGACGAAGCTTGGGCGGACCAGGGCCGTGACGAAGCGTGGGCGGATCCGGCAGTGCAGGAAGCCAGGGTGGATCTGGTAGTGCAGGAAGCCAGGGCGGATCAGGCAGTGCAGGAAGCCAGGGTGGATCCGGCAGTGCAGGAAGCCAGGGCGGATCCGGCTGTGCTGGAGGCCAGGGCGGATCCGGCTGTGTGGGAGACCAGGGCGGATCCGGCTGTGTGGGAGACCAGGGCGGATCCGGCTGTGTGGGAGACCATGGCGTTGCAGCCTCCATGGTCCCATCAATGACCCTATTACCCCCTCCCAAAATTTTCTTGGGGAGAGCCAGGGGGTATAGGACTGGCTCAGACGTGGTGAGATCAGGCACTGCCTGGGCAGACGAGGCGTGGTCAGGCGCTGGCTGGGCAGACGAGGCGTGGTCAGGCGCTGGCTGAGCTGACGAGGCGTGGTCAGGCGCTGGCTGAGCTGACGAGGCGTGGTCAGGCGCTGGCTGAGCTGACGAGGCGTGGTCAGGCGCTGGCTGAGCTGACGAGGCGTGGTCAGGCGCTGGCTGGGCAGACGAGGCGTGGTCAGGCGCAGTACAGGCCGACCACACACACCAAATGGCTGTGGCAAAAATGGTGAGTGTGGCTGTCATTGAAGGCTCAGATGTAGCGGCAGCCATTTTGTCCGAAGACATGGCGTGGAGAGACTCAGGCATGGCGTGGAGAGACTCAGGCATGGCGTGGAGAGACTCAGGCATGGCGTGGAGAGACTCAGGCATGGCGTGGAGAGACTCAGGCATGGCGTGGAGAGACTCAGGCATGGCGTGGAGAGACTCAGGCATGGCGAATATTGTGGAGTTGTGGGGTTCTTCATCAAACCTCACGTTCTCCACCTCACCCACTGTGTAATTAGAACCAGTTAAAAACAAAATAAAGTCTATTTGCTGGCATAGTGTAGAATGGTGATCAAATGAAGGCATTAACTCAGCGAGTTCATCATCCAATCCATTTTGAAAGCACCATTTTAAATAAGTCTCATCCCAAGATACCTGATCCGTGAAACATAGAAAATCCTTAATGTACGCTTCCAGGGGACGATTCCCCTGCCGTAGATTTAGGAGTGCAGCTGCTGGGTTCATGGTTGGTCTTGTATTATGTAACTTAGTCCACTGAAGCAAGCGTATGTAGAACCCATATGCAGTTTAATGAAAATCAGAATCAGACATAGAAACAAAAAACATGGCAAGGCATGGCGAACACAAACTCAGGAACATGAACTTACTAAGTGGTTACATCAGCAATACAAGACCCCGACACACGGCAAACATGAGGGCTTAAATACACACAAGACTAATGACTAGACAAGGGACACCTGTGAACAATGATCAAACAATCAGACAATAAACTCATGACAAGACACATGGCAGGATCACATGACTACAAGGGATCACATGACAGACAAGGAAGCAAACACAACAAGAACAAAACCAGACCAAAACCGTGACAGAGCTTTTGTTTCACATTCCTTAAGCATAAGAGCCAGTAGATGACTAGGCCTCTCTGCTTCAAAATAGTACTTTTGTCTGGTTCTATGCCAGATAAATTCCGCCTTTGATACGGCCAATGTATTGTATTCATCTTTTAAGGATGCCAGCAGTTTGGACTGATCATCTGAAAAGCTATGTTTTTGTAGGTTCTCTAATGATCCTATTTTGTTTTCAAGATTTGTGATCTGGGAAGCTTTTGTTTTAGCTAAAGTTGAGGAGAATGAAATACAGAAACCACGAATAAAACACTTTGTGGCGTCCCATAAAACTTGTGGATTAGAGCAACCCTTTGTGTTAATATCTAAAAAATATTTTAGTTGTACTTTGAGCGAACTAAGAAATCCAGAGTTAGTTAGTAAAGATGTGTTTAAACGCCACCTGGGGGGCTTTGTCTTAATGTTGGGCAGATCGATGTTGCATAAAATTGCAGAGTGATCAGATAGTAGAATTGGTAAGATAGTAATGGACGTATGTCCTGCAATAAGGGTTGGGCTAAGAAAAATATAATCTATCCGGGAAAATGTTTTATGTCTATTGGCGAAAAATGTGTAATCTCTAGCAGTAGTATTCTGTATACGCCAAATATCCACAAGATTTAAATCTTTGAGAAGCGACTTCAATAAGTTAGAAGAAGGATTACCTATTGCATCTGAATTAGATTTATCAAGAGACGGATTAAGGGATGGGATAAACTATATACAAAAACAAAGGCAAAAATCCGTAGGTCTGTAAGAATATAAACATTTTCTGATACGTGACCAATCTACCACAACGCATGGCAATAGAATCAGATAAACCCACATAATCTTAATACATTCGTCACCTCTCGAATTGGGTTAGCAAGGCTAATTTAGTGTATTTGTTTTTAGATCATACCTTGTAGGACCCTGAGATTGACCATTGCAACATAACTTGTTAGGTGATCTAAGATAGTTCCTCCATGTCCACTAAATTGCCTTCTCTGGCGTGAGGAGGATCCCTGTGGTTGTTTTCTTCGGTCTGGTTTGAGGCTGCGTCAGTAGCACCACCATCTCGCCGTAACGGTGTAAAGGTGGACCTCCGCGGAAGAGAGTTGATAAAATCTTCGGCGGCCTGGGGGGAATCAAACATCTTCTTTTCGCCTTTATACTGCAGTTTTATCCGCGGAAGATAGATGAGGAATGGCTCCAGGCCCATGCCCTTACCCTTGTTCATGGTAGAACTAAAGCTCTTTCTCTTTGCTGTTGTCGCTGGACTGTAGTCGGGGAAGAACTGGATAGTGCCGGCTGTTGGCGCCGAAGCAGGAGCGGGAGGCGTGAGCAGGTGAGCGGATGCGTGCGCGCCATTGGCAGCGAACTTCACTGGATAAACTTGACGTGCCCCGTTCAGGATAGCCGATCTGTCTTGCCAACAGAGTAATCTGAAGATGAGGGTGTGCGGCTTGTTGGATTTAGCCTCTCCTCCATCATACACACGATGAGCCCGTTCAATGTCAGTGTCTCGGCCCACCAATGAGGGGATCCACTTGGGAAGATTATCTTTCAGGTAGCCGATTGCATCCGAACCCTCCACTGCTTCTGGTAAGCCAACCAGCCTTACATTATTTCTTCTTCCCCTGTCCTCCAGGTCTGTCAACTTTGTGGTGAGCTGGTCTAGCTGTGTCTTTAGTTCGATAACCGATCGCCTGTCCTCTCGTGCAGCCGTCTGAACAGATTCCACTCGGTCTTGAGTCCGTTTAGTAGATTTGGCTACCTTCTCAAGTTCACTGCTGATCTCCTTCACAGTTTCATTAGTCTTCTGGATTTCCATTCGCAAGTCACGTAGTGCTGGGACAAGAATAGAGTCCACAGCTTCCCTGACCGCGGAGGCTACGGCCACATCTAGACCACGTTGTTGTTCTTGGAGAGCTAGCTTTATTCCATTAGCAATAGCTGCATCGAGTTCTTCCTTGGAGATGGCAGAATCCTTGAATTTTTTCTTTATGGGCGATTGTTCATTTTCCCTTTTCCGTGCTTCTTTGCTTAGGGAAGGATTCATGATGAGATAGATGTCGAAGTATTTTAAGTATGTTAAAGGATTATTGAAAAAATAAGACCATGCGAGCAGAGCCGAAAACTATGCTGGCATCGCTGTCGATGGGTCACGTGATCTGTTTAACTCATCCTTGATGAATACAAGTATTGATTTATTTTATTTCTTTCCCCCCAAAATAAAATTAAAATTCTTACTGACCCCAAACTTTTGAAGGGTAGTGTTTAATGTTACAAAAGCTTTCCATTTTCAGATAAATGCTGTTCTTTTGAACTTTGTATTCATCATAGCATCATGAAATAAAAATTCAACAATGTTTCTTGATCATCAGATCATCATATTAGAGTGATTTCTGAAGGATCATGTGACACTGAAGACTGGAGTAATGATGCTGAAAATTCAGCTTTGATCACAGGAATAAATTACACTTTACTATATATTCACATAGAAAACAGCTGTTTTAAATTGTAATAATATTTCACAATATGACTGTTTTTGTTTGTATTTTTAATCAAATAAATGCAGCCTTGGTGTGCAGAAGATACTTCTTTTAAAAACATTAAAAATCTTACCGATCTAAAACTTTTGATAATTTAATTTTACATAATGAGTTTTACAAAGTTTTACAATTATATAAAACATTTATGCTGCATTATGCTTTATGCTCAGTCTCACCAATGACATGAACATACTAATGTTGAGTAGATTTGTGTGGTCATATCAGCCTTCTTGATCTGAGGAAAAGTAGATCAAAGGCTATGAGTACATTTAGCTTAAATTATTATACCATTGCAACTTTTGCCCAGTATCGTGGACTACATAAATTGGCCTGGTCTCAATGTCAGACACTGAGTTTTGTTCCAATATATAAAGGCACAGCCTCACTCTTGGCATCTTTGTGGTCAACTTCTTAGTACATAGCAGGCAAACAGTTTTGATAATAAAAATCCATTTCTTGTACCATTTGACCCCAGTTGGTGAGGGTTGTAACATCAAAATGTATATTTAAATTATTATTAATAATTATTGAGCGGTAGCAAAAAATAACAGACTGAAAAAGTATGGTGCAAAAACATTGGTTTATTATATACAAATTGTTGGAAAAGTGCTGGAATACTGAGAAATGTGATCAAGTGTGCATATTCACAATAGAACAAATAACAAAGACACAGAGAGGGGAAAAGGTACATGGGCGGCTCCAAAGGAATGAAATAACAAAACAAAACCAATTCTAGCTGACGTTATAATTCTAACCTGACAAGCAAAATCAAAAGAGTAGAGAAAAGAAAAAAAAATCTTCAGTGTCAAAGATGTCCTAACTAGACTACTCTATCTAGCCAAACACAAAACTTACAGTGGGTGGCACACGGCCCTAACCAAGTGTGTGTAGACAAACAAAAAACCCCATGTGTGTCACGTGTCATTTTTACCTTAGTGATAGGAAGATCAGATCATTTTACTGACATGGATCTTTAAATCGCTTCAGCAAAATGAATGAATCTTTATTCAAGTAATTTCACCCACCTCTCAAGTCTTCTGGTCTGAGTCGTTCGTTCTTTTGTCATGTGACAGCTGGGCTGTCCTCAAGCTCCATTGCTGTCCTCACTCACATCCGCGTCGCCTCAGTCCTCTGGGCCCCTGGCTCCACCTTGGCCGCTCGACGCCGGGACTCCGCCTTAGTCTCCAGGTTCATCATTGTCGCCGGGTCTCTCTGTTAATCGGACATCGTCTGGGACCCACCATCTCCCTGTGTCACCTCAGTCGGACAGGCCCAAGTTTCCACCATGGCTCCTACCTCCATCATTTCCGCTGTGGGTCACCTTCCTCCTGGCTGGCACCCGTTTCGCTCTGAACTCTCGGTGGCCATCCGTTCCTCCATGGATTCTTCCCCAATCCACTCCATGGGCCCTTCCACTATTCGCTCCTCCATGGCTTCTCCCAGCGTCCCCTCCTCCATAGGGGTTGTCAGTTCTGCTGTGGTGGTCTTCTGCTCCACTTTGAAAATCCTCTGCTCCTCCACTATCCTGAACTTAATTTTTCATTTAAGGCGCCATGAGTCACCTTCCGGAAGGGAGGAGTTCAGTCACGTTTTGCCTGTGTTTTGGTATCGTTTTCATATTGGACTTTCAGTTTTCTGTGTTCCTTTGTTCCAGTTATTAGTTACCATGGACACTGTGACGAAAAAATCTGAAAATCGTCCATCATTTTGACAGATTACACTGAATATTTGATATATTTAAGTTCAGTAATTTCACTTAAATGACAATAAATAGTTAATTTTAATTGCCATTTAAGTGAAATTACTGAACTTAAATACATGAGCTTGATAAAAATGATCATTCTAGAATATCTATCTGATTGTAACTTATGACTGTAATTCTCACCCCTATCCACTTGGTGGCGAGTGCACTCTTGCTGACTAAGTTAATGATCAACTAATGGCTTTTCTGAGTGACATGGGACAAGTTTACAAGCAGTTTTATTTACATCTTTCTGCGGTTGAAACACTGACTGAGTGATTACATGAGGGACATGATGCAGATTTCGGTAAGTTGGACAGTATCTTTCAAGATATTTTCTGTTCACTCATGTTCATTTTGTTCAGTAATGTAGTAAAGAGGAAGGCACGTTTTCACTTGCACTACATTAGGAGGCATGGAGGGCCCTGAACGGCATGAACAGTGTATGGAACTCCAACCTCTCCCGCCAAATCAAACTCAGCTTCTTCTACGCGACGGTAGAGTCCGTTCTCCTCTATGGCAGTGAATGCTGGACCCTGAATCCAACCCTAGAGAAGTCCCTGGACGGGTGCTACACCAGGATGCTGCGTGCAGTGCTTAACATCAGCAAGAGTGCGCATGTAACCAACAAAATCCTGTATGAGGGAGTACCAAGAGTGAGCAACAAGATTGCTGTGAGGAGAATGAGACTTGCAGGACATTGCCGAAGGCATCGAGAGCTGCCAGCCAGCAAGCTGGTGCTATGGGAACCAACACATGGCCATCGGTCAAGAGGACGTCCCACGCTAACATACGTGGACATACTCAAGAGGGATGCAGGAGCCCAGAACACCAACGAACTGGCCAGATGCATGGAGAATCGGGATGACTGGAGGCAACGATGGAAGGCTCGTCTGAGGACGACCTAGAGAGACATTAAAGTGCGGCAAAACTGTATTTATTATTTGGATTTTGTGATAAAATGAACAGAATTTGAAAGCGGAGAGACTGTTTCATATCAAAATCAGAATCAAAATCTTTATTTGTCATTATACAAAAGAGTACAGCAAAATTAAATGCAATCCTATTCAGCACAATCTCCCACTTTACAAACAATAATCCTATATGTACAAAAGAACCCCATTTCTCCTATGTAACATTTGACAAAATAAGTGGTAAAGAGTAAACTGAAAAAAAAAAAAATTATATATATATATATATATATATATATATATATATATATATATATATATAGTTTGAACATAGGTGCAAAAGTGGATGGTGATGAATTAGAAGGTTGTCCAACGCTTAGTTGTTTGGTGAGTTGTAAGGTTTCCCAGCAAACGAATGAAAAGAGTGCTTCAGTAGTATAAGCAGGGTGTTTGGTCACATAACACTTAGCAGGATCCACAGCTGATGAGCAATAGTTACATCCCAAACAAATCCTCTACAAGAAAACACCAAACACATCAATTAAACTATATGGATTCCACATCAGCTCACCCAAACAATTCATACTAACAATTAAACTTACTTTTTAGCAGGAATCAAACAGGATTGGTAAACAGTAAGCAAACAACCATGAGGCAGCATCAAACAGACCTTACGCCTGGTTCACACCGGACACCGAAGCGACGCGGAACGGAAAATCACGCACGGTCCGGCGCCTGCCTGTTCACACCAGACACGTATTCTCCGTGGCGGTCTACAAGCGCTTCTGCTCAGTTGTTGTTTATTCAGAGCTATTTTTTTACATCATGGGTAAGTAAATAACCTCATAAAATGAATACACCATGTTTCTGTAACCAAGAAGTTTGTACACTTCTTTTATTAATCCGTTGTCGAGACACACACGCAGCCAGAGAGAGAATATGGTAGACAGTAGTAGTGTAGATATACCGTTGAAATATACATCCTCTATTTAAATTTATTAAATCTATTTTGTTGTGTTTTTTCTTTGTTTGTTTTCATCTTTCTAGTCTGTTTAGATACACAAATATGATCGCATTTGTCACTCGCGGTATTTAAATTTTTGAAAATTGTTTATATTTTGACAATTGACCGGATTGTCTCATGTTTCTTGGTGTGACTTCCTGCCGGAATTGACGCGGATCACTCACGGCTCGCGCAAAAAATAGACCAGACGCCGAAACTGGCGCTTCACGGCGCGGGCCGGCTGCGGCAGGTTGGCTCCGCGTCTGGTGTGAACGAGACCATAGGTTAACATGGGCGCCGAAAGGAAGCGGCCTCCGTTCCGCGCCGCTTCGGCGTCCGGTGTGAACCAGGCTTTACTCTACTGCTTCCTGTTTTATCTCATACAATGTGCTCTCTTGTATCCCCCTAGTGGCTAGGAAACAAATAGCACCCACAAGTGGACTAAAAGAAACCCTGTGACAGGCGGTGACTGTTACAATATATATATATATATATATATAATGAAGAGTTCAGATGCAAAAGCCTCTAAGTGCCATCTGAAAATTTATTCTAGAATGATCATTTTTATCAAGCTCATGTATTTAAGTTCAGTAATTTCACTTAAATGGCAATTAAAATTAACTATTTATTGTCATTTAAGTGAAATTACTGAACTTAAATATTCAAGCTTGATAAAAATGATCATTCTAGAAGAAATTTTCAGATGGCACTTACAGGCTTTTGCATCTGAACTCTTCATATATATATAATCTGATCAGTGCCTTTATTTACAAATGTGGGCAGACTATGACTTTATCTAGAATCAACAACACCTTAAACCGTGTGTTGTGTCTTAATCACTCAACAATACCTTAAACCAGTTTTTCCATTCCATACCTATTGTGTTTGTCAGATATTTCCTTGTATAGCTGCCATTTAGGTGGAAATGTTTTTCAATTAACATGCATGCAGTTGGTAAAATGGTATAAATTTAATTCGTACAGTTGAGTCCGGGCACTATAGGACACGAAACAAAACTACTTATATTGTGTTGTTTCAGCGTTGAGCATTGTAGCCAATCACAGACATATTAAGCGCATGAACACAGTGGCCAATCAGAGGCGTTTTACGGAGTCACCATGCGGAGAATTCGCTCAAATGTTCAGAATCAGCACAAGCTTTACACTTTTGAAAATCCCTTCATAAACAGTCAAAGTCTAGACGCGATGTAAATAAGAGATTCACAGTGCAGATGTGGACAACTTCAGTGTTTATGACGAGAGTTTTAGTGAGAGTGCAGAACATGGTAAGTAAGGGATGGCTTAATGGGAGCGCTAATAGTTTTGTTTTTCATGGTTCTAAAAGACCAGTGGTTACGTTCACACTGTAAAGTGTAAGGAGTGATAACTGCATTTAAATGTGGGAGTGAATCCGCTAAATTATAGTCCTGTGAATCATGAAATTGTTATGATTGACATAGTAACCATAGCAAGATGAGAATGTGATAACCATATCAACATTTTGCCATCTAATAATGTTATGATTTTTGTTACATTTATGGTTTAGTTATAAGTTTGCAATACATTCACCTTGCAGAACCTCCAAAATGTTATTTTAATTTATTTTTTAATAACAAGGATCATAAAAACATTGACTTCCTGTTGGGTGGAGTGGGTTGAAACCAAGTGAACTTTGTCCTATATGACGTCATCAATGACCATTCCAAATTTCGTGCACATAAGAGAAATTTCATCCTCACCACAGCCTGCATTTGGGGGAGCTATAAAGCCCCTCAACCATACCCAAGCTCAAGTAATACATTATCTTTAGAGGTTCAATGAAACTGAAAATCGAGGAGCTAGAGGGAAGTCGGAGCCAGATGGGGCCGAAGGGATGGAGACCCGAAAGCGCAGCGGAAGGCTTGAAATTCTGCAGCGCAGACAAAGTGATGTCAGACCAAGGTGGAGCCGGTGGGGCGAGGAAGCACGGTGCAGCTGAGGGGACGACGGCCTGGAGGTCTGAGGTGGAGCACAGGAGTTGACACCCCTTGGCTGAGCTGGCGAATCTGAAGCCCAAGGCTGATCTAAGCAGGGTAGAGGCTGGGCATATCATTAGCGGCAATGAATGCTTTGAGCTGGGTAGGACCTGCACCAATGAATGACATTTAAAGATGGACAGTACCATCTGTGACAAAGACGAGTTGGAACAGGACTGGACCAGCAGAGACGAAGAAGAAGAGGAAGACTTGGGTCTGAGCAGAACCAGCAGAAATAACACCCTGCCGTGGGTGTAGGCTCTGGGGTGAGGACGACCTCTGGGTGGATGGACCTTGGAATGTAAGATGTAACAATCCTCTTCAACCACCCCTACAGTCACATGGGGAACCCCCAAACCACAATGCATAATCGATGAACTGCTGCAATGTGCAGCTGGAGTTCCCCATAGGCATTATTAATAAGAGGTGCTTGCCAAGCTCACTCCAAAAACAGCCCTTTAGTTTGTCATCATTCCAGGGAACGAGCTGAGACAGCTCCAAGAATTCCTCCACATAATCCTCCAGAGGATGTGTTTCCTGGAGTAAATCAATCATCCTGTCCTGTGGAGTAAAGCAAACTGCTGAGTAATAATCCATACTCCTTACTGTTCAGTACTGATGTTACATATGACCCTGAAGCTTTAAAGCATGTATCGAGTACGCAGCGCAATTTCTCATGAAGCTCCATACCGGTTCGCTTATTGTTTTTAGAGAAACACATTATCAATGAAAAACAAAGCCTCACTTTCTTTCCAATCACGTGTATTCTTCACTTTTTATGTCAGAATGTTTTAACCCAAACTATTACTCTAAAAGGGTTTATAAAAAAAATGCTTGTCTGGAAAAATACATTTATAAAAATAATTTATTCTGAAGCAATATTCTCATCATTGTTCTATCAGCTTTGACATATATAAATCTGCATATTTGTGATATTTACCCCGAGGGCTTTTTTTTTTTTACCTTTAAAAGGGGCATTTCTTTCCTAATGTTATTAAAAGTACAGTATGCTTCATCTTTCAATTCAAAATTTTGCATTTGATCAATATATTCAATTAGAAATATTAAGACACTATAGGGCTGTTACCAATCAAATTAAATCATTTACACTAAAAAAAACATTAAATACAATAGTATAATAAAATAATAAATAATATAAAAATAATATAATAAAATAATATTATGAGATTGTTGGGGAATAGAATAGAATAGAATCGGGCATTTATATAGCGCTTTCATATGTACTACTGTACACCCAAAGCGCTTTACACTCATATCTCCTCAACCACCACCAGTGTGAAGCATCCACTGGGATGATGCGACGGCAGCCACAGTACAACGGCTCCAGTGCGCTCACCACACACCAGCTATAGGTGGAGAGAGGAGAGAGAGTGATAGAGCCAATTCAATGTAAGGGGATTATTAGGAGGCCATGATTGGTAAGGGCCAATGGGTGGAATGTGGCCAGGACACTGGGGTTACACCCCTACTCTTTATGAGAAATGCCATGGGATTTTTAATGACCACAGAGAGTCAGGACCTCGGTTTTACGTCTCATCCGAAGGACGGTGCTCTTTGACAGTATAGTGTCCCCATCACTACACTGGGGTGTTAGGACCCACACAGACCACAGGGTGAGCGCCCCCTGCTGGCCTCACTAACAGCTCTTCCAGCAGCAACCTGGTTTTCTCAGGAGGTCTCCCATCCAGGTACTAACCAGGCTCAACCCTGCTTAGCTTCAGTGGGCAACCAGTGTTGGGCTACAGGGTGATATGGCTGCTGGCGGAAATCCAACATGTTGCAAGCAAATGGTTTAGAGAATAAAAAAATCAAATTTTTGTTTACCATCCGTACAAATATCGCTCTCAGTGTGGGAAATACCATCCAAGTGAATAAATACGTTCTGGAACTGTAATAGACTTTGTTCATCTCTCTTTTTCTGTAATAGGTCAGGCACAAACTAGTGCAGCACCACGGACAGGTAATTATAGACCTTTGAATTAGACCCAGATCTGCTTTTCACACAACTTGTAAAACAGCCTAAAAAATTAGTTTGAACTGAAAAACATAAAGCACTGCAATCAATCTGATATGTCAACATCTTCATCTAAACATAACATTGTTGTTTATTTGTGTGTTAATTTCTTCTGCTTCAACAGTGACATTGAACACGACTTCCTCACGGCCAGGACTCAAAGGTAATGATGCTGAGGAGGATGAAACTCCAAACTTTGTTTGTTATCTCATCAAAAATACAAAACTAACAAACAAAAATTAACAAACGAAAAACCTAATGACCTGTTTTTCTCTCTTTATATTGTTTTGTGATTAATAGCTGTCAAGTTGGTGAATGGACCCAACCTCTGTTCTGGAAGAGTGGAGGTTCTCCACAATGGAACATGGGGAACAGTGTGTGATGATCTGTGGGATTCTACAGACGCAGCAGTGGTGTGTAGAGAACTGGGCTGTGGCAGTGTTATAGAGGCAAAGAGTTCTGCTTATTTTGGACAAGGTTCTGGACAAATATGGTTGGATGATGTCCAGTGCCGTGGGAATGAATCAACACTGACAAACTGTTCATCAAATGCATGGGGATCACATGACTGTGGGCACAATGAAGATGCTGGAGTCATCTGCCAAGGTGAGTCAAACTCATTTATTTTCACTTTAATTAATGAAACAATGAAAAGCCATGTCAACTAATGATGAGGAGGCAGGAAACTAAAGAGACGCATGCTAAAAGTCCTTGAAAACAAAACAAGAACAGCCTAAACATGACATTACTCCCCCCTCCGGAAGGCGGCTCCTGATGCCTGAAGACTAATGAGCAGGCAATCTCTTTGGGGGAAGTGAATTGGGAGGCAGCTAATGTGTACATTAAGCTTCATTTAGAACTTTGTAACTTTTGCCCAGTTGGTTGCATGGGCTAAATTAATTGGCCTGTTCTCAATGTCAGACATTGAGTTTTGTTCCACTCACTTCATGTTTGGAATCTCTGCAGTCCACTTTCTTAGCATGTTGAAGGCGAATGGTTTAGAGAATAAAAACTTAATTTTTGTTTACCATCCGTTTGAATATCACTCTCAGTGTGGGAAAGACCATGCAAATGAAGAAATCCGTTCTGGAACTGTAATAGACTTTGTTCATCTCTCTTTTTCTGTAATAGGCCGGGCACAAACTAGTGCAGCACCATCGACAGGTAATTATAGACCTTTGAATTAGAACCAGATCTGCTTTTCACACAACTTTTAAAACAGCCTAAAAAATTAGTTTGACCTGAAAAACATAAAGCACTGTAATCAATCTGATATGTCAACATCTTCATCTAAACATAACATTGTTGTTTATTTGTGTGTTAGTTTCTTCTGCTTCAACAGCGACATTGAATACGACTTCCTCACGGCCAGTACCCAAAGGTAATGATGCTGAGGAGGATGAAACTCCACTATTATTACCACTTTGTTTGTTATCTCATCAAAAATACAAAACTAACAAACAAAAATTAACAAACGGAAAACCTAATGACCTGTTTTTCTCTCTTTATATTGTTTTGTGATTAATAGCTGTCAAGTTGGTGAATGGACCCAACCTCTGTTCTGGAAGAGTGGAGGTTCTCCACAATGGAACATGGGGAACAGTGTGTGATGATCTGTGGGATTCTATAGACGCAGCAGTGGTGTGTAGAGAACTGGGCTGTGGCAGTGTTATAGAGGCAAAGAGTTCTGCTTATTTTGGACAAGGTTCTGGACAAATATGGTTGGATGATGTCCAGTGCCGTGGGAATGAATCAACACTGACAAACTGTTCATCAAATGCATGGGGATCACATGACTGTGTGCATGGTGAAGATGCTGGAGTCATCTGCCAAGGTGAGTCAAACACATTTATTCATGCTTTAATTAATGAAACAATGAATAGGCATGACAACTAATGATGAGAAGGCAGGAAATGAAAGAGACGCATGCTAAAAGTCCTTGAAAACAAAACAAGAACAGACTAAACATGACATTACTCCCCCCTTCGGAAGGCGGCTCCTGATGCCTGAAGACTAATGAGCAGGCAATCTCTTTGGGGGAAGTGAATTGGGAGGCAGCTAATGTGTACATTAAGCTTCATTTAGAACTTTGTAACTTTTGCCCAGTTGGTTGCATGGGCTAAATTAATTGGCCTGTTCTCAATGTCAGACATTGAGTTTTGTTCCACTCTCTTCATGCTTGCAATCTATGCAGTCCACTTTCTTAGCATGTTGAAGGCGAATGGTTTAGAGAATGAAAACCTAATTTTTGTTTACCATCCGTTTGAATATCACTCTCAGTGTGGGAAAGACCATGCAAATGAAGAAATCCGTTCTGGAACTGTAATAGACTTTGTTCATCTCTCTTTTTCTGTAGCTGGCCAGGCACAAACTAGTGCAGCACCATCGACAGGTAAATATAGACCTTTGAATTAGAACCAGATCTGCTTTTCACACAACTTTTAAAACAGCCTAAAAAATGAGTTTGAACTGAAAAACATAAAGCACTGCAATCAATCTGATATGTCAACATCTTCATCTAAACATAACATTGTTGTTTATTTGTGTGTTAGTTTCTTCTGCTTCAACAGCGACATTGAACACGACTTCCTCACGGCCAGTACCCAAAGGTAATGATGCTGAGGAGGATGAAACTCCACTATTATTACCACTTTGTTTATCTCATCAAAAAATACAAAACTAACAAACAAAAATTAACAAACGAAAAACCTAATGACCTGTTTTTCTCTCTTTATATTGTTTTGTGATTAATAGCTGTCAAGTTGGTGAATGGACCCAACCTCTGTTCTGGAAGAGTGGAGGTTCTCCACAATGGAATATGGGGAACAGTGTGTGATGATCTGTGGGATTCTACAGACGCAGCAGTCGTGTGTAGAGAACTGGGCTGTGGGAGTGTTATAGAGGCAAAGAGTTCTGCTTATTTTGGACAAGGTTCTGGACAAATATGGTTGGATGATGTCCAGTGCCATGGGAATGAATCAACACTGACAAACTGTTCATCAAATGCATGGGGAACACATAACTGTGGGCACAATGAAGATGCTGGAGTCATCTGCCAAGGTGAGTCAAACACATTTATTCATGCTCTAATTAATGAAACAATGAATAGGCATGACAACTAATGATGAGGAGGCAGGAATCAAAAGATACACATGCTAAAATTCCTTGAAAACGAAACAAGAACAGATTAAACGTGACATTACTCCCCCCTCCGGAAGGCGGCTCCTGATGCCTGAAGACTAATGAGCAGGCAATCTCTTTGGGGGAAGTGAATTGGGAGGCAGCTAATGTGTACATTAAGCTTCATTTAGAACTTTGTAACTTTTGCCCAGTTGGTTGCATGGGCTAAATGAATTGGCCTGTTCTCAATGTCAGACAATGAGTTTTGTTCCACTCACTTCATGCTCACATTCTATGCAGTCCACTTTCTTAGCATGTTGAAGGCGAATGGTTTAGAGAATAAAAACCTAATTTTTGTTTACCATCCGTTTGAATATCACTCTCAGTGTGGGAAAGACCATGCAAATGAAGAAATCCGTTCTGGAACTGTATTAGACTTTGTTCATCTCTCTTTTTCTGTAGCAGGCCAGGCACAAACTAGTGCAGCACCACAGACAGGTAATTATAGACCTTTGAATTAGAACCAGATCTGCTTTTCACACAACTTTTAAAACAGCCTAAAAAATTAGTTTGAACTGAAAAACATAAAGCACTGCAATCAATCTGATATGTCAACATCTTCATCTAAACATAACATTGTTGTTTATTTGTGTGTTAGTTTCTTCTGCTTCAACAGCGACATTGAACACGACTTCCTCACGGCCAGTACCCAAAGGTAATGATGCTGATGAGGATGAAACTTCACTAATATTACCACTTTGTTTGTTATCTCATCAAAAATACAAAACTAACAAACAAAAATTAACAAACGAAAAACCTAATGACCTGTTTTTCTCTCTTTATATTGTTTTGTGATTAATAGCTGTTAAGTTGGTGAATGGACCCAACCTCTGTTCTGGAAGAGTGGAGGTTCTCCACAATGGAACATGGGGAACAGTGTGTGATGATCTGTGGGATTCTACAGACGCAGCAGTGGTGTGTAGAGAACTGGGCTGTGGGAGTGTTATAGAGGCAAAGAGTTCTGCTTATTTTGGACAAGGTTCTGGACAAATATGGTTGGATAATGTCCAGTGCCATGGGAATGAATCAACACTGACAAACTGTTCATCAAATGCATGGGGATCACATGACTGTGTGCACGGTGAAGATGCTGGAGTCATCTGCCAAGGTGAGTCAAACACATTTATTCATGCTTTAATTAATGAAACAATGAAAAGCCATGACAACTAATGATGAGAAGGCAGGAAATTAAAGAGACGCATGCTAAAAGTCCTTGAAAACAAAACAAGAACAGACTAAACATGACATTACTCCCCCCTCCGGAAAGCGGCTCCTGATGCCTGAAGACTAATGAGCAGGCAATCTCTTTGGGGGAAGTGTCAGGGCAGGTAGCAGCGTAAGGTTTGGAAGTCCGTGGTGCAGACAGAGCGATGTCAGACCAAGGTGGACGGTTCTGGGTGGAGCAGAGGGAGGGAGGATCCAAGGTGGAGTCGACTGCTCGACAGGCTGAGGTGGAGCTACAGGCCTGGAGGTCTGATGTGGAGCACTGCAATTGACACCCCTGGGCTGAGCTGGCGAATCTGATGCCCAAGGCTGGTCTAAGAAGGGTAGAGTAAATAGTGGAGCTGAGGGACTGAAGAGAGCCAGAAAAGAAGGGGCCGAAGGACTGAATGGCTTGGGCAGAGGAGGTGGGAGAGGGAGGCTAGGTGGGCATATCATTAGTGGCAACAAAAGCTTTGAGCTGGTTAGGACCAGCGGCGATGAAGGAGGCTTGAAGATGGACAGTACCATCTGTGACGAAGATGAGTCGGAACCGGACTGGACCGGTGGAGACGGAGAAGAAGAGGAAGACTTGGTCTGGGCAGACCCAATGGAAATGAAGGGACTTGGATGCCGGACGGAACCAGTGGAGGAGGAAGGGCCTGAGCACAGGAAGTGATCAGCAAATCGTTCTCTCCAAACTGAATTCAAATACTGGAGGAAGGGCTTCACCACACAACTCATCATCCAGCTCCACCAGTACCAGTACTCCACCAGGATCCATCTGTTGTATCCTTCACTTCACGGGGAACGAAGGACGCATTTGGAGGCCGCATTTGAAGGAGCCTTTGTGGCGCAACGGTGACGCAATCGGCCTTCGAAGGATGCAGCCTCTGAATTGGGACCAAGCTAATGTGTACATTTAAGCTTCATTTAGAACTTTGTAACTTTTGCCCAGTTGGTGGCATGGGCTAAATGAATTGACCTGGTCTCAATGTCAGACACTGAATTTTGTTCCACTCACTTCATGCTTGCAATCTATGCAGTCCACTCTCTTAGCATGGTGAAGGCGAATGGTTTAGAGAATAAAAACCTAATTTTTGTTTACCATCCGTTTGAATATCACTCTCAGTGTGGGAAAGACCATGCAAATGAAGAAATCCGTTCTGGAACTGTAATAGACTTTGTTCATCTCTATTTTTCTGTAGCAGGCCAGGATGAAACTCCACTAATATTACCACTTTGTTTGTTATCTCATCAAAAATACAAAACTAACAAACAAAAATTAACAAACGAAAAACCTAATGACCTGTTTTTCTCTCTTTATATTGTTTTGTGATTAATAGCTGTCAAGTTGGTGAATGGACCCAACCTCTGTTCTGGAAGAGTGGAGGTTCTCCACAATGGAACATGGGGAACAGTGTGTGATGATCTGTGGGATTCTACAGACGCAGCAGTGGTGTGTAGAGAACTGGGCTGTGGCAGTGTTATAGAGGCAAAGAGTTCTGCTTATTTTGGACAAGGTTCTGGACAAATATGGTTGGATGATGTCCAGTGCCGTGGGAATGAATCAACACTGACAAACTGTTCATCAAATGCATGGGGATCACATGACTGTGTGCATGGTGAAGATGCTGGAGTCATCTGCCAAGGTGAGTCAAACACATTTATTCATGCTTTAATTAATGAAACAATGAATAGGCATGACAACTAATGATGAGAAGGCAGGAAATGAAAGAGACGCATGCTAAAAGTCCTTGAAAACAAAACAAGAACAGACTAAACATGACATTACTCCCCCCTTCGGAAGGCGGCTCCTGATGCCTGAAGACTAATGAGCAGGCAATCTCTTTGGGGGAAGTGAATTGGGAGGCAGCTAATGTGTACATTAAGCTTCATTTAGAACTTTGTAACTTTTGCCCAGTTGGTTGCATGGGCTAAATTAATTGGCCTGTTCTCAATGTCAGACATTGAGTTTTGTTCCACTCTCTTCATGCTTGCAATCTATGCAGTCCACTTTCTTAGCATGTTGAAGGCGAATGGTTTAGAGAATGAAAACCTAATTTTTGTTTACCATCCGTTTGAATATCACTCTCAGTGTGGGAAAGACCATGCAAATGAAGAAATCCGTTCTGGAACTGTAATAGACTTTGTTCATCTCTCTTTTTCTGTAGCTGGCCAGGCACAAACTAGTGCAGCACCATCGACAGGTAAATATAGACCTTTGAATTAGAACCAGATCTGCTTTTCACACAACTTTTAAAACAGCCTAAAAAATGAGTTTGAACTGAAAAACATAAAGCACTGCAATCAATCTGATATGTCAACATCTTCATCTAAACATAACATTGTTGTTTATTTGTGTGTTAGTTTCTTCTGCTTCAACAGCGACATTGAACACGACTTCCTCACGGCCAGTACCCAAAGGTAATGATGCTGAGGAGGATGAAACTCCACTATTATTACCACTTTGTTTATCTCATCAAAAAATACAAAACTAACAAACAAAAATTAACAAACGAAAAACCTAATGACCTGTTTTTCTCTCTTTATATTGTTTTGTGATTAATAGCTGTCAAGTTGGTGAATGGACCCAACCTCTGTTCTGGAAGAGTGGAGGTTCTCCACAATGGAATATGGGGAACAGTGTGTGATGATCTGTGGGATTCTACAGACGCAGCAGTGGTGTGTAGAGAACTGGGCTGTGGGAGTGTTATAGAGGCAAAGAGTTCTGCTTATTTTGGACAAGGTTCTGGACAAATATGGTTGGATGATGTCCAGTGCCATGGGAATGAATCAACACTGACAAACTGTTCATCAAATGCATGGGGATCACATAACTGTGGGCACAATGAAGATGCTGGAGTCATCTGCCAAGGTGAGTCAAACACATTTATTCATGCTCTAATTAATGAAACAATGAATAGGCATGACAACTAATGATGAGGAGGCAGGAAACAAAAGATACACATGCTAAAATTCCTTGAAAACGAAACAAGAACAGATTAAACGTGACATTACTCCCCCCTCCGGAAGGCGGCTCCTGATGCCTGAAGACTAATGAGCAGGCAATCTCTTTGGGGGAAGTGAATTGGGAGGCAGCTAATGTGTACATTAAGCTTCATTTAGAACTAGAGCGATGTCAGACCAAGGTGGACGGTTCTGGGTGGAGCAGAGGGAGGGAGGATCCAAGGTGGAGTCGACTGCTCGACAGGCTGAGGTGGAGCTACAGGCCTGGAGGTCTGATGTGGAGCACTGCAATTGACACCCCTGGGCTGAGCTGGCGAATCTGATGCCCAAGGCTGGTCTAAGAAGGGTAGAGTAAATAGTGGAGCTGAGGGACTGAAGAGAGCCAGAAAAGAAGGGGCCGAAGGACTGAATGGCTTGGGCAGAGGAGGTGGGAGAGGGAGGCTAGGTGGGCATATCATTAGTGGCAAAAAAAGCTTTGAGCTGGTTAGGACCAGCGGCGATGAAGGAGGCTTGAAGATGGACAGTACCATCTGTGACGAAGATGAGTCGGAACCGGACTGGACCGGTGGAGATGGAGAAGAAGAGGAAGATTTGGTCTGGGCAGACCCAATGGAAATGAAGGGACTTGGATGCTGGACGGAACCAGTGGAGGAGGAAGGGCCTGAGCACAGGAAGTGATCAGCAAATCGTTCTCTCCAAACTGAATTCAAATACTGGAGGAAGGGCTTCACCACACAACTCATCATCCAGCTCCACCAGTACCAGTACTCCACCAGGATCCATCTGTTGTATCCTTCACTTCACGGGGAACGAAGGACGCATTTGGAGGCCGCATTTTAAGGAGCCTTTGTGGCGCAACGGTGACGCAATCGGCCTTCGAAGGATGCAGCCTCTGAATTGGGACCAAGCTAATGTGTACATTTAAGCTTCATTTAGAACTTTGTAACTTTTGCCCAGTTGGTGGCATGGGCTAAATGAATTGACCTGGTCTCAATGTCAGACACTGAATTTTGTTCCACTCACTTCATGCTTGCAATCTATGCAGTCCACTTTCTTAGCATGGTGAAGGCGAATGGTTTAGAGAATAAAAACCTAATTTTTGTTTACCATCCGTTTGAATATCACTCTCAGTGTGGGAAAGACCATGCAAATGAAGAAATCCGTTCTGGAACTGTAATAGACTTTGTTCATCTCTATTTTTCTGTAGCAGGCCAGGATGAAACTCCAGTAATATTACCACTTTGTTTGTTATCTCATCAAAAATACAAAACTAACAAACAAAAATTAACAAACGAAAAACCTAATGACCTGTTTTTCTCTCTTTATATTGTTTTGTAATTAATAGCTGTCAAGTTGGTGAATGGACCCAACCTCTGTTCTGGAAGAGTGGAGGTTCTCCACAAGGGAATATGGGGAACAGTGTGTGATGATCTGTGGGATTCTACAGACGCAGCAGTGGTGTGTAGAGAACTGGGCTGTGGCAGTGTTATAGAGGCAAAGAGTTTAGCTTATTTTGGACAAGGTTCTGGACAAATATGGTTGGATGATGTCCAGTGCCGTGGGAATGAATCAACACTGACAAACTGTTCATCAAATGCATGGGGATCACATGACTGTGCGCACGGTGAAGATGCTGGAGTCATCTGCCAAGGTGAGTCAAACACATTTATTCATGCTTTGATTAATGAAACAATGAATAGCCATGACAACTAATGATGAGAAGGCAGGAAACAAAAGATACACATGCTAAAAGTCCTTGAAAACGAAACAAGAACAGACTAAACATGACATTACTCCCCCCTCCAGAAGGTAGCTCCTGATGCCTGAAGATTAATGAGCAGGCAATCTCTTTGGGGGGGAAGTGAATTGGGAGGCAGCTAATGTGTACATTAAAGGAGAACTCCGGTCAATTTTAACATTGAGCTCATTTTTTCATGGGAAAGACCATGCAAATGAAGAAATCCGTTCTGGAACTGTAATAGACTTTGTTCATCTCTCTTTTTCTGTAATAGGTCGGGAACAAACTAGTGCAGCACCATCGACAGGTAATTATAGACCTTTGAATTAGAACCAGATCTGCTTTTCACACAACTTTTAAAGGGGTCATGACATGAGAAACCAAATTTGCCTTGATCTTTTGGTATATAAGAGGTCTTTGTACCATTAAAACGTCCTGCAAGTTTCATAGCTTAAGACGTCCTCCCCATTATAAACGAATAATTTATTTAATCAAGCTCTAAATACAGCTCGTTCTCGATCCATGGTATGAAGTGACGTCACGGTACGAAGTGACGTAGCAGTCGTTTGCATATGACCGCTTCCAGCGTAGACAACTACGCTTCAAGCGCAAGATAACTACGCCTTATTTCATCATCGCATCCATAGATATCATATATAAACGCTAGATGTCTTATGGCGCAGTCACTTCCGGCATCACCGTTCGGCCATCTTGTCACAGGCAGGCTTAAAGGGTTAGTTCACCCAAAAATGAAAATTCTGTCAGTAATTACTCAACCTCATGTTGTTCCAACCGCGTAAGACCTTCGTTCATCTTCGGAAAACAAATTAAGATATTTTTGATGAAATCTGAGTGCTGGATCACTTCTCCATAGGCTGCTAGGTGGCCCAAACTTGCTGGCCCAGAAAAGTTATTAAAGAGATCGTTAATATAGTCCAAGTGACTACAGTGGCTCAATCTTAAGTATATCAAGCGACGAGAATACTTTTTGTGCGCAAAAACAAACAAAAATAATGACTTTATTCCACTATTCATTTCCTTCTCTCTGGGCCTCGTAGTGTTTTTGCGCTGCGCGTCTGTGTTATACGTCATCACGCATCACACACATGACCAGCGTCGGCCAATAGTGAGCCTACGTGGTGACGTGTAACACAGACGCGCTGCGCAAAAACACTACGAGGCCCAGAGAGAAGGAAATGAATAGTGGAATAAAGTCGTTATTTTTGTTTGTTTTTGCGCACAAAAAGTATTCTCGTCGCTTGATATACTTAAGATTGAGCCACTGTAGTCACATGGACTATATTAACGATCTCTTTAATAACTTTTCTGGGCCAGCAAGTTTGGGCCACCTAGCAGCCTATGGAGAAGTGATCCAGCACTCAGATTTCATCAAAAATATCTTAATTTGTGTTCCGAAGATGAATGAAGGTCTTACGCGGTTGGAACAACATGAGGGTGAGTAATTACCATTTTTGGGTGAACTAACCCTTTAATGTAAGGTGAGTGATCAGCACGCACACAAATCCTCTTATCTCGCTGAAATCTTGACGGATTTACAAACGGTTTGGTTTCTTACAAACGTTATTAACGTGGCTATAATTCAGAATGCTTGAACATGTATGTTATAATTATTCATATGTATGCAGTGTATGTATGCAGTGTCATAACTACATCTCTGACGTTTATAACAAACCAAACCGTTTGAAAATCGGTAAAAAATTATACAAGTTATGGTTATTTAAAAGTACATGCACCATTAAACGAGTGAGCGAGCACACTGTGGCATGATGGCCGCCACGTGCGGACATTGACCTCAATTGGCCAGCAGCGCGCACGAGACATCTAGCGTTTATATATGATATCTATGATCGCATCTGTCACGCGCTTCACATGTGTTCAGTCGACGTGCAGCGAGTGGGTCTATTTACAAGAAGATTGCGATGTCACGCAGATGTGCTGTTCCTGGCTGTGGACAAACAACATGTTTGAATAATATACGTGTCATGATCCTGCCATTTAGTCTTTAATTTTCCCTGGTCTTGAGGCAGGATCATGGCAGACCCATGTTTTATGTGTAAGCACATGGCCATTTGTTTGGGCTGTGTGCTTGCGTTGTCTCGTTCCTTGCCCCGCCCCCCTTGTTATCCTCGTTTTGTCATTATTGCTTCACCTGTGTCACCTGTTTCCCTCATTAGTTTCTCCCCATTTAATCCCCTTGTGTTTGCTGTCCTGGGCCGGTTCATTGTTACTTGTTACATGATACTAGCTGTCTGTTAATTGATGTGAAACCTACTGTGAGTACCTGTTGAAAGTCTTGTCTAGAAAGAAGCGTTTGTTCCTGTCTTAGCTGTTAGTTTATTGTTCAGTTACCTGTCAGAGTCTTAGTCTAGTCTTGTTAGTCTTATATTGTTGTTCCTGTCTTGTTTTGCCCCCTCTTGGGTTTTGTTTTCCCTGTTTTTCTGTAATAAACGTTGTTCACTTGCATACTGTCTGCATTTGGGTTTATCCGCTTGCACCATCATAACAGAATGAACCGGCCAAGACCGAACCCAGCAGACATTATGTCCTCTTGTGTCGAGCATAACCCAGATGATCTGAAGGATTGGTGGCACAGGACCATCGCTGACTCTATGAGGGGCAAACTCCCGATTCCCTCCCAGGGGGAGCTATCATTGAGGGAGTATGCTCGGGTCGCGAACGAGAGGAGGTTTTTCCTGCCTGATGTCCTCCTAAACCGCTACCTCATTGTGGGTCTCAACTCTCCTCCACCCCTGGCTGAACGGGAGAAGCTGGTTGGCCATTCGTTCGCTGATATGGTGGATTGTTTATCGAGGAGGGAGTTGCGGGGGTCCATCTTGTCTTCACCACCAGTCAAGCTGCCAGTGATTCCGGAGGGTTGTGTCCTAGGTGTTGTTTCCCAGGGGGATCAAGCTGGTCCCACTTCCACTCCCGTTACGTCATCCGGACCCGAAGGTCTTCTCGGCAAGCGAGGGAGACGGACCTCTTGGGAGTCAGCTTCAGAGTCCTCTGCGACGGAATCAGCCCTCCTAGAGACTGATCTTCCAAAGCCAGACACAGATCCCGCCATGGTTCCCCAACCACTCACCAGTCCACCAACGGCATCTGCACCGCGACCTAGGAGGAAGAAGAGGAGGAGGGGAGCCTCCCGTCCTTCGTTTCTGCTTGGTCCTGAACCCGCTGCTGCAGAAAGCGCTGTCCCAGAGCCCGCTACTGAAAGCGCTGTCCCAGAGCCCGCTACTGAGAGCGCTGTCCCAGAGCCTGCTACTGAAAGCGCTTCCCCGGAGCCCGCTACTGAAAGCGCTGTCCCGGAGCCCGCTACTGAAAGAGCTGTCCCGGAGCCCGCTACTGAAAGCGCTGTCCCGGAGCCCGCTACTGAAAGCGCTGTCCCGGAGCCCGCTACTGAAAGCGCTGTCCCGGAGCCCGCTACTAAAAGCGATGTTCCAGAGCCCGCTACTGCAAGCGCTGTCCCAGGTGCTGTCCCAGAGCCCGCTTCTGCATGCGCTGTTTCCCAGTCGGCGCTGGGGAGATCCATTCCAGAGACTTGTACTGTGAATGTCGTCTCTGAGTCTTCAGTCATGTCTGCTGAAGAGAAAACAGCGGTCGATTCCGCTGCAAAGGCTGTGATAGAGTCTGTATCAGCTCGCCAGGAGATGCCAGTCATCATCGCTGCCAGAACCCTGTCTGAATATTTATCCCGTCTTGTCAGAATTCTTGATGTCCCAGTCAGTCCTGTCTTGTCCCCAGTCCCTGTTCCTAATGCTCCGGAGAACACCGATCTCAAGTCTACTGCAGAGAGTCATGATCGCAGTCCAGCTGCCGAGAGCGCCGTACCCCAGTCAGCTGCCGAGAGCGCCGTACCCCAGTCAGCTGCCGTGAGCGCCGAACCCCAGTCAGCTGCCGTGAGTGCCGAACCCCAGTCAGCTGCCGTGAGCGCCGTACCCCAGTCTGCTGCCTTCGACGCCTCAACTGAATTTGAAGTGAGAAGCGTCGATTCTGGATCGTCTTCTGAGATCTCTGTCCCTGTTCCAGCTCCATTATCATCTGTTTCACCCCCTGTCTTGTGTCCTGCGCCTTCGCCTGCCTTGTCCCCCATCAGGAGTCCTGTTTCGTCTTCCCCTGTTTCCTCTGTGCCTGAGTCTGTTGCTGCTGCCACTAATGCAGTATTCCAGTCTGTTTTCCCGGTCTCCCTTGTCACCACTAGTCCCCAGACTGTTTCCCCAGTCACCCCTGTCTCCTCTAAACCCCAGACTGTTTCCACCAAGACTTTTCCTCATGTGTCCCCATCCAAGTCTGCCCGGACCCCTCGCCATCAGCCATCGTCCTGTCAACCCAAGACCCCTAGTCCACCTGTTCACCCTGGACTGCCCCCTAAGAACTGTGTGTTTCTTCCACCTCCTCTTCCTTGTTTATTATTTTTATTATGTCACCCCAATCCTGTCATTGTGTATTTGTGTCTGCCTTCATTGTTATTTGTCATGTTTTGTTGGTTTGTGTCCTTGTCTCAGTCCGTCATGTCCCGTGTTTAGTGTTCCCTTGGGGAGCGTCTGGTAGCCGCTCCTTAAGGTGGGGGTTCTGTCATGATCCTGCCATTTAGTCTTTAATTTTCCCTGGTCTTGAGGCAGGATCATGGCAGACCCATGTTGTATGTGTAAACACATGGCCATTTGTTTGGGCTGTGTGCTTGCATTGTCTCGTTCCTTGCCCCGCCCCCCTTGTTATCCTCGTTTTGTCATTATTGCTTCACCTGTGTCACCTGTTTCCCTCATTAGTTTATCCCTATTTAATCCCCTTGTGTTTGCTGTCCTGGGCCGGTTCATTGTTACTTGTTACATGATACTAGCTGTCTGTTAATTGATGTGAAACCTACTGTGAGTACCTGTTGAAAGTCTTGTCTAGAAAGAAGTGTTTGTTCCTGTCTTAGCTGTTAGTTTATTGTTCAGTTACCTGTCAGAGTCTTAGTCTAGTCTTGTTAGTCTTATATTGTTGTTCCTGTCTTGTTTTGCCCCCTCGTGGGTTTTGTTTTCCCTGTTTTTCTGTAATAAACGTTGTTCACTTGCATACTGTCTGCATTTGGGTTCATCTGCTTGCACCATCATAACAATACGCTGCTGAAAGATCCAGACGTCAGAGGAAGATGGATGCAGTTTATTTTTCGCAGACGTCCCAGTCACGGCATTGTTAATTTAAGCGTGTGTTCTCCCATTTCAAGGATGAGTGACAGTTGAGAACAATCGCAGTTTGATGCTGGAAAACTTTGCTTGCCAGAAAACTTTCGTACAAGATAAGGCCATGTGGACTGTTCTGGGCTACACAACGACAGCGCAAACTGTAAGTAATGTAGGCTATTTAAAACTTAAAACTTTTTTAAAACGGTAATTACAGTTGAATTCATTATGAATAATCACCGTGTTTTTTAGCCTACTTATTGTTTTATGACCGTCATGTTCACACCCCGTAGGCTATTAAAAGATGTAGGCTGACAAAATAGTTTCACACTTTCTATGTGGACAGGCTGATGCATTCTTAGTTGTGTTGATGGTTAATTTCCTCTGATTCTGACTCAAACATCATTGCAATCGCCATCGCCTCGCACGCATCACCCGTTAATATGGTAACGGTAAACACAGCTCCGCAAAATCCGCACGTTTTGACAAGGGGGCGTTAACAATTGATGCATAGGCACTGACGTTATCCAATCATAACAGTGGGTGTTAACACTGAACTCTTAAAGGGGAAACACCCCCAAAATAGACTGTTTGAATCAGAGGATGAGAAACAGGGTGGGAAAAGGTCATAAATCACTAAATTTTAAACGTTTTTTGTCCAAAAAACTATAGTAATACTATAATTGCACCTAAGGGAACACAATAAAAGAAAAGAAAAAACCATGTCATGACCCCTTTAAAACAGCCTAAAAAAATGAGTTTGAACTGAAAAACATAAAGCACTGCAATCAATCTGATATGTCAACATCTTCATCTAAACATTACATTGTTGTTTAGTTGTGTGTTAGTTTCTTCTGCTTCAACAGCGACATTGAACACGACTGCCTCACGGTAGAGTCCTGCACGGAGGTACCTGGCGGGTGACCCGCAAATTTTGCTCAAACGGGTGAAAAATATCCAACTGTGTCGGATGCGGGTCGAGTCGGACACGGGGGAAACACGGGTCTAAACACGGGTTTAAAACAATCACATGCAAATGTAAAAATATACGTATATACGGGGCGCATGCGCACGCGGCGACCAGCAGAAGGAAAAACTCGGCATCCTATGTGTGTTGTTTTTAAGAGTTTCCGTGTATGTTTTTATGTTTAATGGTTTATGTTTCTCATGATTAAGTGTGCTTAAACACAAACTATCCATCGAGACCAATGGAGTTGATAATTTTAATCGTGTTTTGGATATTTTTAGACTTGCCATGGAACACTTGCCATGGAACGGTGGTTCCGGCCTCAAGTATTCATTATACCAGGGATCAACTACTGGCAGGGAAAGTTAAGGAAAGGAAGCGAGGAAAAAAGGGAGGTGTTCGTCAGCGACTACGGCGTAAACAGCTTACACGTATCCCCCTGCCCTCAATGATCCTGGGAAACGTATAGTCATTACGAAATAAACTCGACGAGTTGCAAGGAAATGTTCGCTTTCTTCAGGAATACAGAAACAGCTGTGTCATAGCACTCACAGAATCCTGGTTAACCGAGGAGGATTTGGATAATGGCCTGTGTATTGTTGGTTTTGGTATTCCATTTCGCTCGGACAGGAGTGCAAAAATCACAGGTAAATCCCGCGGTGGGGGTGTGTGCCTCTATGTCAACAAGCGCTATTGCACTGCGGTGACTATTCGGGAGAAGATCTGTACACCCGACATTGAGTTATTGTCAGTATCCCTTCGTCCATTTTATTTGCCACGGGAATTTCCACAAATTTTTAGAACTGTTGTGTACATTCATCCGAAAGCTAACAACGCCATTGCATCGAACATTGTATTTGATGTTGTTCAAGGACTTCAGAATATTTCACCAGAGGCGCCGAATTTTATTTTGGGAGATTTTAATCATGTGTCACTTAAAAAGACCCTGCCAAATTTCTATCAATACATCACATGCCCAACAAGACAATATAAGATGCTGGATCTCTGTTATGGGAATATAAAGGGGGCATATAAGTCTGTACCATTGTCAGCACTGGGATCTGCTGACCATAATTGTGTGCAGCTCCTTCCTATATATAGACCCTTATTTAAGACAGAAAAACCTCAGATGAGAGAAGTCAAAATGTGGTCTGAAGATTCTATTGCCCGTCTGCAAGGGTGTTCGATTGTACGGACTGGGAGGTGTTTAAAGACTCTTGTGAACATATTGACGAACTGACTGATGTTATATGTTCATATATAACTTTTTGTGAGGATATGATTGTGCCTACACGTAAATTTAAGGTTTTTCCAAATACTAAACCATGGATGTCAAAATAAGTCAAAACAAGTTTGCAGAATAAGAAGCTAGCCTGCAAGCAGGGGGAAGGCTTAGAGAGGGCAATAGCGAGGAAGGAGGTTAAAACGGAGATCCTTAAAGCTAAGAAAGCATACAAAGTTAAGTTGGAAAATAAATTGGCAGACAATAATTTAGGCTCAGCTTGGTCTGGTATGAAGAAAATTGTGGGATTACAACATAATGTGAATAAGAGCACTGTGTGTATTGACGGTTTTAGATCAAATGATGAACTTTCAAATGCTCTTAATAGGTTTTATTCAAGATTTGAAAGTTTTGATTTTAAAGATGACGTAGAAGAATTACGATGCCTGTGTAAGGCTGATTCCCACATAGTCTTAGAACAGGCAGCAGTGGAGAAATGTTTTCTTTCCACTAAGGTGAATAAGAGTCCTGGTCCAGACTACATATGTGGGAGAATATTAAAGCACTGTGCAAAGCAATTAACTTCAATATTTTCTGATATTTTTAATTGGTCACTACGGGCACAACAGGTACCTAGCCTGTGGAAAAAGTCTATTATTACTCCTGTTCCCAAATGCAATAATCCTAAAGTATTAAATGATCTGAGACCAGTTGCCCTCACCTCCTTAGTAATGAAATCATTTGAGAAATTGGTGAAGTCTGAGATATTGCGTAAGACTGGACAAGCCCTCGATCCTATGCAATTTGCATATAGAGCGAATAGAAGTGTTGAGGATGCTTTACTTATGTTGTTAAACTTACTGACTAAGCATCTGGAGGGGAAAAATACCCATGCAAGACTGTTGTTCATTGACTTCTCTTCCGCTTTTAATACTATACAACCCCACATCCTAGCCAGAAGACTGCTAGAGTATTACAAGTTGAACCACAATTTAGTGGGATGGTTACTGGACTTTTTAACTAACAGAATGCAGAGGGTAAAAGTGAATGGTAGCTTTTCAGATGTATTATGTTTATCCACTGGATCGCCTCAAGACTGTGTTCTTTCACCATTACTATACATTTTGTACACCAATATGTGTCAAAGCTTGCATGAAAACAGGATATTTATTAAGTTTGCTGATGACACAGTGATAGTGAGCTTGCTACAGGGGGAAGAGTCTGGTCACGGTCCAGTTGTGGATGATTTTGTGACCTGGTGCGATGATTCTTATCTAAAGTTAAATATTATCAAAACGAAAGACATGATCATTGATTTTAGAATACACGCTGTTGATCACGTCACTACGACTATCAAAGGACAGGTTGTGGATCGTGTAAAATGGGCGAGTAGGATAATAGGAGTAAATCAACGGAATTTAGGAAATATATATACAAATCAGCTGTACCGGAAAGCAAGTGGTGTCTTGAATGATCGGTCACATCCCTTAAGGAATGGTTTTAAGTTACTTCCTTCTGGTCGCCGGTTTGTGGCTTCGAGATGGAAGACTAGACGGTACAGGAATACTTTTGTTCCAGCGGCAATTGAAATTTTAAATAATATGAGTAAGAGAGATGTTTTAGCATTTAATAGTTAATTTGGATAGAGGATATGTGTGTGTCATGGTGCAGCCTGTCATGATGTTTTATAAACCTGTAAATCTGTATGTGGAATGTCTTTTATGTTTCGTCTTCTATGTTTCTTTTTTGGATGACCGAATTCTTCTTTTATCTGTAAAACAAATTTACCTGCGGGTATGAAATAAAGATACCTTACCTTAAAAAATATGCCTGTATTTCAAGTTTATAAAATAATTTAAAATCCACATCAGTTTATTTGTGCCCATGTACCACGCCCTCCCAGGATCTATAACATTACCTAGGTTACTTTCACTTTTAAAAATTCATCATAACTGCGCGCGCGTGATCTGCTTACAGTCGTTGAGATGAATGCTGAGGAGCTGAAGAAAAAAATAGCTAGTAGAGATTGTAAAGTTGGTCGACAAAACGTCATCAAAAATCAAGTAGGCTACAGTGTGTGGGAGAAATTTGGAGTTATCTGAAGAAAATATTGTGAAAGGCTTTGCTGCATGCATTTTCGTGTTGGATAGCCGCAAATGTGGAACTTCATCGCTGAGGAAGCACACAGATAACTGTGGTAACAAACCAAGCAGTTCTGTTGAACAGTATTTTTCAAATTTAACACTGCATGTGTGGTGTGCAAGGCGAGTTTGAACCCAAAATTGTCAGATGTAGGCTAAAAAAATTGCGTGGCATATAGTGTTGTAGCCGCGTCTGTTCGATTGGTAATGTTAAAAGGCTACTCAGTTTTGTGGTAACATTTGCCATGTTCTGCATGTACTGGCCTTTTGACAGCTTCGGCTGAAGTTGTCCTTGTGTTAATTGTCGTGTAATAACTTCTGTATGACCTGCCAATAAACATTTTTGTAATTGTGTCTATAATGTGATTGGCTAAACTGATTTTATTTCGGGTGCGGGTTGGGTGTCGGTTCTATTTTAAGCGGGTCGGGTGCAGATTTTAATTAGTGCCGCTGTCGGAAAACGGGTCGGATGCGGTTTGAAGCACTGCGGGTACGGGTGGGTGCGGATTTACAAAATCGGACCCGTGCAGGACTCTGCTTCACGGCCAGTACCCAAAGGTAATGATGCTGAGGAGGATGAAACTCCACTAATATTACCACTTTGTTTGTTATCTCATCAAAAATACAAAACTAACAAATAAAAATTAACAAAAGAAAAACCTAATGACCTGTTTTTCTCTCTTTATATTGTTTTGTGATTAATAGCTGTCAAGTTGGTGAATGGACCCAACCTCTGTTCTGGAAGAGTGGAGGTTCTCCACAAGGGAATATGGGGAACAGTGTGTGATGATCTGTGGGATTCTACAGACGCAGCAGTGGTGTGTAGAGAACTGGGCTGTGGCAGTGTTAAAGAGGCAAAGAGTTCTGCTTATTTTGGACAAGGTTCTGGACAAATATGGTTGGATAATGTCCAGTGCCGTGGGAATGAATCAACACTGACAAACTGTTCATCAAATGCATGGGGATCACATGACTGTGTGCACGGTGAAGATGCTGGAGTCATCTGCCAAGGTGAGTCAAACACATTTATACAACTGATGTATATTTGGGATGTTATAGAGTATATTGTTGTGTATGTGAAAAATTAATTGACCAAAGAAACCATGTTTAATATTCTAAATAACACAATCTACTTGAAAGAACCAATGTATAATTATAGTATTTCATTATTTTATGTTTGCAATAACACAACAACTTTTTCCAATTATATTCCATTTATGCTTAAATCACGGGGTCAAGCTATCCAATGGCATGCACATAGTATTGTTGAAGACATCTGTGTGGTCACCCCCAGTGGTAAACTTAGGCATTATTGTATGTTAAATTACGTTCTTTCAACTCATTGTCTGTGAAGTGGAGAATGACAACATCCCATCTGTCCTTGTTTCAGACTCTCATCCACAGTCGACTTGTTTTTAGCTTGGGAAGGGGCATACACAGGGCAACTTTTTAAGCAATGTTGCTGGGCAATGTTGCCGTCAACGGGCAACCAGATGAGTCACAGGGCCCACGACTGATCTAAATTATCCAGATGGAAATGTATTGCCCATTTTCAATGGTTAAGTGCCCAGGCAACAATCGCTCGGCAACATTGCTCAAAAAGTTGCCCTGTGTATCATCACCTTTAGTTTGATACTTTGGTAACACTTTACTTGAAGGGGTGTGCATAAGACTGACATGACACCGTCATAATCATGACATGACACGTCATGAATATGAAGGAGGTTTTATGCATGTTTATGACAACTGTCATTAAGTGTCATTCGCTCAATTATGACATTTTTAAAGGGGTGGTAAAACACGATTTCACTTTTCTAACTTTAGTTAGTGTGTAATGTTGCTGTTTGAGCATAAACAACATCTGCAAAGTTACAACGTTCAAAGTTTAAAGCAAAGGGAGATATTTGCTTTTAAAGAAATCAATTTCTAAGAACTACAGAAACGGCTGGTAGGGACTACACGACATTCCTGTGGGCTTGCTGACATCACTAAGCCCAATATTTACATAAACCCCTCCTCTGGGAACACAATACATAAAGGGGGCGAGGCCATTTTATGTTGCTTTGGAGAAGAGTTGTTGTGGTAGTAGAGTGTCGTTGCCGCTTATGCCATGTAAACGCTGTTATTTTCACCCAGATTGCAGGTCCACTTTGTTCAGTCTTCCTAAGGACGGTTACAATTTATTTTTAACTCGGTCCCTCATAATTATAATAATCCTCAATCTACACGAGTTACAATGTAGGATTCGCAAACGGCTTGTCCTGAAAGAGCGAGCAGTTCCAACTTTAAAAACAGAAGCTGTTGTTTACGACCAACAACCTGTAAGTAGGATTTTTTCGTTGATGTGTTTTTCTAGTTCGTATTGTTAAATGTACATTGTAGCGAGGAAGTAAACGAAGGACAACGCAGTTTGTCTCCACAAACCAGTTTGTTAAATGCTAATTCATACTTATCCGACAAACACATAACTTACAAACTTGTGTTTAATATCACCAGCGCAGCGAACTTGGAATGTTTGAGGTTGTTGTCGTTTATGCGATCACTGTAAATTATTCTTTGATTATAGCTTTTATGTATTGTTTATCTACAGGCATGCTAAACATGGTTTGTGTTTGATTTGGCTGTTGTAAAGCCAATGTTTACTGTTCGTATTGGGTTAATAGTTCTGGCGACAGATATTTAGCTACAATCGTTTTAAATATACAAAAGTAACAGTCAGTGTCATATAGCGATCACAATAGATCTGCATTTTTAAAAAATAAAAAACATACCTTTCTGAAACGTCCTTTAACAGCCGTTCTTGAACAGGTTCTGCTCAAACTGGTATTGCAATATTAACGCCGTTGTTTACTTTAGCACAAACTACCGGTAAGGGTAGGGGGCGTTTCCGAACAACGTGCACATGGCGGTTATCGAATCACAACACACTGGGCCAGCTAACCAATCTGAGCCCATTGCGTATTTTTGAGGGCGGGGCTTCATAGAACCCGGAATCATCAGAGCGTTTTTACAAGAAGGGACAGAGCAGTGTAGAATAATGGTTAAATATGTGAAAAATAATGCGAATTTTTAAAAACGAAGCATGAACACATATTACAGTGAACCCCACAAACACAATCAAGCCTTCGAAAAAAGCCGTTTTACCACCCCTTTAATGCAAATATGACATTGTGTGAGATGTCTTTGTTTTGGCAACTTGACTTTACTAAGACAACACAACCTGTCATGTCATAAACATGACATACCTGTAGCAGATTAATTATCAAACTTAAGAAACCACTTAACTTTATGGGTTAACATTTCATTAAACTGTCAGGTGGTTGGTTTTGACATTGGCTGTCATGAAGTCATTATAACATTATAATGCCAAATTAAATTTGTACCACTGTAGTTGAGGTCAAGAAAAACATTCATGACACAGTTATAATGACCTCATGACAGACAATGTCAAAACCAACCACCTGGCAGTTCAATGAAATGTTAACCCGTAAACCCAGAAAGTGGTTTCTTAAGTTTGATAATTAATCTGCTATGTCATGTTTATGACATATTTATGACAATTTATGTTGTCTTGGTAATGTCAAGTTGTCATGACAAAGACACAGACAGGTTATGATGTATTGGTTTATGTCAAGTTGTCATAACAAAGACATGTCAAACAATGTCATATTTGCATTAAAAATGTCATAATTGAGCGAATGACACTTAATGACAGTTGTCATAAACATGCATAAGACCTCCTTCATATTTATGACATCTGCCATGTCATGATTATGAAGGTGTCATGTCAGTCTTATGCACACCCCTTTAAGTAAAGTGTTACCATCCATACAACACAAAACATAAGATTTCCAAATGGTATACATCAGTCATTACACTATTTTAATACACAATACCTACACCTAAATTATTACCCAATACCCAACACATTACAAATCTACCCTCACTCACACAAAGCAATCATTGCTTATTGTTCAATCATGTAATTGACAATGGAATTAGAGAGAATTTATACCTATTCAACTTACAGGTTGTCTTGCCTGAGGGCATCAGCTCATACTCCTTATGAAGAATATGGCTTGGATCAACAATAATTAATAAGGCGAAATAAGGCTCTGCTTCTTTACAGACAGATGGGGCTAAATGCCAATTATTTCAACCACATTTTGAAGTTGTGACCTACGTTTAATGGACATATTGTGAAGCCATGACATATTATAGATTAAATAGCTGATCTGTAGAACTGTAACATGATACTTTTATCCACCCCATAGTCCCTGAGTCTTTACAAATAATGCAAGCACTGACTAGCTTGTGTCCAAACATACTCCACTTGATGGCCTCATTTTAGCTGAGAAGTAAATTCCTGAATGCTTATATGTTATTGCCTGCTAAACTTCCTCCTCATAAATTGACACTGGGCAATGATCACCCACAAACCTTGGGTCAAAAAAATTATTTATTTCATTTTTTTTTTACATTCAACATCAAGTTATGCTTATGCTCCTTACACCACTGCACAACCCCTTCTATCTCTGATTTATATGTAACAATATCTGAATATTTGGTCAGTAAACTGAGTATGGCTGTATCATCCAAATATATATATATATATATATATATATATATATATATAATTTTTGGATGATACAGCCATACTCAGTTTACTGACCAAATATTCAATATTCCATTGCCAAATATATTATATATATATATATATATATATATATATATATATATATATATATATGTATGCATTAATATATATTTTGCCAGTCTTATTGTAAATACTAATAATTAACATTCATTAATACAGTATTGATCTTCAACAAAACATATCAATAAATAAAGGTATCAAAAGATGTTGAAAGTGTTTAAATTTGATTAAAACATTTCATATTTTAGTATCATGACATTTTTTTCTTGCACTATGTCCTAAACCAAATCACATGTTTGCTTAGCTATATGTTTTTACTGTCCTCTGCTTTAATAAAGTATGGAATCAAATGCTGGTCTAAATAATACACAGCCTGATTATCCTGTATTTCTTTTTCTCTTTTAGCACTGTAACTCTGGAGACCACTGGAGAGAGGGCAGGTTTGTAGAATTCCATGACAGTGCTTTAATTTCCATGGGTCCCCTGATGTTGTCTGAAAGAAACAAAGGGTTTTTTTTATTATTAAATTTTTTTATTTTTTTATTTTATTAAAAAGCCTAATTTAATTCAGTTGAGTGATGTATTGGTTATGTATATTTTAAAAAGCTGCTATATGTCAGATTGAATCTATTACAAATCACTGTATTATATTTCTTGTTCACAGATATTTGGACCCAAAAACAACGGAACATATCCACGGCTCCGATTCTGTGTGGTTCTTTGATTATGCTATTTGTTTCTCTGCTAAGTGTCCTGAACTTTTTCTAGAATATTTCACAGAGTGAAATACTTTTTACAAAGAATGTTCATTGTTTTACACACATTTAATCTCTTTCTAAATTAATGTGACACTGATGCCACATTGCTACAAGCTGGGTTTCTCAACACCTTTGCAAATCACACTCTCAGGATCATCTTAAATTTGTACGTTGGAGTAATATCTTTTTTCCCAAATCAACATGTAGATTTCTTGTTATTAAGTAGAACTTAAGAGCTGTCTGGTTCAAAGGGTAGTTTTCTTTTCACATTAAAGTGTGGGGTAGAATCATTAGGAAGAACAGAAACAATGTCTACTGTTTGACAATATTCTATGTTACTCTGAGGTGGTTCAACAGATTTTTGACATGTACTGATAAATAAATCTCTTCAACAAATGATCATTTAAACCTATTTTATTTTCCCCACCAGTGCTTAATACATGTGCCAAACAGACAATAGAAATAAACTGCAAAGCAATCTCAAAGGTCTTTGTCTCTTCAATAATGAGTCAATGAGATGAAGTAAACTTATCATTTGAATGTCCTGTCTTTGATAAATTGAAGTGATGATGAAGATGAAATGAGTTACAAATCCACAAGGCTACTTGAGTGGTTGCAATGGTTGCAAACCATATTACAATGGTTGTAATCCTATAATCCACAATGTGAGAAAAGATCGCGGTCAACAGCATTCAGTGAAGCGTTGTCCTCAGCGCCACGTTACTGGCCATGTGCAAAGCCATGTGTTGTAGTCTCGTTGCCAGCATGGACTGCACTTGAATTCACTGCCTCTTGTATCCAATCAGTGCTCACAAAAGAACATATGGAAATTAAATGTCCTTTCTAGAAAGAAAGCAAATAGCTAACATCAATGATTTTTTTTGTTTTTTGTTTTTTGTTCACAAATTGTGCTTGCAAATTGTATAATATCCAAGGTAAACATGTCTAGTAATTGTGCAGTTAATTCTCATACTGTATTTTCAGTTTTGGAATATTTATCCTCTCCCCAAATTTGTTACTAATAAAACACAATACAAATTATTTAAAGAAAAAAATTATATTTACCTTTTAATAGTTTGTTTACATCTACCTTGTAAATATATTTTTTTATTAAAAAGGTTACAATTACAACAACAATTCAAGTGTAATCTTACAGTATATTCTACAGTAAAAACTGTACCCAAATCTAGTCAACAAAAAAATGTTGTCTTTCATATTTCGCCTGACTGTAACGTTGTTATTATGAAATATTAGGGCATATAAATGTTAATTTGCAGTTTAATGCGTTGCTTATACAATTAGCCTACATTTTATTTCAACATATTTCAGTCGATTTTTACTCATCTCAGTATAGCAATACAGTTTGCTAAAACATCATCATTCATTCACACGCAATTTAAATTTAAACTGTCTTTTGCGAGCTGTGGTAAACAGCGCGCATCTCGCCGTTCATTCATTCATAAACAGAAACCCGATTCACGTGAGAAGGGAAAAAAACTTACTACTGTATTCCTCAGCTCAGTCTGATCCTTGCTCCTCGAAATACCCGCACTTCTGAGGGACATTTTCCATTATTATTATTCCTCACAGCGCTGCGAGACGGTGTAAACAAGTAATGATCTGAATAAACTTATGTTTTCTCGAGCTGATATGGGGGCATTCACAGGTTTGCGTGGATTGCCTCAGTCATTTGCGTTTGAATAGCGTGCGCTCTTCGTGGGCGTGTCACATTACATTTGAATGAGCTGTAATGAGCTCGACTGGAATCGCTCTCTTTTAATACAGATTTCACAAGATGAGAATATTTGTTTTTTATATAAATTAATTCATTTAAAGAGAATTCAAGCTTCATGCCTGTGTGTCTGTATGCCTGTTTGACTGAGTATTCGCTGAGTTACAGTTCATTTTCGGACGCGTTTCAGAATGGACTACACTGACAGAGAGAAGGCAGAACTCGCTTCGTGTTTATTTTTCTTTATTTGGCAAAAAGCACAACACTTTGTTTTATTGTGAGTATACACAAAAATAATACACATTTAACAGAATCGATTGATGTATGAAACTCCTATGGAAAATCAAAGTCAACAGAGTATTTATGAGTTTCTTTTACACTGATAAAAAAAAGCGAGCTGGTATCGCCTGGCGATACCGCCGACCTCAGGGGGTTAACTGTATTTTTGTACACTATTATCTCCTTTCTGTGTGTCTTTTGATTGACTTTGGATTGACTTTGGAAGCCTGAGAGCTGTGTTGCTGCAGCAGAGAATTCTATTTCAGTAATGTCACATGGTGCAAAACTATTTCTCAAAATACCTATAGAATGTATTGCCCTCATGTATAACCATCTTTGGGGCAAGGAATCAGGTACATATGTAGGAAGCTAGCCACAGAACGGGAGCGTCTTTCTGCAGAAGGGCGTTCAGATTTTGCTTGTGAAATAAAGTCTAATCTTTCTGGCATCTGAGATCTTTGAGAAGTCATTTCCTCGACTGGCACCCCAACATTTTTGGCACCCCAGATGGGACTCCGTTAGGAGCTGGTGACGAATCGTGGCGGGCTGTGTTGGGAAGAGCGGCACAAACTCTATTCTTGGCCAAGGTAAGCAGTTTTTGCTTAAAGTTTGTGTGGTTCGCCCAGACATTTGTCCGTTACGGTGAGGCACTTTAAAAAGCTTCTTTAAATTTAACGAACTCAAAAGAAAAATTTTTGAAAAGAAAAACTCAGACTCCAGAAATTATTGCATGTAGTGTGATTTCTAATAAGAAGGCCTTGAGGATATCAAATGATATGGTAAATGCGCGGGGGAGCTCCAAAGTCTTTACCAGTACTTTATAACTGTCCCAGCTATTTTAAACCAGGCCTGCTACAGAAAAATGAGGGGGAATCAATCTTGCACTCTATCCTACTGGATTCTGTGTTCAGGGTATACGTGTATCAACAAAAGACAAGAAAGGAAAATCTTTTCACAGCATATATTGAATTTTTACATGAACAGTGCACCATAAACACCAAACAAACAAACAAACTCAAACATAAAATAAATCACATAAAAAGTAATGGTGTGAGTGGATAAGTGTGAAATGTCCCATAAAGATGTTGACGAATAATGGAGTTGATCAAGTGAGCAGTCTTAAGAATGAACAGTCTTATCTGCAAATGGTAGGTATTGATGAAAGGAAGTATTTGTTCTTCTGGTTGTAGTCCGGGAGTCTTTGAATACAATCCTTGGGCAGTTGCTTTGTCCTAAGCACCCAAGCAAATTCTCATTCCAGCACTCAAGGCAATGTAAGTTCCATGTAATACAAAAATCCTCTACAAAACAAAAACAACTCATTAACATTTCTACAAATTCTTAAACAAAGCATACACATAAGATGAAATAAGAACTACAAACTCACAGCTGAGCAGCAAACAAAAAGTTTCTCAAGCCAGGATTATTTAAGAGAACAGCCATTAACCATGTGGTTACTCAAACTGAAGCTACCTCTTACTCTTCTGCTTCCTCTTTTATACACAAGGTATAGATGCTACTGGTGTCCCCTAGTGGATGGGATGAACATAGCACTGACCATAAGGACAAGTAAATAATGTGACAGACAGTGACTGTTACAACTTAAATAATTCTATGTGGATTGTTTGAGATACTGGTACTGCTGATTTAGCGCAAAGGTTTTGTTGCAAGTACGCAAGGATTTGTATTTACTGATAAAGGATATCAGTGGTTTATCTGTTTTTACTTTGATAAGTATAGCATGTGCACAGATGGTTAGCTCACGGTTACCGTTTTGTTAAACAAAGTTTTAACAAGAGACTGCTCGGGTGAGCTGGGAAAATAGAGGTTTTAAAAAGTGTATAGGTTAAGAGTAACGGTTACCGCCTCGAATGCATGAAGCGAGGGACTGCTCAGGTTACTCAAATCCTATGGAATAGTATAGTTTAAAAAAAAGTATTATTGTATCAAAGGAGTGAATCTTATAGTGTATTGGTTTTCACTGTTTTGAGGAAGTTGACAGGGAGTAAATATTTGTGTGTGAGTGGGCTCTGGATGCTTGTGGTTAAAAATAAGCTCTGATTCTTGTGGATTTTGACCCCTTGCTGACCTCACAGACTGTGGTCTGGTGGCGGGGGTTGTCCACTCGAAAAGAGATAAAGGCATGAGAGTATGAGTCCCGGGGATAAACATCAATAAGTCCCGGGAACATATATGAATGAATAAAATTGTCCCCATCCAATAAAGGACTTTTGTGAATGATGAATGTGAATGACTGTGAATGTGAGAGAAATTTATTGAGAAAACTAGCTTTGCAAAAATAGATTAATATAATGTATATAAGATATCCAAATCAGTGGTGCTAAATAATTAGTTATTCTGTTTATGCAAAGTGTAATAGATGATAATAGACTATAATCTAAATAAAAAAGTGGTTGTTATCAATGATTGGTAATATTTGAATAAGAATGAAAGAAATAGAGAAAAATTTGCATATGAGTAAACATTCAAATACAAGTTATAGGAAAAAGATAGAGTAAAATTAAATTAAACAGTATATTGAGTTCCCGTTGAAAATAAAAAAATATATATATTTGGAACTTGGAATTCAAAAACTGTTTAAGCCAACGGTAATTGCTCTTTTAAATAAACTGACTAGAGGATAATAATGGCCTCTCCAGTGGAAATGCTGGGGTTAAAATACCCTTTGTGTAAGGAATTAATTGATAAAATGTCAATCAAATGGCAAAAGAGAACTCAAGATATGATGACAAAATGGCCAAAAGAAGGAACATTTGATGTAACATTATGCAAAGAAATGGAAACTTTGATAAAAAATTATAAGATAAAGAATAAAAACCTGAAAAGAAAAAATAGAGAAGCAAAATGAGAAAAAGAACAGGCAGTGCTGGCATTGTTCAAACAAGAGGGTGATTTTGCAAACAAGATTTGAAACAAAGAAGATTTATTGAAAAGTATAAAGCAGGCAAGGAAAATAATAAAAGAGACAGACAAAGAAACAAAGAAAAAAGAGGAAATCTTTGCCAAACCACCTTCAAAAGTAATACCAGAAGGTCAATTTCCAATACTTAAGGGAATAGTAGAAGTTTTAGGAGAAATGAAAATGGAAGGACAAGTGGAATTAGAAAAAAAAAAAAAAAAAAAACAAGATGTAAGACAAAAAATGACTCAAAATAAAACATCTAAGCAGCATTAGAAAAAATAAAAACACAATATGAGGGAAAGCAAATAGAAAAGGAAGAGGAGGAGATTGATGCGGTAGCACAAATAATTGAGGATGAAATAGATAAAAGAATTAAAGAGACAGAACAATTAATAGACGATACCGATAAATTAGTCAAAAGCAGAAGTAGACTATTGGATAGTTTAAATTTAGGAAGTGAACAGGAGTTATCATTTGATGAGGAAAGGTGGTCACAGGGAAGAGAAAAAGGAAGGCTTAGAAAACAACTCCCAATTCTAATTAAGGGTACAGAGGGTCAATATGTGCCCTCACAGGATCTTGAGGGGTTAGTCACTCGCCTCCCAAACATTCATGAGGGAGCTGGAAAGTGGATCAGAGTTTTTGAAGAAGAAACAATGGGAAAATTGTTTTCTGTGGGGAACATTAAAGCACTTCTGGCAAAAATCATAGGAGGATCAAAAATGGAAGAAATCCTCCAAGCGTCTGATTTAGACAGAGCTGTTGACTCTTATTACATGGATGGGACTGTTTTTGATGCATTCCGTCCAGCAGTATGGCAGGCACTGCGAGATGAGTATCCAACCAGAATAGACCCTAAATCATTAAAGGGGGATCAACTGGGAGATACAGAAAGCCCAAATGAATATATACAGAGACAATTAAAAAGATGGCAACAAGAGACTGAAGGGAATCCAGAAGGAGACCCATGAATGGCTACACTTTTCAGAAATGCTGTGGTAGAAGCTATGCCACAAACAGTAAAGAGCAAGCTGGAGGATGTGGTCGGTCTAAACTCAAAAACACACAAGGAGTTTTGTGATTTGGCAACGCCCTTATCGGGGTCCGAGTCAAGGCCCAGTAAACCCTTGGGGAGGTCCAAATCAGGGATATTAGGGGTGCCCAGAGAATCCTAAAGGGGATAATCAGCTGCCAATTTTGACAACTAATGCTGATCAAGAACCAATGTTAAAAATTAAAATAGAAGGTAAAACTACACCCATGTTAGTTGATACAGGAGCAGTTTATACATGTGTAAATTCTAATTATGCCACACATCTCCCCTTGTCTGGAAAATTTGCAAAGACAATAGGATTCTCGGGACAAACGCAGCTAATTCCTATGACTGCTCCAGTTTGCCTACAAACTAAAAATAAAAGTGTGACACTACCTGTCCTTGTATCAAATCAGACTCCTGTTAATTTGTTAGGAAGAGATGCATTATGTAAATTAGGGCTACAAATTTGGTGTTCTCCAGAAGGAGTGTATATAGACCTGCAGGGAATAAAAACTCAAATGATGATCTCTGAACCAAAAGCAAATGTATACTGGATAGGACAAATAGAAAATGAGGTGAGACAAATAATTAATACATGGGGAAAGTTCATTGAAGCACAGATTTTTGAAGCACAGTTTCCAAAATCAGAATTTCATTGCACTATGATATATGACCCCGAAAGAGACGAAAAACTAGAAAAAGCATGGCAAGAGAAAACTGAACACCAAAAAATTGAACTAAATGTGAAAGACATTATAATTGGTAAACAGGGAGCAGCAATGAGTATAACTAGGGTTGGGAATCGTAAGAAATTTTCCGGTTCCGATTCCGGTTCCGCCAAACGATTCCGGTTCCGGTTCCGGTTCCCATTCAATAAAAAATATTAAAACAACTAATAAAAAATAGTAGTAAGGGAAAAATCCACAATCCTTTTTGTGTTTATTTCTTATACTTGTCAAATGAGTTTAACAGATTGGTAATGTCAACAAATTCAACATATTATTTAAGCAATTTTTGCAAAAAAAAGATTCTTTTTTCTGAAGGAAAATAAAAATGTCTGCATTCTCTAGAATAATTTGGGACCTCTCCTAGCTTATTATATCTCCAGCAGTGGAGAATACTCTCAGAAGGGGTAGAATATGCTTGAACATCCATGTAAGATGTGTGTACAACAGATTATTTTTAAAATCGTTTTGAATGATTGATTCATAAAGACTTTACTTGTTTCATTAGTGGATAAATCAGCGCTCTAGCAGTTAATAAACAGAACTGCACGCGTCTTGCGGAAGAACATTGTAGCCGGAGCTACTTCTCTCTATTTATGTCTATGGCGAGTCACGCAGGTACTGGGCTACTCCGCAGCGGCTGCGATCCGCCAGTCTAAAGTATAGTCCGAGTATAAACGCTTATTGCAGGCTTAACGTAGTAATTCAGGATAAGGCAAAAACACGGTTTGAAAAAAAAGGCATTCATGATGCACTCGCTCATTGTATACATTTTGTAATTTCTGAACACAAAGAAGTTACGGACTGCGTTTATGAATGTTTTGAAGCATCAGATGTAATCGATACACTCGTTATCTGAAGGCAGCGACTTTCAAAAGGTGATTTACAATATTTTGGTTGCTACCGTAGACATCAGTGTTTATTGGTAAAGTCAGCTAGCCCAGTAACAATACAACTCAAGCCAGGTGTACGCCTGCCTCGTAAATCACAGTACCCTTTGAGGCCCGAAGCAGAAGCAGGCATTAAAGATACAATTGAAGGATTGGTAAAAGCAGGAGTGCTAATCGAAACAAATAGTTACTGTAATACTCCAATTTTGCCTGTAATTAAAGCAAACAAATCAAAATGGCGTCTTGTACATGATTTGCGAGCAATTAATGAAATAGCAGAAGATTGGCCAGCTGATGTTCCAAACCCACATACACTGTTAACAAATGTACCCCCTGATGCAAAATATTTCACAGTAATTGACTTATGTAATGCCTTCTTTAGTATACCCATGGAAGAAAAAAGTAGATATTTATTTGCTCGAATGCCGCAGGGATTTAAACACTCTCCACATATTTTTAATCAAGTTCTTAAAGCTAATTTGGAAGACCTTGTGATAGACAGTACTTTGCCACAATATGTAGATGATTTAATGATTTGTTCAACAACACAAGAGCAGTGTCATAAAGATTATATAAAGGTACTTACAAAATTAGCCCAAGGAGGTCACAGAGCATCTAAAACTAAGCTACAATATTGTCAGCCACAGGTTGAATATTTGGGTAGATTAATTTCATATGGAACAAAAGCGATAGCTCCAAATCATTTAGAAGGCATAAGTAAAGCACCATTGCCACAAACAGTAAAACAAATGATGACTTTTCTAGGAATGACTGGCTTCAGTGCTGATTGGATAGAAGATTATGCAATAAAAAAGCTCCATTGAGAGAAATCATGAAACAAGCAGGACTACACAATTTAAATAATCCGTTGAAATGGAATACAGATGCTTTGATAGCATTTGAATCTATAAAAAAGGAATTACAAAGGGCACCTGTAATTGCAAATCCTGATTATACTAAACAATTTCATTTATATGTATCAAACAGGACTGATGGCTATGCCTCAGCTGTTCTGATGCAAGAGACTTGCAGTGGCAGGAAAAAACAGCCCGTAGCTTATTATAGCACCAAGCTGGACAATGTCTGGTTGACAAAGGCTACCCACCATGCTACCAACAAGGCCTTGCAGCAGTGTACTATGCATATGAAAAAGCATCTACAATAACTATGGGGTACCCAGTAACTATTTAATTGCAGCATAAGATTGTAGAATTAATTGAACAAGGAAAATTTGTGTTAACTCAAGCTCGTATTCTAGCATATTCATCACTGCTTACGTATCCAGATGTTTCCATTAAACGATGTGATACAGTGAATCCAGCAGATTTATTTCCTTTGGACTATGAAGGAGAGCAACATGATTGTGTGGCCAATTCATTGGCTTTCACCAGATTAAGACCAGATCTTGAATCTACACCAATAACTGAAGTAGAAGTAATTTACTTTGTAGATGGTTCTAGTTTTAAAGATTACCTGGGAAATCATACAGGTTATTCAGTGGTAAAAAAAGACAAAGATGAATTTGTACCAGTAATATCCCAACATTGTGTACAGCCTTGCTCTGCTCAGTTAGCAGAATTAAAAGCTCTCACAACTGCGTGTCAATTAGCAAAGGGACTTACAGCAAATATTTTTACAGATTCAGCATATGCTCATGGTGTGTGTCATTTGTTTGGTGCAGTATGGAAACAAAGATGTTTCAAAAAGAGTGATGGAACTCCCATCCAACATGCAGAACAAATAGGTCAATTAATTTCTGCTATGATGCTACCAAAACGATTGGCAATCATCAAATGCCAGGCTCATAAAAAAGGAAATGACTTTGTCATTAAAGGTAACAACATAGCAGATTTGGAAGCTAAAAAAGCATCAGGATGTCAAGTAGCAATATTAAATCCAGTAGTTCTTATAGAACCACAACCTCAATTGGAAGATATTGTTCGAATTCAACAAGAAGCAGGCCCTTATGAACACTCTATGTGGTGTCAGAGAGGGGTCAAAAAAGATGCACAAGATATTTGGCGTTCACATGAAGGACAGATTGTTGCACCAACTGTATTTTTAAATATTCTCATGGCAGATGCGCATGGTTTTGACCATTGCACGAGAGGGGAAGTAATTAGGAAGATTAAACAGCAGGGATATTGGTCTCCATATTTGTATGCAATGGTAGACAATTTTCTGTCCACATGTGAAATTTGTGCCAAAAACAATGTTAGGAAAGGAACAGCGACACCAATAGGCCACATACCAGTACCAGAAGGACCATTCAGACACTTGGTAATGGATTATGTGGACATGATAAAGTGAGTACAAGGCAAACGGTACATGCTTGTAATAATAGATATATTTAGCAGATGGGTAGAGGCAGTACCATCAGCGGATGAGGGATCCGGAACAGTGATTAAATTTTTGACAAGAGAAGTAATACCAAGATTTGGAATACCAACAGAAATAAGTTCTGATAATGGTTCAGCATTCATTCAAAAGACTGTAAAACAAGTATTGCAGCAATTAAGAATAAAACAAAGATTAGGCTGCGTTTATAGGCCTCAATCACAAGGTATAGTTGAGAAAATTAATGGTACCCTCAAGACCAAACTCAATAAAATATGTGAAAGTACTAAACTTAATTGGGTTGATGCTTTACCAATTGCACTAATGAGCTACCGCATGCAAACTAATAGAATTACTCATTTAACACCGCATGAGATGCTTACGGGTCGACCCATGCCTGTGCCGTATTGCAGAGGTCCCTACAAAGGACCGCCGTTGGAACAATTGCAACTGGAATTAAGATCCTATATGAAAAAACTAACTGCAATACATAAAGCTATATATTTACAGGAATCAAGAAAGTAGCCCAGTGAGGAGACAAAGACACCGTGTCCGGTGGTTCCAGGTGATCTAGTGTATCTGAGGGTGTTAAGGAGAAAGTGGAACGAGCCCAGGAGAGAGGGTCTCTACAAAGTAGTGACAGCTACTCCGACAGCAGTCCAGGTGGAAGGAAAGACCGCCTGGTATCATCTGAACCACTGCACAAGAGTTCCAAGACAAAGACAGGAAAGAGAAGAAAATACATGTGAAATGGAGAGACAGGACGAAAGGGTGCAGAATATTGAAAGCTCAGAACAGCAAGTCGGTGAGCAAGGCAGAGAAAATCATCAGACTGAAAGAAATGAGTCCGATAATGTGTCTGATAATGATCCTCACATGCTTACTGTATCCGATACTGCAAGCTCAAGCTTTAAGCATCAGCACCCAAACCTCCTTTCAAGTTCAAACTATAGACACCACCACCCAGACTTCCCTACAATTGACTTCTTAGCCCTCAACAATCAGCGACAACTCGACAACTAGTGACAACTCAATAACTAGTGACAACTTAACAATAACAACAACAGAACAAGAAGTGATTGAAGAGCAAAAGCTATGTAACACTCCCCTATGCAACTAAGAGGAGTTTACACTATAAAAGGAGAACAGTAGTCCAGTTGGAATAAATCAAAATGAATGGAGGAGTAATAAACACAAAATAAGACAAATAGAATAGCAAAAAAGCCCAAAGTGTATTTATAAGACAACAGTATAAACCCATTAAACCAATTGCACACTAAAGGTTAGTGTGTGTGTGTGTGTGTGGAAGTCTCTCAGTCCAGCGTGTACTATATACAAAGTCAGATCAGCCTCACCGGCAAGGATGGTAAATCCGTGAGCAGAATCTGTGTGTCTCCAGCTGTTTAAAGTCCCCCGGATGAGTAATCCACACTCCAATGAAAGGATGCTCCACAAAGGATCGGCAGTCCAAGCTCCAAAAACAGCCAGGCAAAAAAAGACAGGTAATCCACTACGATCGTGTCCGTATCGTGAATGAATGAGCGCGCTCCCGATCGCCGGTATGCCGGTCCTATATATTTAAAAACACCCCCTCAGTTCCTGTTTGGGTGACGTGTAATCACGTGACAACCCGCTCGGAACGCATCTCGCGAGACGGGAGATCCAGCCCAACAACACATACAGGTTAGGGAGAAAATACAGACACAGGAGAAAGCATATAAAACAACATGATCAACCAATCACTCTTATAGGTCGATCTACTATAAATATACTTCCCCTTATGTGGCCACGCTACAGCTATCAAAACAACGTAGAAATATTGACGATGAAAACATTGAGGGAGATAATGAAGGAGATATTTTATGGGAAACAACGCAAAATAATGATTGGTATAAATGGGCAACATTTACAGCAAGAGAAATAGGCATGAGCAATTGCTTAATGTGCTCCAAATCCCCCTTGAATAAGGTAATAGTAGTTCCAAATCCACATGACTACGTAAAATGTGCTGAGTTTAATTGTCACTTTTGTCATACAAATGACTTTTTTAGACCTTACTGCTCAGCTGAGTGTTTAGCTTTTTCAGGAAATTCTGTATTGCATGAACAATTTAATAGACCACATTGGGGAACCTGGTGTCAATATTGGGATGTAAATTCAAATATTAAAATAGAAAAAGGAAAAGTAGAAATCCCAAAATGGTACAGTATAAACTACAGCCAAGAATATGAGTGGTTTAATAAGTCTACAGGAATTCATAATTTAGGAATATTTGATGGAAAGTGTGATACGATATGGAACCTAGACAAAACAAACGCTTGGCATTCAAATATACCTGTAAGACCTCCGGAACTTCAAGCACTAGGAACAAGAAAAGGAAAAAATATAAATCCAGAGCAATAATGTAAAAACCAATCTATAGCATTACCATCAATAGAGCTATATGAAGATCAAACATTGGTAGTAGCAGATTTCTTTTGGGCTTGTGGAAAAGGACGGCTTCTAGCATCCTTGCCGCTAAAATGGAAAGGAATATGTGCTAGGGTAAGATTAATTCAAGAAATTACTATTGCACAGTGGGAAACAGAAATTGTAAAGGAAGACAAGAACAGAAGTAAGAGACCTAAAGGTATCCCTAATGAATTTAAAGCTAGAGATGAAGTTAAATCAGGGTTTGAATCAATATTTATATGGATCACGCAAAACAAAAATGTCGAATGGATCAATTAAATTTACTATAATCAGCAGAGGTTTATTAATTACACTGATGATGCATTATCTGCATTAGGAGAACAGTTACATGAAACAAGCAAAATGGCATGGCAAAATAGACAAGCCCTTAATTGGTTATTGGCAGACAAAGGAGGTGTATGCGTTATGTTTGGAGATCAGTGCTGTACTTTTATACCAAATAATACCGCTCCAGAAGGAAAATTTACTGAAGCTATGCTTAAGATAAAAGGAATAAGGGCAGAAGTTAAAGCAAATGCAGGAAGAGATAGCCAAATGTGGGACTGGTTTGATTTAAACTTTGGTGCAATAGGAGCATGGTTTGCAAAATTAGGAATGTTCTTAGGAGTTGCAATATTAATAGGAGGATTATTATTCTGTTGTGTACTTCCAATATTACGATCGCTTGTAGTTAAAACCACGGTTAAGCAAATGGAGGTGCTAAAGTGTCAGGATTGCCCTGAAAAAACAAATTGGATTTTGCAAGCATTGGACAATGATTCAAGTACCTCAAATAAGGACGAAGAGGATGATTGATGAGCCAGACCCTGGGTGTATGTGCTAGCCTAACCTCTGGCCCAAAAAGGGTGACCCTCTACGATGCGCAAAGTGTCTGGGTCGAAGAGAAAGACTACACCTCAAGGAAAAAAAACTTTGGATAGTATAATGCATGGTTTGATGTTTGATGTGTTCTACATAACTGTGACAACCACAGGCAAGGCTGAACAAAATACACGCTCACGCTTATAACAATATTTGATTTTGATTAGGGAGGATTTGAGTCTTTTACTTTCTCCATTGAAAGAAAAAGAAAGAGAAACAACTGAAAGAAAGAAAATGTATGGAGAAAGATGTTTGGCTCGATTGCTCCTCGGAGTGTGGTGGCATAATTTCAGTCATTGGAAATAAGAATCGGTGACTTAATTTAGTCCCCTCCTTGAACTGCCACCTTAACGTGGTGGAGGGGTTTGAGTACCCGAATGACCCTAGGAGCTATGTTGTCCGGGGCTATATGCCCCTGGTAAGGGTCTACTAAGGCAAACAGGTCCTAGGCGACGGGTCAGACTAAGAGTGGTTCAGAAACCTCTTATGAAGAAATCAAATCCAAGGGCCGTGATGTCGCCCGGTATGGCGCAGCCGGGGCCCCACCCTGGAGCCAGGCCTGGGGTTGGGGCTCGTATGCGAGCGCCTGGTGGCCAGGCCTCCCCCCACGGGGTCCGGCCGGGCTCAGCCCGAAGGAGCGACGTGGGGCCGCCTTCACCACCCACAGGAGGGACCGTAAGGGGCCGGTGCTTAGAGAATCGGGCGGCAGTCGAAGGCGGGGGCCTCGACAGCCCGATCCCTGGACACGGAAACTAGCTCTAGGGACGTGGAACGTCACCTCGCTGGGGGGGGAAGGAGCCCGAGATTGTGCGTGAGGTTGAGAGGTTCCGACTAGCGATAGTCGGAATCACCTCTACGCACAGCTTGGGCTCTGGAACCACACTCCTCGAGAGAGGATGGACTCTTCACCACTCTGGAGTTGCCCATGGTGAGAGGCGGCGGGCTGGTGTGGGTTTGCTTATAGCCCCCCAGCTCAGCTGCCATGTGTTGGAGTTTACCCCGGTGAACGAGAGGGTCGCTTCCCTGCGCCTTCGGGTCGGAGATAGGTCTCTGGCCCGTAGGCACAAACGACAGTGCAGAGTACCCGGCCTTCTTGGAGTCTCTGGGAGGGGTGCTGGAAAGTGCTCCGACTGGGGACTCTGTCGTTTTACTGGGGGACTTCAACGCCCACGTGGGCAACGACAGTGACACCTGGAGGGGCGTGATTGGGAGGAACGGCCCCCCTGATCTGAACCAGAGCGGTGTTCAGTTATTGGACTTCTGTGCTAGTTACAGCTTGTCCATAACAAACACCATGTTCAAGCATAAGGGTGTCCATCAGTACACGTGGCACCAGGACACCCTAGGCCGTAGGTCGATGATCGTCTTTGTGGTCGTTTCATCTGACCTCCGGCCGTATGTCTTAGACACTCGGGTGAAGAGAGGGGCGGAGTTGTCAACTGATCACCACCTGGTGGTGAGTTGGATCCGATGGTGGGGGAGGAAGCTGGACAGACTCGGCAGACCCAAGCGTACTGTAAGGGTCTGCTGGGAACGTTTGGGAGGCTGGAGATATTGAGTCCGAGTGGACCATGTTCTCCACCTCCATTGTCGAAGCGGCCGCTCGGAGCTGTGGCCGTAAGGTCTCCGGTGCCTGTCGAGGCGGCAATCCCTGAACCCGGTGGTGGACACCGGAAGTAAGGGATGCCGTCAAGCTGAAGAAGGAGTCCTATAGTCCAGGCAAAGTAACTCATTTTGGAGCCAAAAATAGAACTAATTGTAAAATAATTTTTTTCAGCTTAGATAATTTCTATGAGGTGTCCAGAACAACATACTAAAAGTCCTAAGAAATCCTAGTTGAGGAAATATGTTAAATTCTCATCAATCCGAGATGTGTGCCAATAAGGCCAGGCAACAATACACCCCAATGGGGCTATTTTTTTCCTTTACTCCAATCAAAATGAAACTTTACACAATGAAAGTACCCATGAAAAGTAAAAAACTTTGTATTACAAGTTTGGAGCGGACAGTCCATCGGCGGCCACGGCGGAGACGACCCCTTGGGCGGCCACGGCGGAGGAACAGACACCGGCGCATGCACTGGAACAGGCACCGGAACAGACACCGGCTCAGGAACAGGAACAGACACTGGCTCAGGAACAGGAACAGACACTGGCTCAGGAACAGGAACAGACACCGGCTCAGGAACAGGAACAGACACCGGTTTAGGAACAGGAACAGAAACCGGCTCAGGTACAGACACCAGCTCAGGAACAGGAACAGACACCAGCTCAGGAACAGGAACATACACCGGCACAGGAACAGGAACAGGCTCGGCGGCGGCCATCTTGTCCGGAGACTCTGGCTTGGCAGACGTGACGTGAACAGTCTCTGGATCGGCAGACGTGACGTGAACAGTGACGTGAACAGTCTCTGGATCGGCAGATGTGACATGAACAGTCACTGGCTCGGCGGCGGCCATCTTGTCCGGAGACACTGGCTCGGCAGACGTGACGTAAACAGTCTCTGGATCGGCAGACGTGACGTGAACAGTCACTGGCTCAGCGGCGGCCATCTTGTCCGGAGACACTGCCTCGGCAGACGTGACGTGAACAGTCTCTGGATCGGCAGACGTGACGTGAACAGTCACTGGCCTTGGCGGCGGCCGTCTTGTCCGAAGACACTGGCTCGGCAGACGTGACCTGAACAGTCTCTGGATCGGCAGACGTGACGTGAACAGTCTCTGGATCGGCAGACGTGACGTGAACACTCACTGGCTTGGCGGCAGCCATCTTGTACGGAGACACTGGCTCGGCAGACGTGACGTGAACAGTCTCTGGATCAGCAGAAGTGACGTGAACAGTCACTGGCTTGGCGGCGGCCATCTTGTCCGGAGACACTGGCTCGGCAGACGTGACCTGAACAGTCTCTGGATCGGCAGACGTGACGTGAACAGTCTCTGGATCGGCAGACATGGCATGAACAGTCTCTGGATCGGCAGGCGTGACGTGAACAGTCTCTGGATCGGCAGACGTGACCTGAACAGTCTCTGGATCGTCAGACATGACGTGAACAGTCTCTGGATCAGCAGACGTGACCTGAACAGTCTCTGGATCGTCAGACGTGACGTGAACAGTCTCTGGATCGGCAGGCATGACGTGAACAGTCTCTGGATCGGCAGACGTGACCTGAACAGTCTCTGGATCGGCAGACGTGACCTGAACAGTCTCTGGATCGGCAGACGTGAACAGTCACTGGCTCGGCGGCGACCATCTTGTCCGGAGACACTGGCTCGGCAGACATGACCTGAACAGTCTCTGGATCGGCAGACGTGGTGGTGAAACCCCAAAAGTCCAGGATCTCCAGCCCCTTCATCTCCCATCGAGTCAAAGGGTCATCAAGGCAACCTTTAAGAAGATCCTTGGGTGTAGCATCTTTATAACCCATGTCTGCCGAGAGAGTAAAAAATGCCTGAGACAGGCAACCCACCGTCTGGCCCTGCTGACGTAGGGCCATTAAATTTTGGACTCCTCCCCTCCTCTCCTTCTAAGTGTTTGGGGGAAGGGAATGAAACCCTGTACTGCTGGAACCATTCATAATGGTGGATTCCTTCTGTCCTGGGATGCACACACAAAAAGGTAAGGTCCAAGTGTAGTAATTGGGGTAATCCGTACTCACAATCCACTACCCACAATCCGCTACCATCAGGTGGGTCGCGAGACTTAAAAAATGAGTCGCCAGGATGATTTAAGGAAAATATAATTAAATTAAAAAACAAAATTTGTTTTCATAAAATCATAGTCTATAGGCCTATAAAAAAGAAACACGCAAAATGTGGCTATTTAATCAATTAATAGATTAATAAAACGAAAGAAAAAACTGACAGCATGCTGCTGAGTTTGATTCGATTAGATTAGATTAGATTAGATTAGATTAGCCTTTATTGTCTCCTGACGGAGAAATTCATCTTGGGCATTCGAGATAACAGATGCAACACAATATACATAACATGATTTACCTACACATAATTTACCATAATTTACCTACACACCACATTCCTCACCGCCTCCTCAAAAAGCTCATTAAGAGTAGTCGGTGGCACTTGTCCAAATATTTTTCACGCCCTTTTAATCAGTATTTGGAGCTGTGTTTTTAGTTTAACTGACAGGTTACCAAACCAAGCTACAATACCATATCGGACAATAGACTCAATAGCTGCCTTATAAAACAATAGCATAATATCTTTGTCAACACCATGAACTCTTAGTCTTCTTAAAAAATATAGACGCTGACATATTTTTGAGGAAACATACTCTACTTGATGTGACCACTTTAAGTGTTTATCTAATTGAATTCCTAAATATTTATATGTTGTTACTTGTTCAATTGGTACTCCTTCAATTAGAATAGGGCTTTGTTCGCCTATAGACCTAGGGTCAAAAATAATTTCTTTGGTTTTATTAACATTAAGGAGCAAGTTATGCTTATTGCACCACTTCACCATCTCCTCTATCTCCTGTGTGTAAATACCAATGTCTAAATTGTTGTAGAGTAAACTAAGTATGGCCGTATCACCTGAAAATTTAATAATAAAATTATTCCTATCGATATTTCTGCATTCATTTGTATATAATATAAAAAAAGTAAGGGCGAGCTTACACAGCCCTGAGGGGCACCTGTACTTATGTTAATCATATCAGAAAGAGTGGAGTTAACTCTCACCTGCTGCTTCCTTCCTGTCGGGAAAGAACCATACCATTTAATAATGAAGGGGTTCACTTCCATCTGATGTAGTTTACTTAACATTGTCTGCAGAAGAATACAATTAAATGCAGAACTAAAATCCATAAATAATAAACAAACATAACCTGATGGTTTTTCCAAGTGCTTTAAAATGGAGTGTACAGTTGTAATTAAAGCATCATCAGTACCCCTGCCATTATTATAGGCAAATTGGTACGGATCCAAGAGATGCTGTACCTCACTCCTTAATTTGCCAACCATTATACGTTCTAATGACTTCATCACTATAGAAGTCAGTGCCACTGGTCTATAGTCATCATTTTGCTGTGGGCATGGTTTTTTGGGCAACGGAATGACAACTGATGTCTTCCAGATGGTGGGAATGGTACATGTATCCACAGAAAATTGAAATAAGGGGCACCAAACCGGAGTTAGCTCATCCGAGAATGTTTTCAAAATAAAAGATGAAATACCATCAGGTCCACTAGCCTTATTCCTATTCAGCTTTTTAAAAACTGCAGTGACATCTTTCGGGTTAATTATTATTCTATCCTGTATTGGGTCACATGGTATTGACATAGACAACTCTTTGCAGCAGGTCACATTTGTTTCACAATTCAAATCAAAACGTTTATAAAAGATGTTAAGATCATTAGCCTTATCCAAATCATTCTCCACATTTAATTCCTTCTGACTAGAGTTCATATTAGTCATTTCTTTCACTGTGTCCCACAGTTTTTTTGGGTTATTCGTTGAAAAAGCTTCCCGAACTCGTGTACTGTGTTCCTCTCACGCCTTCTTCAGTTTCCCCCTCAGGTCTTTTTGTATTGATCTCAGTTCCATCAAATCATTATTCTGGAATGCTTGCTTTTTCCTCCTAATCAGATGTTTAATTTCAGGTGTTATATAGTCTTTGTTGTTAAGATATATAGTGATCGTCTTTTTCGGCACAACAGTATCAACACAAAAATGGATATACCCCGTTATTGTTTCCGCAATATTGTCAATATCGTTGTCCTGATAAAAGACATCCCAGTCTGTGGCCAGAAAACATCCACTCAACGTCTCCTTGCTCTCCTCCTGCCACACACTGACAGTTTTTGAGACGGGTTTGCTTTTTTTTAATGGCACACTTAAAGGTAGGGATCAGATGGATGATGTTATGATCCGAGTTTGAGAGGGGGGGTTTAATTCTGGCAGCATATGCATCTTTAATGTTGCCATAACATTTATCTAGCGTCCTATTCTTACGTGTGCTGTTTTTAACATATTGCTGGAAACCAGGAAGAGATAGCTCCAATTTACAATGGTTGAAGTCTCCGAGAACAAATATAGGGGAATCTGGTTTATCCTTTAGCTGCTGATGGACACAGTCTGCTACACGTGAAGCTGCTTTAGGTGCGTTCCCACTGGGCGGGATATATACAGAGCATAAAAAGATGTTCCCATAGTCTCTAGGTAAATAAAAAGGTCTCAAACTAATGCAAATAAGTTCAAGATCTGGAGTACACACCCTGTATTTTATCGTATAATTATTGCACCAAGAGTCATTAATATAAACACAAATCCCACCCCCCTCATCTTCCCCGAGTCATTGTTTCTGTCCATACGCACATATGAGAAGCCTCGTACCTGCACCAATGAGTCTGGAAAATCCTCTTGTAACCAGGTCTCTGTGTAAATCATTAGGCATGATTCGCGATATTCATTACAGGCGTTTGTATTAAGCCTCAACTCCTCCATCTTATTCCTTAGGGAGCGAACATTGCCAAAGAATATAGACGGAAGCGGCGGCCTTATGGCCCTCCGGCGAAGGCATAGTTTAATGCCGCCCCTTCTCCCTCGTTTCCGCGGCCGGTTACCTCCGCGCTGTCGTAACAGCTCCTCCGGAACATGGTCAAACAAGCCCGGTTCTGGTGTTACTTTCCTCCTCAAGGACAACAGCCAGTCTCTGCCGTACTCCCGCGGCGTCTGCTCATTTCCTTCGGCGAGTGTGGTGACATCATATTGTAAGCGGGTGCAAAAGGTGGCTGTAATTAGTAGCAGCAGTAGCAGCCATACTCCGGTGACTCTCTTTCCCATCGTAACTTCTCTTCCTTGTTCACTTCTTCCTTATTCAGCAGACCATAGCAGCACTTCAACACTCTTGACATAGACTTGACGAATTTGACGAACTTAACCTGGACAACTTAGACAAACTTAGACAACCACATGCACCTGTTCTCCCGTGCCCGTGTCGCAAGCAGTGCTGCGCCACCGGAAGTGGATTCATTAGATTCAGTAGATTCATTTCTATGAGGCGCGGCGCCTCACAAACAAGTTGACGGAAAAGAAACCGAGACGGCAGTTTGTTTGTTTTCTTTATTTTACAAAAGCACAATATTGTTTTATTGCGAGTGTACACAAATATAAATAAATACTTTGCAGTTTCGAATGATGTCCTGTATGATCAAAATAACGGAGTATATTTTTTATGATTCCATCGCGCCTGCGCCTCACACACACACACAACATATTCCAGCATTGCAATCTTGACATCGCAGCCGGTTCATCATCAAAATAAAATAGTCAACCTAACAAAAAATACACTGCTCGGTTTAAATAGTCAGTAGCCTACAATTCATGTCATTCAGCGTAAGCACCGCTCCACTGTGATGTTTCCAAGCACATTTTAGCGCATGTGAAGAGGGTGATTTTCTGAAGAGGGATTGATATTGGAACGTGAGTGAAGTACAAAGAAGTCCACGGCCGTAATTTCCTATGGGGACAGGGGGACATGTATGGGGACATGTCCCCCCCCCCACTTTTCGAAATCCAAAATCCCATTTGCTATTTATTTATATAGTGTGCACACGATGTTCCTGGACGTGGACGCGCGCATCGACATAGGCTCGGTCCTGCTCCTCCGTGGTATCGCGGTTGAAAGTGTCACGGAGTGACAAATAGGAACCATAATAAACGGAACGAGTTCCCTTGGGGAAACAGTTCCGGCATGACACCAGGCCGGTTCCGGTGACCTGTCAGGGCCGCCCGTGTTGATGAGCGACAGCTGCAGTGAATCATGAAGTGGCTATTTCAACGTTCGGTGTTCAGCATTCAAGGGTTGAGTGTGCGCGGCGGTCTGGTGTTCAGTTTGTGTGGCGGTCCAAAAGTTCAGTGTGCGCGGCGGTTTGAGAAGAGAGAAGTGGCAGTTTGAAGAGGAGAGGTGTAGACAAGCAAAGCGGACCTGATCAAAATTGAGGTACAAAAAGACGAGAGGCAGAGGCGGCAGTTTGAAGGCACGAGTGTGCTTTGAATTACGGATTGTTGATCGAACTTGGTGTCTCCTTTTGAACGTACCATCATAGTGGATCTGCCGGCCCGACGAGTTGAGGTGAAGGTATCCTTTTCACTTTTAAGTGGTGTGTCGTTGCAGTGTCTGACGACTGAAGTGAGCATGTGTGAAGATTTAAAGTGGTTTAATACATGCACGAGTATTTGAAAGCTTGATGTTACCAGCACTCTAAAGCTCGGTCGGAGATCGTCCAGCCCAGTGGGGAACCAAGAATTAATGTGAACATAGAGAAATTGCTAACCATCACTGCTGCCTGCCATCACTGTTCTGTGGTAAGAAGACACAGTTGTAACTGTTGGATTCTGTACTCACCACTGTTGTTCTGTGAACATAGAGAAACTGCTATCCGCCATTGCATGCTGTCATTGCTGTCCTGTGGGAAGAAAACTCAGTTGTTAACTGCTGGATTCTGAACTCACCATTGTTGTTCTGTGAACATAGAGAAACTGTTAACCGCCACTGCTGCCTGCCATCACTGTTCTGTGGTAAGAAGACTCAGTTGTAACTGTTGGATTCTGTACTCACTACTGTTGTTCTGTGAACATAGAGAAACTGCTACCCGCCATTGCATGCTGCCATTGCTGTCCTGTGGGAAGAAAACTCAGTTGTTAACTGCTGGATTCTGAACTCACCATTGTTGTTCTGTGAACATAGAGAAACTGTTAACCGCCACTGCTGCCTGCCATCACTGTTCTGTGGTAAGAAGACTCAGTTGTAACTATTGGATTCTGTACTCACCACTGTTGTTCTGTGAACATAGAGAAACTGCTATCTGCCATTGCATGCTGCCATTGCTGTCCTGTGGGAAGAAAACTCAGTTGTTAACTGCTGTATTCTGAACTCACCATTGTTGTTCTGTGAACATAGAGAAATTGCTAACCGCCACTGCTGCCTGCCATCACTGTTCTGTGGTAAGAAGACTCAGTTGTTAACTGCTGGATTCTGTACTCACCACTGTTGTTCTGTGAACATAGAGAAACTGCTAACCGTCACTGCTGCTTGCCATCGCTGTTCCGTGGTAAGAAGACTCAGTGTTAACTGCTGGATTCTGAACTCACCATTGTTGTTCTGTGAACATAGAGAAACTGCTAACCGCCACTGCTGCCTGCCATCGCTGTTCTGTGGTAAGACGACTCAGTTGTTGACTGTGGGATTCTGTGCTTACCGCTGCTGTTTTGTGAATACAGAGAAACTGTTATCCGCCACTGCAAGTCGCCGCCGTCCTGGGAAAAGAGAAAGCCCATCGTCTGCTGCCACCCACCTGTAGCCCCTTGTGCTCTGCTTACCACCTACTACTCTCTGCTCCCCACCGAGAGGGTCCTGGTTCTCTGTTCCATCCCCGTTGTCCTGTGAAAGAGAGGTGACACTCAGTGATCTCATGCTGTCCTGTGAGAAGAGAAACCCCACCGTCTGCTGATCCTTACCCATTCCTCCTGTGCCTTGTCCACTACTTACTACTCCCTGCTCTCCACTGAAGAAGGTCCTGGTCCTCCCTCCCATCCCCGTCGTCCTGTGAAAGAGAGGTGACACTCAGTGATCTGATGCTGTCCTGTGAGAAGAGAAACCCCCCGTCCGCTGATCCTTACCCGTGGTCCCCCTGCGTCCTGCCTACCACTTACGTTGGTTTGCCGCCTACCATCTACAGGTCCTGGCCTCTGGACCAATCTGTCTCCCCCCCTTCTTCCCTCCTTCTATTGTGGTCCTGGAGCAGAGCTACCTAGCCCCTAGCCTGGTTAAAACCAGACCCTTCTCAGTTGAAACTGAGTGTAGGGTCTGGCGAAGCTATGTAGACAAATCATTTCCAAAGGGGCGTCACCAACCGACGTAGCCGGATAGTCTTAAAACCAATCAGATCGATGAAGGAGATGACGTATGCTTCGAGTGTTGTTCTTTGCTCCGGTTTTAACGAAAACGGTAAGTTTAAATCGCTCAAAACAGACGCGATAACTGATTCGAACCTATGATTCGAACGAGTGATGTTCCACGGCGGCATCCATCTTTGTAATGAAATCTCTCAGCGTCGCTGCGCTGTCGTCATCATGTAAATCCCTCCCCAAACGTTTCTGATTGGTGCCGCGATTTTGGCGGCACAGAAATGAGTTTGAATGGGCTCTTCTCCAGACTATCCTGGAGAGAGAATTAAAATTCGCCGGAAGTAATCTGGGTTTTCCCAGGCTACCTAGCCCCCGCTGTTGCTTAGAAGAAGGCATTCGTCCCTCATCCCTTCTCTCCCCCCTGTATTGCTCCGAGCAAGAAAGAGACCAACTGGTGGCCGATTGGAGTCTTCCTCCACAGAAGCCCTGCTTAGACGAGTGGCCTTTACGAAGAGTTCTGTGGCAGTGACATTCCTTTAAAGTGATTTTATATCTAATAAAAAGAATCAAGCTTTTATATCACGTCGTTGTCTGACTCTTGGTGTTCTTGGTGTAGCTCCTCCGGAGTGGTGGTTGTCCTCGGCCCTAGCGGTGACAAAAGTAAAGAATAGTGAGAGAATGGGATGCGTGAGATCGTCAGCAGCGGCTGGTCCTAAAGTGGCAGCAGCTAATTCTCTCTGTCAGTAAAGTTAACCAAAGGACAAAGAAAACAGAGAAAATGACTAATTGCTCTTGACTAAAGAATGCTTAGCTTTAATAAGGATTTATCTATATTTAGTTTATAATTTATGCAGAGCGGAATGTTTTGATAATCTTATTCAATTTCTGTATATTTCATACCTGTTAGACAGGAAAGGCACAGGTAAATTCGTGGTAGTAGAATTTTCATTTTTGGGTGAACTAACCCTTTAAGCATACAGCAAACGATAGTAGGCTATTAATTGGTTAAAATTCTTACAGTGGTTAATGGTTAGCAAGTTAATTAGCATCCCTGTAGCTTTAGCTAGATCAAAAGAGTGCAGAATCAACTTTGCGTTGCGATCGCGTCACCGATAAGCCACTGCACCATCAAAAGGGGTTGTTAAGAAAAGTGCTAAGCTGAATTTGTGTGCCAGCTGTGCACATAGACTGTAAAAAAAGATGGACGACGCCCCTTCGCTCTCTTCCATTGATGAGAACTGAAGCCGCCAGAGTCCCGATATGGCTCTGACGATCTTTTTAAAAAATTGATTGCAGTACGACAAGAGGCTTGTTAAAATAAAGTAAATACAATCTCCTCAGTCCTCCGAAGATCCCAAAAAAAATGTCCGTTGGTGCTTCAGTGACTACTTCGCTCGAGAACCTGTCAATCACAGCTGTCAATCATGACGTTACACCACCGCATCACGTAACTAACTAAAAAACAACTTATTTTTGAAACAGACACTTGAACTTACATCAGCGTGATAAAAGCTACAGCAAATGAAAGAAACCACCTTTGGAAAAAAGATATTTGAAGTGTAATTTAATTGTTTAGTTGGTCTCACGTCCCGTTGAATAACATGGGGAGGCGGGGCTTATGACCTATACTAGGACCAGCCACCGGGGGGCGATCGAGACGTTTTGGCTTCACTTTTCAGGGCTTGTGCGGCACGCTTGGCTGTGCACAACAGAGCACTTTTAAATGAGAATAAAGTCTAATGCGCCTTTAGCTCCATTGTATTTTGTATGCTTGGCTTAAGAATAGGCCTATATAGGCCTATGGGTCGCGTCAATAAAAACAAAAAAAAAGGGGGTCGCTCTTGAAAAAGTTTGAAAACCACTGCTTTAGGGAGCATAGCGTCGTTCGAATCTGACCCATTTCATGGAGAGAGAGAGAGCACGATTGCTTACAGAAATGCCTTAAAATCCGCTAGATCTGCTTATATTTCAATCCTCTTAGAAGAAAACAAACACAACCCTAGGAATTTTTTTTAAACAGTGGCTAAATTAACGAGAAAAAAACCTTCCAGATGTTTCTAAACGGCACAGCAGTAATGACTTTAAGAACATTTTTACTTACAAGATTGATGATAGTAGAGAGAAAATTAGAAATATGCAACCGTCTACAAAGGTATCGTATCAGGCAGTGCATTGAAGTCTCCCTGAGGAAAAAATCCTTTTATGCATTTCTATAGGAGAGTAAGAATTGTCTAAACTTGTTAAATCATATAAATCAATAACATGTATGTTAGACCCTATACCGACTAAGCTACTGAAAGAGATGCTTCCAGAGGTCACAGATCCTCTTCTTAATATCATGAATTCATCTTTGTCATCAGGATATGAACCAAAAACTTTTAAGCTGGCTATTAATAAACCACTTGTTAAAAAAACGCTACTTGATCCTACAGAATTAGTCGATTACAGGCCGATCACAAATCTACATTTTCGGTCAAAGGCAGTATCCTCACAACTATGTTCCTTTTTAGAAAGATATGATATCTGTGAGGATTTCCAGTCAGGATTTAGACCGTACCATAGTACTGAGACTGCTCTCATTAGAGTCACAAATGATTTGCTCTTATCATCCTATCGTGGTTGTATCTCGCTATTAGTGTTACTCGATCTTAGTGCTGCATTTGACACTATTGACCACAACATTCTTTTAAATAGACTAGAACTATGTTGGCATTAGTGGAATTGCATTAACATGGTTTAAATCATACTTCTGACCGTTATCAGTTTGTAGCAGTAAATGAAGAGATGTCTCATCGATCACAAGTTCAGTATGGTGTACCACAAGGCTCAGTACTATGACCGCTGCTGTTCACTCTGTACATGCTACCCTTGGGAGATTAGGAAGCATGGCATTAGTTTTCACTGTTATGCTGATGATACTCATATTTCTTTACGCCCAGATGAAATTTACCAATTCACAAAATTAACGGAATATATAGCTGATATAAAAAAAACTGGATGACTAGTAATTTCCTACTACTAAATTTAAAAAAAAACAGAGATTCTGAGAGAAAACTGAGAGACCAGGCCCAAGTGTGACAGTGCAGGAGGAGATGGCTAGGTTCATGCTCACACTTTGTTCTGAACGAAACATTATGAGCTCAGTCAATATTGTGTTTAGTTTCCGCAGAGATTAGAGACTTTAGAAGTCACACTGAAGCTTAAGCTATACTTGAAAGGAAAGGAATATTTCATAACCCAATTTAGTAAACAATGTTCTAATGTTTAGAAACATGGTTATGCTATTCCAATTTGATATTGGATCGATCAGACTGTAAGAAGACTGTAAGGGACATTATGTTCATGTCTTCTAGCAACATTGACTAGTCAACTTATTTGCACTTTATAAATCCTCAGGTCCTTTCCGAGATATTTTAGGCTGAGCATAAAGTGGGGCATAAAGAGAGCATTACCTGTCCCTAAGCAGAGTAAATGAAGTAAGGTGATTTCACTTCATTTTTACCTGCTACCAAAACACACTACAATTACACCATTGCCAAATGAGGAGCTTGAACTCCTGCAAGCAGGGATGGGAAGACGAACCGTTTCCATTTCTGAAGACAGTGTGTCACGTGTATCATGGACTTTCTGTTGGTTTTCTTCATCTTATCACTGTTTTCATTAGTTTACATGGAGCAAATGAGTATCATCAGCATAACAGTGAAAACTAATGCCATGCTTCCTAATCTCCCAAGGGTAGCATGTACAGAGTGAACAGCAGCGGTCATAGTACTGAGCCTTGTGGTACACCATACTGAACTTGTGATCGATGAGACATCTCTTCATTTACTGCTACAAACTGATAACGGTCAGAAGTATGATTTAAACCATGTTAATGCAATTCCACTAATGCCAACATAGTTCTAGTCTATTTAAAAGAATGTTGTGGTCAATAGTGTCAAATGCAGCACTAAGATCGAGTAACACTAATAGCGAGATACAACCACGATAGGATGATAAGAGCAAATCATTTGTGACTCTAATGAGAGCAGTCTCAGTACTATGGTACGGTCTAAATCCTGACTGGAAATCCTCACAGATATCATATCTTTCTAAAAAGGAACATAGTTGTGAGGATACTGCCTTTGACAGAAAATGTAGATTTGTGATCGGCCTGTAATCGACTAATTCTGTAGGATCAAGTAGCGTTTTTTTAACAAGTGGTTTATTAATAGCCAGCTTAAAAGGTTTTGGTACATATCCTGATGACAAAGATGAATTCATGATATTAAGAAGAGGATCTGTGACCTCTGGAAGCATCTCTTTCAGTAGCTTAGTCGGTATAGGGTCTAACATACATGTTATTGATTTATATGATTTAACAAGTTTAGATAATTCTTACTCTCCTATAGAAATGCATAAAAGCCCTCACCGCTGGTCCCGCCCAGCACAGAGCCCTCACCGCTGCCCAGCACAGAGCCCTCACCGCTGCCCAGCACAGAGCACTCATCGCTGCCCAGCACAGAGCCCTCATCGCTGCCCAGCACAGAGCCCTCATCGCTGCCCAGCACAGAGCCCTCATCGCTGCCCAGCACAGAGCCCTCATCGCTGCCCAGCACAGAGCCCTCATCGCTGCCCAGCACAGAGCCCTCATCGCTGCCCAGCTCAGGGCCCTCTTCGCCGCTGGTCCTGCCCAGCTCAGGGCCCTCTTCGCCGCTGGTCCTGCCCAGCTCAGGGCCCTCTTCGCCGCTGGTCCTGCCCAGCTCAAGGCCCTCTTCGCGCTGGTCCTGCCCAGCACAAAGTCCTCTTCATCGCTGGTCCAGGACTCTATACCAGGGAGCTTCCCCAAGAAATTTTTTTTGGGGGGGGGGTGGGGGGGGGGCTATCAGTCCTCGTCGCCATGGCCACCCGAAGGGTCATCACCGCCGTGGTCACCCGAAAGGTCCTCACCGCCGTGGCCGCCCGAAGGGTCATCACCGTCGTGGCCGCCCGAAGGGTCCTCACCGCCGTGGCCGCCCGAAGGGTCCTCACCGCCGTGGCCGCCCGAAGGGTCTTCACCGCCGTGGCCGCCCGAAGCTGCCCGAAGGGTCCTCACCGCCGTGACCGCCCGAAGGGTCCTCACCGCCGTGACCTTTGATTTATCATCTTCGTGTTCGCCTCCTACTTCATCTACCAGAAACCTGACACAGTGACCATTTCTGAAGCAGAGGTACTGTTAACCCTCTGAGGTCGACAAACGCGCCGACGCGTTTTGCCGGATTTTCTCCACATTGTAGCACTATAAACTTAAATTACTCCATCATTTATGGTCATACAGAAAAAAGAAATATAAAAAAAGAATCTGTGATATTTCTCCTTTTGTATGTGTCCACTTACAATCAAATCAAAACATTGTGCTTTTGTAAAATAAAGAAAATAAACAGGGTGTGCTTTCTGCCTCTCCGTCGCGGTGAACTTTTTTTTCTTGAGCACGTCTATAAACTGAAACAAAACTCAGCGAATACTTGTCACACATTTATGAGCCATATACCTTTATAAACATTTAAGTGTGTACTTTTAAATGATCGGATTCAAAACGAAAACAAATATTCTCTGTTTAAGTAATTTGTATAAAACCAACAAGATGTCCAGCTTCTCAAACGCTTGCTCATTACAGTTAATTTGGCCACGCCTACTCGCGCAAAAGATATTCACATGCAAATCTCCACATGGAACGCGAAAGCGCTCGTTACCTCAACAACAAAACACTTCACTTCACTTTTCGTCGAGTTTGAAAGACGTGCCTGAGCTTACATTGGATTTAGGCTACCTCAGAAGAAGAAGAACGCGATTTGAAGACAAGAAAGATAAGGTAAGAAATTCTTACATAGCCTAGTTTGTTATTGTTGCATAAATGTCACGTTGCAGCTGAACTGTTGCTAGATATATGGGGAATATTATATTTAGACCCGTGTTTACTGTGTTTGTGGATATCTGCTCAAACATAGATATGTTTATGGTAACCATAATGTTTTATATTTGAGAGTGATCGCGTTTGAATGTATCATATTTTGCAAGCGATCGCGTTTGAATGTATCATATTTTGCAAGCGATCGCGTTTGAATGTATCATATGTGTTTACTGTGTTTGTGGATATCTGCTCAAACATAGATATGTTTATGGTAACCATAATGTTTTATATTTGAGAGTGATCGCGTTTGAATGTATCATATTTTGCAAGCGATCGCGTTTGAATGTATCATATTTTGCAAGCGATCGCGTTTGAATGTATCATATTTTGGATGAAAGCAAAACGCACCAAATGGCTTCATGTTTTTATTATTATCTCATTTCATATCATCATAACGGATGGAAACATTTGAAGTAACATGATAATCAATATATTTTTCTCTAGCTTCTTTTGGAAGATTTATAGGCTGCTATAGGTTATTTATTGTTATTATTATTTTATCCGCACTGCGCATATACCTTATGCCTACAAGGCACAACAAACCTGGTGTTCATTATATTATATATCGTTGGAAACGTGTGTGTGTGTATTCTGTGAATTTTAAAAAGGAATTTTAAAAAGCAATTTTAACCAGAAAAATCTAATATTTATTTCCAAAATCGTGCAGGCCTTTCTCTTGATATCAGTATGTTCACTTTTTTTTTTTTCAGGTCCCAGATGCCACTGAGGACTTCAACATTCACATGAGTCTCAGTACGTGAACATGGTAAAGTGAAAATCTTGGAAATGAAAGGTATGTACAATGTTTTTAGGAATGGCACAAAGGTCTCTGTCTTTGAAGTGCTTTTTTGGCATTTGTTGTGTATCTTTGGATTATGTTGTGTTGTAAATAAATCCAAACAATTTAAAAGCCATTATTTTTTAAATCTCCTCATTTACAGTATTGTGCAAGGTTGCTCAGAATGATAGGGGCCTGATAGCTCCTAATAGGGCCGTTAGGGGAGGTTCTTTGTCTTTCTCAGGTGAGAAAAGCTTACATATTAATGAGCTCTCGCATAAGGCTTTTTCACACAAAACACGTCGTAAAATTTTTAAATCAATATATTGTCTTATCTGAACGAGCAGTCAGGGTGATTTTCACATAGTTTTGCAGCAAATATTCTAGGCTACGTCATACAATTTTCAAAAGTCTTGTGAAGAAATAATCAGTATGGGTTTCATGGCCTTATTTCAGTGAGAATTTTTTTTTGTATTTTCAAAAACCACGCATAAATGTCATTATCTCAAAACTACAAACTTTTACATACATGCTGCTGATATATTATTGTAGCAGAGTTTGTGCTGAATACAGTGTAATTAGACTTTAGCCATGAAAATGTCACAAGTAACAGAAATAACCAGAAATGTCAGAGCATGTCAGAACACCTCCAGGGCCCAGAAAACAGCTCAGACCTCAGAGGGTTAACTAAAATGATTTGAGACATTGTGGGACATTAAATGTAATGCCTCATAAATTATAGCAACCATTAAAGGGATAGTTCGCCTAAAAATGAAAATTCTGTCATCATTTACTCGCCCTCAAGTTGTTTCAAACCTGTATGAATTTATTTTTTCTGCTGAACACAAAAGAAGATATTTTGAAAAACGTTGGTAACCAGACAGTTGATGGACCCCATTGACTTCCATAGTATTTTTTTTTCCTACTATGGAAGTCAATGGGGTCCATCAACTGTTTGGTTACTGACATTTTTCAAAATATCTTCTTTTGTGTTCAGCAGAAAAAAGAAATTCATACAGGTTTGAAACAGCTTGAGGGTGAGTAAATGATGACAGAATTTTCATTTTTGGGCGAACTATCCCTTTAATCCAGTTTTATTTCCTTGATGTCTTGTATGATGTTTGCTTTGCTTTTTGCCATTATTCAAGATCTCAAGAATACTAACTCAAATATATATCCAAAGATGGAGGGCCTTTCTGGAGGGTGGCCTTTACACAAGGCAACAGGTGTGTTTTAGCTGGTCTAACATGGTATCTGCCTGGCCAATATGTAATTCTGTTTTTTTTTTAATTTTTTAATTTATTTATTTTTTAAAGGTGGTAGTGTTAGAAGAAAGCTGGTGATCATTCCTCCAGAGGCAGAGGGATACTCTGCAAAAACATTAAGGTCTGTCTCCTCTGGAGGGAAAGCAATATTCTATATTGTGCCATTCCAGGAGTCATTAGACAACTCTCCTCTGGCTCCTGACTCACTTCACTTTTCAAAAATGCCTAAGACGACATGCTATCAATGTAGTGAGGTGATGCAACTGCAAATGTTGGCAGTGCACATAAAAACCTGCATTGGAAAATTGTCCTCCGATGAGGATCAGGTGAGAACAACTAAAGAAACCTCTTTTTTTATGTTGTGTTAGTGGCAATAGATTTTTAGTGTAAGTATTGTCTTTAAACCTGCAGACATCCGAAGATGTATGGGTAGTTGAGGACGAGATAACATAACATATGGGAATAACTATTGCCTCTTTCCAGCTCTTAGGTAACACTCCTTCCATCCATATCTTGTTTACAAACTCCAATATTCCACTCAATGCCTTTTCACTTAATTTTTTTTATCATACTATAACTTACTCCATTTTGCCCAGTTGCAGATTCTTTCACTCTTTTTAATGCTCTCTTCAATTCTGCCATTTCAAATGGAACATCTAATACACTGTCCAAAACTTCCCTTCTGTCTTTCACTGTCGGATTTCTTTTTAACATCTCTTCTCGTATTCTCTTCCTCTCTTCACACAAGTTTCTGGAAGAGTTAACCTTAATAAACTCATCTTGAAACATTATTGCTTTCACTTCATCTGTTACTACTAACTCCTCTCCCATTTTGAGCACTGGTAAATCAAATTCCTTACTTATTCCTCTCATTTTCTTAATCATATTCCATATCTCTTCTACTGGAGAATTTCATTACAGAATGATCTCCAAAACTCCCTTTTTGTCTTTCTTACCACTCTCCTTACCACTGCTTGAGTCACTTTATATTTAACTAAATTTTGAAAATTGTGAGTTCTCTTCAATTTCCTAAATGCTTTTATTTTATTTCTTATAGCTTCATTGCAATCTTCATTCCACCAAGCAACCATTTTCCACTTCCTAATTCCTTTACCCTTTGGGATACATTTCTCTGCTGCCCCTTTAATTATTGCAATGATCCTATCATTTAAAGCATCAATACCATTTCCTTCTGTTCTGTCCACCATACTCAATTCCTCCTTAATTTCTCTCATAAATTCTGCCCAGTTAGCCTTCTCATATATCCATCTCCCTGTAGCTCCCTTCTTCTTCCCTTCTCTTCTTCCACTCCCCATAACAGTGATTATTAGTGGGTAATGATTGTGAAATTCTTCAAAATCTCCCATTCCGTTATTCCTCCTAACACTCCTGATACCAATGTTAAATCTAATGCAGACTCTAACCCAGAAGAGACATTTATCCTCGTTCCACCCCCATCGAGACAAACTAATTTTCTCACATCTATTAACTCTTCTACTACCTGCCCATTTATATCCACTACTTTCCCACCCCACAGTGTATTATGTGCATTAAAATGTCCACACCAGATAACTCTTTCATCATCTTGTCCTTCATTTTTTTCCAATTCATTCAATCCTAATCTCTTGCATGGGTTATGCAAATTTATTATCACATACTTCTTCCCTTGATCCCATACAAGTAGGCTACTACATACTTGTTTTCCCTATTCCTACTTTCCTATATGGAATACCTACTCTAATAAAGGTCACACATCCTCCTCCATTACCTTCTTCTCTATCCCTTCTCACTGCAGAATATCCTTTCATTACAAAATCAAGTCCAGGTTTAAGCCAAGATTCCTGTATACAAATCAAACCCGGTTTCTCTTTCATTTGGTTAACATATCCTTTGAACTCCAAACCATTCCACTGCAGTATTAATATCCAGATTGTTATGGATCATATGCAACAATGGGTCTCATTCATGAAACATTCGTAAATATACGAGTAAATATGTGAGTGATTTGCGCGTAAAGAGACATTCCCGAAAATCCTTCTCCTGATTCACAAATACTTCGTAAACGTCAGATTTGATAGTGAAATGTGTGTGTGGGTTAATGAATTCCAATCAGTCGTAAATGGGACGCGCGTGCACGCTCATTCTTAATTACCATAAATCCCGCCCATTAAAACCGACTGACAACTATATATGGGCATCATATTATGACACCAAACGAAGGATTTCAACATGTCTTCTCAAAAGCGAATGAAGAAGAGACATTTCTCAGATGCAGAAATTGAAGTTTTCCAGTAACAGCTTATGTGAAGGCGCCATTGAGATGCTATAATGGCCAAAGATATGGACATATTGCAAAAGTGTGCAAGGCAAAAAAGAGATGTGCGAGATGTGGAGGAGAACATGACTATGGGAGATGTGAGGAAGGTGCGGAGGTAAAGTGCTGCAACTATGGGGGTGCGCAAAATGGGTCTCATTCATGAAACACGAGCAGAACGAATTTTTGTGTAAATCGTGTGTAAAGTGGTTCTGGCGTAAATTTTCGGATTCATTTAAATGTTCGTATTTCCCAAATGTTAGTTGGTACGAAAGAAATCTACACCTGGTCCCAGCCACGCGTAAATAGTGCGTTTAACATCCGAACGTTTTGCTCAAGGCTGCCTTTTAATTCACCGTAATCGGGTACATAGGCTATTTACACAGCATTTTGAAAACAAGTAATAAAAACTCGGTGAGTGTTTTAGCGCAATTTTCTCAGCTCATGGGATCACAACACTAAGAGATAGTAAATCTTTTCCTGTATTTTTTTTGTTTTGTTTTTTGTTTTTGTTTTTTGTGCGTTCCCGAGATTAGACCTTCCTTAACATAATGCCGAAAACCCGAAGTCTCTAGGTGGTCTGGTTGAGGAGTAGATAGAAGTGCAAGATTGGTGCGCACAGACGCACAGAACAGAAATCATGAGTTGATAAGCGCAATTTCAGGGGGAAAATTGCGCTAAAAATATTATATAGTAATTACATACGGGTTTTCTTTTTACTTTTATTACGAGAGCCAGTAATAGCATCTGCAAACGGAACACAAGTCCGCAAGTCTTTTTTTATTTTATTTTAATTTATTTTTATATTCAAGCTGTTTATTCTTCTTCTTTTTTTTTTTTTTTTACAAGTCAGCAAGTCACAAGTGTCAAGCTTCATGTCGAACCATTTTCTTTTCACTTCTGGGACTGTTCGATTAACAGATGAAACTCCATTAACTGCATCTGTAATATGCTGCCAAGCCTTTTTACCTAAAGCATTTAGGTATTACCTAAAAAATATTTTTTTTTTAGGACCTGATACGCCACTATGTACGCTTGAAAATAAAATGTGGCGTTATGAATGAACTTCTGATAATAAAACTTAAATATCCAATTCTAACCCTCTCTGGTAACATTTCCTCTTCAAACTGTAACATCACTGATAAACTATCCACTCTACTTCCATCTTTGTTTGTTTTCAATCGTCTGACTTCTCCTACTTTCCCTCCCTCAATATTTTTCTTTAACTCTTCCACTGATACCTCTAACGGAACTCCAGAAATTACTCCACTTACCCACGTCTTCTCACCTACTGGCTTGCAACTCACTACCTCTTGTTTACACACCTTTTTGACTCTCATTATTTTTCCCTTTGCTCCTCATTAACACGTATCATCAACAATGCCCCATCCTGCAATACCTTTGCACTTTATATCTCACTTATCAACCTTTTTATCAACCTTTTTAACCTTTTATCAACCTTTTAACTCAATCGTCAAAGGTATGGGACTCACCCCTATCATTCCATGACCCTCTTTAAACATAACTATTAACTTAAACTCATACCTTCTCCTTTCTATCCACTCTTCTTCACCACTTTCCCATAAACTACTTGCTGTCCCTTCTTTATTTTTATTTTCCCTTTTCCTTGTCCCTACCATTGTGAATGCTCTCCTCTCCTCTACATTTTCCCCACCTACCTCTATCCCATCTCCTTCTCCTTCCTCTGAATGCTCTATGCATTCATTTGTCTCTGGATCAGCCACATTCTTTTTTAGTTGAGATCTAGTCATCTCTCTCTCAACGTAAAAATCCCGTTGATTGATTTTGATGTTTGTTAATTTCAAACTCTGCGCGTTCCTCCCTTCTTCTTCTTCTTCTTTGGCTGCTTAACGATGGATGCAGACTAACTTAGCGCACTAACGCCACCCTACCGGTAAATTGTGCCTGATCATCACTATGGCTTATATCTTTGAGAATAATGTAGCCTGCAAGCTTAAAAAACAAAAAAACAAAACAAAACTATACTCTGTCAATGAGTCCAGTGGTCTTTAAAACATATATTTTATTACTCTATGATCGGAAGCCTTAGACAAAATTTCTCTAAAAATAAGCCTTTCCCCACTGTCCTCTATTTTCCTTTTAATTAAAACTTTCTCTATTAAATTTCCTACACATCATAAAGACATGTTCCACTGTGTCTGGCACATTACAAATCTAGCAGTTTCCTGAATAATGTTTTCCTATTAGCTGTATTGCTTTGTTTAGTCCGGTGTGCCCTATTCTCATTCTTGTAAAAATGTCCTCTTCTATTCGACAACTTGTTATCAGACGACCCTGACCAACCTCAGGATTTACAATGTAAAAACCCCTCCCTTTATCTCCCCTATCCCATTTATCTTGCCACAACTTTTTAACATGTTTTTTAATCATTGACTTAGCCTCTGATTTTGATATTTTACACTGGATAGACACATTTGTCGCTTTCAAAGCCTGTTTAGCAAACTTGTCTGCCAACTCATTACCAGCCATACCTACATGAGCCAGAACCCAAACAAACTTTACATGCGTCCCCCCATTTTGAATACTATGAAGCAAAGTCAATATCTCACACACAATATCATACCTTTCACTTGAGTTACCTAATTTAAAATTTTCTAAGGCTGACAACGAATCTGAACATACAACTACTCTTAGTGGTTTAATTTGTTCTACCCACTGCAACGCCATCACAATTGCTATCAGCTCTGCTGAGTACACTGATAAATGATCCAAAACTCTTGCAGAAAACTTAATATCAAACTCTGGTATCACATATGTGATTGCCACTTTCCCTGTATCTGGTTGCTTTGACCCATCAGTAAAGATTTGCACGTACCCATAATAGTTATCCACATACCTCATAGCCATTTGTCCACTATCCCCCTTATAATTTTTAATCTTTTCATGCAAAGTTATATCAGCATCTGGAACCAGTAGCAGCCACGGTGGGTGCGGTGGATAGACTACAGATGGACTAAATTCAAAATTTTCTTCACCTCTACATTTTCTTTACCTTTTCATGTATACTTGCACTAAACGACTCTCTTTTACTTTTTGCCGCGTTCCTCCCAACTCCTTCCATCCCTCATATAATTCTTCTTCTTCTTCTTCTATGGGATTTTACGGCAGCCGGCATCCAAAAAAGTTGCATTGCTGCCATCTATGGGACTAACATCTCAACGTACTATATTCGACCCATATGAATGATATTTCTACCCCTCTCATTTTCACATCTCTAATTGCCAAAAGAATATCATACACAAGGTCTTGCCAACTCTTTGATGATCCTTTCTCAATACTATTAATAGCTGACACAGAGTCACTACATATTAACACTTTTTGATTTTGAATCTGTTCAGTCCATTGTACTGCCATCAAGATTGCATATAATTCAACTATAAATACACTTAGAAAATTTGATGTTCTCTTAAAAGCTTGGACATTACACCTCTGAACAACAAAAGCTGCTCCTGTAGCACCCGTTTCTTGATCCTTAGACCTGTTGTAAAGTTTTCTTTTATCGAAGCAGAGACCAGTGAGACAGTTGGGATCGCGTTCAACTGAAGTTATTCTTTATTGAGAACTCCACTGTACGCGGCTGTAGAAACTTTCAACATGATCTAACTCAAACATTATACATTTACAGTTATATACCTTCCAAGGGGGAGGGACTTTTGGAGGTGGAGACAAATTCAAACAAAGCATGTAAATGATTATACAGGTTAAGGTAACACCCTAGACTGTGAGGGTCTGGCCAATCCTAATTCAATCAGCATAACGGTACGTTCACACGGGGCGTGAGCGTCAACGCTTCCCATTGACTTTGAATGGGTGACATCAAGCGTTGCCGAAAAGAATTGTGGATCCGTCGGCGGCGCTTCACTGGCGTTGCTCGCGGCAGAAGTTGAGAATTTTTCAACTTCTGCCGCGAGCAACGCCAGTGAAGCGCCGCCGACGGAAGCGTCAGCCAATCAGGATCGCTCTATGCAAATACAGTAGCCAGGCGGCAGCCAATCGCGTTAATCCTGTTCAAGAGCAGCAAACTGAGGATAAATTTTAAAATGGAGG